>CM064563.1:7560833-7703333 GCA_032716605.1 Paralithodes platypus
ATGGATATACAGTACGTAACTCGGATAAAGAACATTATTTGGGAGTCATCGTCAACTATGATCTGAAATCAAGAAATTAATGCATCAGTGTTCGAAAAATGACAAATAGAGTTCTTGGATCTATATTTATAATGGCAAATAGAGTTCTTGGATCTATATTTATATTTATAGGCGTGAATACAAATAAGAACATAAGAAAATGGGAGTGTACAGAGAGCCGACTGGCCTACACACGGAGGATCCCTTTCACACCCAAACCATTTTGGCGCCATATGCCTATCTAATTTTAAGTTAAAGCTCTCTATCATTCCTGATCCCACTTTAGCACTCCATAGCCTATTCTACTTATCTACAACTCTCTTACCAAACCAATATTTGCATATGTCTTTCTGAAACGAAATTGATATAATTTGAAACCATTTGGTCGAGTTCTTTCACTATCACTGAGCTTCAGTACATCTTCCATGTTCCCTTTATTAGTCCCACTAACCCACTTGAACACCTCTATTTTCACTATCACTGAGCTTCAGTACATCTTCCATGTTCCCTTTATTAGTCCCACTAACCCACTTGAACACCTCTATTTTCACTATCACTGAGCTTCAGTACATCTTCCATGTTCCCTTTATTAGTCCCACTAACCCACTTGAACACCTCTATTTTCACTATCACTGAGCTTCAGTACATCTTCCATGTTCCCTTTATTAGTCCCACTAACCCACTTGAACACCTCTATTTTCTATCTTTGCGTCTCTCTAACGAATGTAAGCCTAATTTTGTTAACCATTCTTCATATGGAAGATTTCTAATATTATGGATATTTGTTGTCATTCTTCGCTGTACCCTCTCCAAGGAATCTATGAAATAATAATACCACCTAATTTAACCTATTTCAGTCTAGTCTCCAATACCAACGAAAACGAACCCAGATATGTTGCCTATTAAGGGGAGGTGGTTACTTTTTTGATCGATTTTGTTTTCTTTTATGTATTGTTTTTTTAGTTTCCTCCCTAGACCTCCATCAAGCTTTAAAAAAATACACTCTCTAGACCCCCTTTCAAGATTAATTTGTACATTTTTCGATTGAAAAATGTCTCGGCCAGAGACCGGTTTCTCTTAAACTTACAGGCTCGCTATCGCTAGCCAGGAAAATATCAACACCAAAATGGCACAACAAGTGTTGATATATATTTATATAGAAATGGGATGAAAGTTTTAAAATCGACAAGCTGATGGGGGCGATAAATGATCTCATATGCTTATAGCCTTTTAACCCCTTCAGCACTATGACATAATTAACGATAAATGATCTCATATGCTTTTAGCCTTTTAACCCCTTCAGCACTATGACATAATTAACGATAAATGATCTCATATGCTTTTAGCCTTTTATCCCCTTCAGCACTATGACATAATTAACGATAAATGATCTCATGCTTTTAGCCTTTTAACCCCTTCAGCACTATGACATAATTAACGATAAATGATCTCATATGCTTTTAGCCTTTTAACCCCTTCAGCACTATGACATAATTAACGATAAATGATCTCATATGCTTTTAGCCTTTTAACCCCTTCAGCACTATGACATAATTAACGATAAATGATCTCATATGCTTTTAGCCTTTTAACCCCTTCAGCACTATGACATAATTAACGATAAATGATCTCATATGCTTTTAGCCTTTTAAACCCCTTCAGCACTATGACATAATTAACGATAAATGATCTCATATGCTTTTAGCCTTTTAACCCCTTCAGCACTATGACATAATTAACGATAAATGATCTCATATGCTTTTAGCCTTTTAACCCCTTCAGCACTATGACATAATTAACGATAATGATCTCATATGCTTTTAGCCTTTTAACCCCTTCAGCACTATGACATAATTAACGATAAATGATCTCATATGCTTTTAGCCTTTTAACCCCTTCAGCACTATGACATAATTTGACCTTTATTCTGGCTACAATTAGATGTTTTATGCAGTTACGAAGGACCTATGTTACTAAGAAGGTTTATTGAGATGGTATTTACCCATATGCGTGGTATGGGTACATTATAAACTAAAGAAAATCGTCTAATGGTAACCAGAATATGACGAAAATTACGTAATGGTGGTGAAGGGTTAATCCCCACAGCTTGTAACGGATAGAGAGGTATGGCGAATGATCGTACACCTAACACTAAATACATCTATGCTATGAAGTTAGACCCTTGAAACAAAAGTAGTATGTTAAATGTAGGGAAAATTTGGAGCCTTAAAAGTCTCCCATTTCCTTTAAAGGCTCACCTATTTTTATGAATTCAAGTGCACTAAATCTCGCAAACGTTCTCCATCAATCACCAGCCTATAAAACACACATACACACACACACACACACACACACACACAGACACACACACACACACACACACACACACACACACTAGCAAGAAACCCAGGAAAAGATTGGTAGGAAGTTTCTCTATCTCTCTTTGCAGTTCTGCTACACGCAACAGTGTTTTATATCCGGATTTGCATGTGTAGTTATATCTATTGCAAAATGTATGCAGAGTCCATACCAAACAAGACCTTTTCCTCTGCATTCTAACTGTATTCATAGTTTATGTGTATTCTTGCCATATATTATGAGAGGACAATTAAGCTGAAGCATTGAAAGATATCGTCTGACTTTTGAACGTGACTGTAACATCTGTCGGCAAGTCAGTTGTTTTCGTTGGTTTCAAAATTCCGGCTCATAGCCATAAGAAAATATAATACAAATAAATATTCTCCCGGTGGCCTAGCAGCAGGTGGCAGGACCCCACAGCTGTCAGAAATTCATTTTTTTGTGGCCAAGGTGAACACTCCTACCGTTTTTCCACACACACACACACACGCGCACGCGCGTACGCACACACACACACACACACACACACACACACACACACACACACACACACTCATTTTAGCTCCGATATTTCGTGTATTTGTGGAAATATAAAATGGAAGAAAGTCAACCGAAAGGAGTATCTCGAGATGCAGTCAATCAGGAAGCTTTATTTGGTGTTTCAGTACACAATGTGTGTAAGACTGTCACTGTAACTGTGCTATGCGCTGATTGGCCCAAGCCATGCAAAGAGCTTGCCCAGTCTGCCGGTGCTTGCCTGCAATCTGAGTACTACTGAGAACTGGCAACTCTGAGTTGCGATATCTTGCCAACCAGAATTTTCCCTGTGATGAAACATGGCATATAAAATGAATACCTGTTTATAATTATGGAGAAATCAGTGTGGTAATAGACGAGTGGTTGACAGAAAACTGACACCTTGGTGCAACCGTCCAATCAGCGGGCAGAACCACTTCCGGTGCCAGCTATAAATTCTCGGCAGAACCGTGTGGCAACCCTGGCCTATGTGGTTGGCAACGCTGGTTTTGATCAGCGGGGTAAACCCTCAAACGACGGCGACGTTTGTAACGTTTACGTCCTGTGGGGCGGGCAGATTTACCCTAAACAAGCATAATTCCATGCTCTTTTTCGTAATCGTAATCCTGACACTGACGTACAGAAGCGAAGCATGGACATTGGTTGAGAGACTCAGACCAAGAGTGAGAGCAGTGGAAATGAATTACTTAAGAAGTGCGTGCGGAGTTACATGGAGGGATAGACAGACTAATGAGGAAGTAAGAAGGAGGTGT
Organism: Paralithodes platypus; assembly: GCA_032716605.1. Taxonomy (NCBI): domain Eukaryota; kingdom Metazoa; phylum Arthropoda; class Malacostraca; order Decapoda; family Lithodidae; genus Paralithodes; species Paralithodes platypus. The sequence continues at coordinate 7,564,520 of CM064563.1, forward strand.
GGTGTGGAGGTAGATGTGCTGGAAAGTGTGAAAAGGAACAACTTGAGATGGTTCGGCCATATGGAACATATGGAAAGCGAGAGAATGACTAAGAGGGTGTACGAGAGCGAGGTGGAGGGACGGAGAGGGAGAGGTAGACCGAATGAGAGGTGGAAGGATGGAGTGAGGAAGTATATGGATGAAGGCGGTGCTGGTTGGGAGGAGGGGCGTCGACAGACTGGGGACAGAGGTGCATGGGGGAGGTTCGTTCGTGGGCACCCCTTCGGGGATCGCGGCGTCAGGCAATAGATAGATAGATAGATAGTTGTAGAGTGACTGTATCTAGTAAGATATATGTTGTAGAGCAAATAGGTACACTGATAAAGAATATTGTTATCCCAAAGACTAAGACGTTACTCTTGAAATGTTTTTCTGGGCGAATGAGACGTTCCTTCGGTAAGAGAACACATAATAACAACAACAACAAATGCACCAGTGCCGGTGAAATATAAGCAATGTGTGATTATATTATATGTATCTCTGCCCCCCACCCCCCCTTCCTCTCCGCCCTCCTTTCTTCCTCAACATCCCCTCGCCAATTATATTTTACTTTTGCCCTCCCCCAATCCCTATACTTCCTGCCTACCGCCTCCAATACGCTCAGTCACCCTCCTGTACACCTTCCCTACCTCCCCTCTCCCTCATACATGCTTGAGACAACAGCTAGACCCATCAGTGTCTCTAGAGACTCCAGAGAAAGCAAACCTATGTCGCTCTGCCTCGTATGCACTCCCTACCCTTCCGTCACAATAATATATTTTTCACTGGATATTTCCTATTTACACCTATTCTTTAAAGTTCACATATTCATTATACAAGTAATATATGCACATATGGTGCAGTAATATTGGTTTATATGGTAAATATAGCATTTTTTGTCTGAATTGCAGCTAAATCATTCGTACTGGTGGACCTGTCAGATACAGGTCTAACGTAATTGTCAGGTTAATTAAAGATTTTCTGGGATGCTAATGAAAATTGATTATTGTCGTACAGGTTGATATAGTAAAATAGTTTTGCATATGAAATAGGTTTAGGGTATTCATGGAAAGGTGTTACTACATCAGATATTGTGATGATTAAAAATGAAGTACTGCAATACCCATAGGAACTATTCATACTTTGCATTCTTTTGATTTTTATAGTGGAAAACAGTAACTGAGAACTATGTGAGACTAAGTATATAGATAAAGGAAAGTGTTAATATGTATGGAAAGAATTATGAATACAAAATTGTTGTGTTTGCAATTGGCTGTCATTCATCCACCATAAATGTAGAAAATATACTACGTTTTGGTGGCTAGAGGTCGGATATTGACAAGTGGATCGAAATAAGATCAGGTAAGATTCAAGTTTTACCTAAAGAGAGATAAAAAAAGAAGACAAACAAATCACAATGGCAACGATGCTAGCATATAGATTAAAGGACGAGGGAAAATAAATATAATTATGACTCAAACAGAGAAAGAGTGTCAGTTCACACTACTCGAGCTATAAGATGAAAGAAAGAAACTCTCATATTTTAAAGCATAGTTTGGAAAATCTCTAGGCAATGTACAGTTGTACTGTAGGTTAGGATATGCCGGAGAGTGGAACAGAGCAAAGGATTTGTTTTAATGAGGAGTTTGATAAGGACATTTCAAAGAAAATGGCTAGAAAGAAGCTATGAACTTTGATACTCGATTGCCAGAATATGAGGATACAGGCGGGTTGCTGGACCAGCTGCTTTAGGTCAATTAGGATAGAAAAGACGTAGGCTTATTCACCAGGTTGGTTAGTAGTATGAGAGGAGAGCCACTGGCGGTGGTGAACATTGAAATCTCCTAAGATAGAGATTTCCGAGAAGGGACAGATGGATAGAATGTGTTCCACTTTAGAGTTTAGATAGTCAAAGAATTTGGGAAAGTCAGTAGAGTTAGGAAAACGATAGACAGCACAGAAATATTTAGTTTGAGAATGACAGGATAGTTTGAGCCATAAAGGAATTCAGAGGAGTCAAAATCGGGAACAGAAGAGCAAGTGAGTTTGTTGTGCACATATGCACAACATCCACCTTTGGCTTTGAAACTAGGATAAACAAAGTAAGAGGATACAGAGAAGGGGCTGCTGGCTGTTGCCTCAGACACCTGAATTTCAGTGAGGAAAAGAAGATCAGGTTTGTAGGAGGAGAAATGGATGGGTAGGTGTCTTGGACATAATTATAAATAAGCTTGGTAATTTTTAATAAGATTTTGGTGGTGGCTGTACATCTAGGTGCCTTGGATAAGTTGTGTGCAGACCAATGAACAATTATTTCTGAATAAGCCACATCTGTCCAAGTTTCAACCTCCTCTCCCCATAATTCTTTCCAAAGAACATGTCCTCCTCTGCCATTTTGTTCTGCAGGTCTCTCCGAGGCAAGCTCCCTCCGTGGTTCCACCTCCTTTTGTGCGTAAGCAACGAGTAGTAATAAATAGTAAAGCCTCAGACTGGACAAATTTCACAAGTGGTGTGCCGCAGGGGTCAGTGCTCAAACCCGTTCTTTTCTGTGTTTATATTAATAACATCGATGACGATCTTTCATGTACAATTTCAACATTTGCAGATGATGCCAAAATAACGAACATAGTAGTATCTCCCTTGCATGTTCAACAGATCCAAAATTATTTAGACAAATTAGCAAATTGGGCCCAAACCTGGCAAATTAATTTCAATACCGACAAATGTAAAGTACTACATATAGGATGGTGATGGGCTGGTCTATCAGAGTGAGAACTGAGCGATCTCTGCCATACCCATAGCTTACTCTGACTGTTCCTTTTACTTATATATTTTCTAGATCTCAAGTGACGGCATCTCTTCCGTGGATTGACCTCCCAATCTACCAAGATTGGAAGCTAAAGCGTCACATTATTCCTTTGCCCCTAAGCTTTCTCTTCATAATTGCTGAGGGGCACAGGGCCCTGGGTGAGGCTTTGGTTTCCCGGCCGTTTACGCACCCTCTCCGCTCCCCGCCGTGGAGTGGCTTCGGTCACCAAGGCTTTATTGTGGTCGGCAGGGAGGGTTCTGTGGGGGCGCTCGTTTATGGCCTTGGCCTTCCTCGGGGCCTTGGGGCTGTTCGGCCTGGCAGCTTGGGGAACAACAACAACAACAACAACTACATATAGGATACAAGAATGAAAATTCGAACTATTCAATGAATGGTAGTCAACTCACAAATACTGATAAAGAAACTGACTTAGGATTAACAATATCAAGGACTTTAAAACCCAGCCAACATTGTACCGAAGTACAGTAGTTAAGAAAGCAAATACAATTATTGGCTTCATTGGATATCGTTTGAATACAAATCTGAAAATGTAATTCTCACCTTATACAATTCTTTGGTTCGCCCCCATCTGGAATAATGTGTACAATTTTGGTGTCCATATTATCAAAAGGACATAAATAAACTGGAGAGAATACAGCAGAGAGTGATACAAATTATCCTTAGACTGAGAAAAAAGTCATATGAAGAGCGTCTAAAAGAGTTAAATATTTTCAGTTTAACAAAGCGCAGGCTAAGAGGGGACCTAATTCAAGTGTTTAACACCCTAAGGACGGGCATTTTTGTTGACATGACCTAGCTACCAGGCGGGTATATTTACCGAAAACGAGCTTCATTCCATGCTCTTTTTCATGCATAAACAAGAGCCAGAGCGTAATACAATTATATATCTGTGAAAGGACGATAATAGAGCTTTCCAATGACACCTGAATCATCCTTGTACGACCACGGGTTATCCTGTAGCGATCGCGTAACCGCAGGTGAAAATACCCCAAAATAAGGTAATTTCCCCAGTTTTTTCCTAGTCTCGCGAGGACAAGTGTTGGTGGGAAGACGGCGGTGGTCCCAGACATGGCCCAGTCGTGGTGCCGAGCGGTCAGAGTCCACCTATTGTCCTCCCAACACGCGGGCCCTCTCTCAGAGCTCATAATGTGCTCAGAATGGCGCCCCCATCATATGATGTGCACTGAAGGGGTGGCCATTATTCTCTCGGCCGTCATAAGACGTGCACCGCGAATTATGGGTTAAAATCATTAAAGGCATTGACATTATGGATGTCAACAAATATTTCACAATCAATCATTCGAAATACACTAGAGGAAATGGTTGCAAGATAATCGGAAAGCATTTTAACTCACATGAGGCAAAGGATTTCTTTTCAATCGAGTAGTACAACCGATGGAATGGACTACCCAATCATGTCATTGAATGCAGTACTGTTGAAACTTTCAAAATACGCCTACAAAAATATCTCCCTCTTAATCCACGATTAACTGCTTTTACAAATGAATAGCAGCACTTTTTATTGAGCTACCGTGATCTTTTTCTCAAATAGGTTAGGTAATTTAGCTACAAGCAGCCTCGAAAGGATCAATATATCTAAGTTTGCTTGTTTTCCTTTGTACTCCTTTGTACTCCTTTGTACCTAAAGGGTTATGACACTGGGAACCTTCATTGGATTCTATGCATCTTTGCCATTTCAGCACACATTTGCAGTGAGTACATAATTGTGTGTTCATATTTTGTACAGATGCAACACTTTTTAGTTTTGGGGGGGCTTAGGCCTATGTATTAATTCTACATCTGAGCTGTTATCATCCTCCATCTTATCCTTATGCTGTTGATATATACACCTCCATCCATTACCTTGTTAACCCATGGTGATGGGCTGGTCTATCAGAGTGAGACCTGAACGATCTCTGCCATACACATAGCTTACTCTGACTGTTCCTTTTACTTATATATTTTCTAGATCTCAAGTGACGGCATCTCTTCCGTGGATTGACCTCCCAATCTACCAAGATTGGAAGCTAAAGCGTCACATTATTCCTTTGCCCCTCAACTTTCTCTTCATAATTGCTGAGGGGCACAGGGCCCTGGGTGGGGCTTTGGTTTCCCGGGCGTTTACGCACCCTCTCAGCTCCCCGCCATGGAGTGGCTTCGGTCACCCAGGCTTTATTGTGGTCGGCAGGGAGGGTTCTGTTGGGGCGCTCGTTTATGGCCTTGGCCTTTTTTTTTTTTTTTTTTTTTTTTAAAGAGACAATGAACGGAGGAAGGAAAAACACAGATAAAACAAAAAGGTCCATGTGCCTAAAGGCATCCTCCATTCATAAAATGTTTGTAACAACTGGATTTAAACATTTGTAGATTGTAAGTTTGTGGAAAGCAATTAGAGGGAAGTGAATTCCAAAGAGTAGTAGCTCTGGGATAAATGAATTCTGATAAGCAGAAGTTCTGCATTGTGGAGGAGAAAGTGTAAATTCATGGGTGCTCTCAGCTGCCCTAGTTCTACGGGGAAAGATGTGGAGAGGCGGCACAATTGAAGCAAGTTCCTCGGAACAATTGCTGTGAAAATATCTGTAGAATAATGCAAGGGATGCAACGTTTCTTCGTATGGATAATGTAGGAAGGTCCTGTGTGATTGCAGGGTTATTGATTAATCTAATAGCTTTATTTTGAATTTTGTCCAACTGCCTCAATTCAACCACTCCACTTCCACCCCACAGAGGTGAACAGTAATCCATCTGAGAACGCACATGACTTTTATATATCACGGCCAACTGCTCGTCAGTGAAGAATTCTCGAACTCTGTACAGGAGTCCCAGTTTTTTAGAGGCATTCTTAGCAATGCTTCTAACATAATGTGTCCAGCTCAAGTTAGTAGTTAATGTTACACCGAGAATGTCAATACTAGGGGAAGTGGGAATATTTACATCATTACAAAATATATGGGAGTCAGTGAGATTCTGTCGGTTAGAAAATTTAATGTATTTGGTTTTCTGTGCATTAAAGGAAACTAGATTCTTTTGTCCCCATCCATTAATTCTAGAAAGGTCCTGGTTCAGAGAAATTGCAGTGTTTATTTTTGAATTTATAAGATCGGGTTGGGTGAAAGAATTGGTAAATGTGAAGGAACTGTGGAGTGTTGAGTCATCTGCGTAGGAATGTATTGGATTATGAGTGGTAGATATGAGATCATTACTCGGGGCCTTGGGGTTGTTCGGCCAGGCAGCTTGGGGAACAACAACAACAACAACAACCTTGTTAACCAAGTCCTTAAAATGTTAATAGAGCATAGCATAAATGTAGGCAGTTACATAGATACGGCTGAATAGTATGGGAACTATTTAATAGTCCCTAATATTTTTTACAAAAAGAGAAAGTGTGCAAACAACAGAACACAAAACAAAACAAATAAAACTAATAAAATTATATTCTAATAGAGAATATATAATATCCCAAATTTGAGGTGTAAAGTTTACACTTATAGACGTGATTGGGACTCTGTGGTTATTGAATATGTTTACTTTAGTTACATTTGTAACTGTAAGTCAATAAACTGTTAATTAATAATATTTATTATTATATTTATGATTATTATTATTATTATTATTATTATTACACATTTGTTTCAGTTTCCATGAATGCCATAATCATAATTATGATCCTTATTCATTACTACTATTGTTACCCCCTCAAAGACTACCCACTCCAAGCCTATCCCCCAGATTAGTTAAGTTTGGATGGCAGATGGCCAACTCGCATCAGGTGATGATGATTGCAGACCCCACTGGGCTGAGTACTTTGAGCAGTTGTACATGACCAATGCTCCCAACGGACAGTTTCTTTCAGTGGACGTCCAACCACCAGTCCCTGAATCACCATTTATTTTGTTTTCTATGTGAGTGAGGGAGACAAAAGGCAGAACTGCCTGTAGTGAGTGCCTCCCCCAGAGTTGAAAGAGTGACAGGGCCAAAATCAAGGGACGTTCTAGCCAAAATACCGGGATACACAGAGTTTGAAGCAATTTAAGGCATAAGGAGAGGGAAACTCTGATTCTGGGAGAGAGTTCCAGAGCTGAGCTGTTGAATAGAAGAAAGATTGAGAATAATGTTTCACTCTTGGGTTGGAGAGTAGGGGCACAGAGTAGGGGTGGGATTGTGTTGCAAGACGGGTGCTACATGCTCTACAAAGACTGGGTGGTATACACTGAGAGAGCTCTGAGGAACACTGATTATTGTAATAGCGGTAGAATAGTGAGAGAGATGCAACATTGCGGCGAAGAGAGAGAAACTGCAGATAATTGGTTTGGAATTGACTGGAAAAGGGGTCTGGGTACCCCTATTTGGAAATGGAAAGGGGATCAACAGGACTGCAATAACTAGCGTGGTATTACACTGCTCAGTGTGCCAGGCAGGGTCTTTGCCTATATGCTACTGATGCAAATCAGAGACCACCTGCTAAAAGAGCAGAGACCTGAGCAATCCAGATTTACTCCCAAAAAATCAACAACTTACCAGATTCTGGTGTTCTGGGTCCTCATAAAATGCCGACATGAGTTTGCAGTTTGTATCAATCTCAAGAAAGCATTTGACTCAGTGCACCGAGAGACATTCTGGGTGATACTACAGCTATGTAGGATCCCCACAGTACAAAGGAAGGGGAGTACAAAGGAAATCAAGCAACAACAGTTCTAGTGACCCTTCTAGGTTGCTTGTCCTCCAAAACACTGAGGATCAAGTGTCCAAACAGTGGTTTAGAGTGGGTAAGGGAACATTGGAAAGGGAATTACTGCCCTGGAACTAATGTCCGTGGCAGGATTAGGAAGTTAGTAGAGGACAGATGGGTTAGTAACTGAGGGGGGGATAAAATAAAGTTATTCATTTACAAACGCAGTCAGTCGCGGGTTTGATGAGAGATATTTGTCTAGGCGGAGTTTAAATGAATCAACGGTGATGCAGTCTATAACGTTTCGGGAAAGCCCATTCCACAAGTTGACAACTCGATTGAAGAAGAAATTCTTAGATTCGTGCGAGTTAAAAGATTTACCAATAATTTTGCAACCGTTTCCCCGCGTGTAATTAGATTGGTCGATAGTGAAGTACTTACTACAGTTCATATTGTCGATGCCTTTGATGATTTTGAACACTTGAATTAAGTCACCTCTTAATCTGCGCTGGGTTAAAGGAAATAGATTTAATTCTCTAAGATGCTCTTCGTATGGTTTGTTCTTTAGGCTAGGTATCATTTTGGTAACTCTACGTTGAACTCGTTCTAGCTTGTTTATATCTTTTTGGTAATAAGGGCACCAGGATTGAACGCAGTATTCCAGAAGAGGGCGGACTAAGGAATTGTAAAGGGTTAGGATAACTTCTTTGGATTTATGCTCAAATGACCTGCCTATAAAGCCAATTATTTTGTTTGCCTTCTTAACAACTTCTGAACATTGTTGACTCGGTATTAGGTTACTCGATATTGTTACTCCCAGATCGGTTTCTCTGTTTACATTCTTAAGCTGAGTGCCATTCATCGAATAGTTTTGCTTTCTCATGATTATTGACCTGGTGTCGGGACTTTATACAGGAACAGAGAGTACTGTCAAGTGTGGTAGGGTAGCATCCTCCTTCTTTCCTGTGAATTCAGGTGTGAGACAGGGGTATGTTCTAACACCAACACTTTTCAACATTTGCGTGGACTGGTTACTGGGCCGGATAGTTGGGCAGAGTCGCTGTGGAGCAGACGTCGGCAATTTCAAGATCACTGATCTTAATTTTGCAGATGATGCAGTGATCTTAGTGGAGATGTTGGATGTTCTCAGATTGGCCCTCGAGACACTACATGAGAGTCTGAGCCACTGGGTTTAAAGGTCTCTTGGACTAAGACCACAGTCCAAGAATATGGTGACATATTGGATAATGCAGTGCAGTCAGTTTATGCATGTAGTGAGGACTTGGAGATCTTGGATAAATGTACTTATTTTGATAGCGTGATCCATAGAAGTGGTGAGTCGGGCTATAATGTTAATTGTCGCCTCGGCTTAGCATGTGGGGTTATGGATTCACTGAACAAAAGTATATGACGTTGTCTATTACTTGTGCAGAAGGACGAAGCTGCGGATCTTCCAGACACTAGTGCTCCCTGTCATATTATATGGATGTGAGACATAGACACTTAACAGTGAGTTGAAAAGATGCGTTAACTCCTTTTGTACTAAATGTACTAGTTGCATGATTACAACTCAAACCCGCGACTACTCCGTGAAACAAGATATATTAGTTGCATGGTCCGCGAACGCCAACGGCATGTGGTTCGTCTCGCTGATGCTGACCCTGCTTACCAGGTGGTCTCTACTGAGGACAACCCTGAGTGGAGAAGGCCTAGGGCAAGACCACGGAACTTATGGCTGAAGCAAGTCGACCAATCTTGTGATAGGATACTTAATATGGGCCAGGCAGATGTCTGGAGTCCCGCCCGGAGTGGAGTCGTAGGGTGTGAGTGCGGCTATGGGCTGTTACTGCGTATGCCCCCATTGATTGATTGGTTGTTATCAAATGTTCTTAATTAAATCTCCTACTCTTTGCTCCTATTTTTTAAGTACTCCAGCCACCGGTCAAAGGTAAATTTTATCATTTATGTCCAAGGAATATTATATCTACCTCTCTGGCATGACTATAAAACAGGATGGTGTATTTTATACTTATTATTTTACCATATTGACAGTATGTGACTTGCGTAACAACCACCAAATACGTTATCGGTATGTGTGCCTCAGTAATGTTGCCCTACAGTGAGAGTTATTCCCTGCCGGTGTTATAGTATGCTATATGTTTAATATTCCACCTGGCAGACTGGTGCGATGTAGAGAATTATTGTTGTGTTGTATCTATAAAAGTTGGCGTTATTACAGGACAACAAGGCAGGCTTTAACCATCTTTATTAATGTTACTAGCAATAATCGCAGCGACAACCATCATAGCTATTGCTGCTATCATCACAACTGTCTCTGATAGTGGCAGTAAATATTATCCTTATGAGTAGCATTGAAGTTGTGCTGGATATTGTCATTGCCATCTTGTAATTATCTTAACCTTCCTGTTCCATTTTTAATATAAAAACAAATATAGATGTGAGATAGATACGTGGGGTGGTGCCACTTACAGTAGGTTAAATGTTACACCAACAGATCACTAACTACCGTGCTTTGTTCACAAGCTGCGTAAATTTAGATTTTCCCAGACAGGTCTCACGTAGTTATAATAGCTCATTACTATAGGTAGCACCAGCGAACTTGACAATAATCTTGACCCCTTAACTTCTTATAACTTTAAATTAATGAAAACAATCGACTTGACGTTTCTATCATTTGGGAAGAGTCCACCAGGTAATGGGTGTGGATATTTACAGCCACTTTGCTCTAGGCCATTTTGAGTTCCAAAGAGGTCAGGGATCAAGATTATTGTCAAGTTCGTTAGCGCTGCCTATAGTACATTATACTTCGTCGTAGAAATGCTGAATTTCAGGCAAATTATCTTGTAAGATTTTTGGCTATCAAATTATTGCAACTGTACAAATTGGCTATTGCGTACAGGTTACCACGCTATATTATCGGCATGGTGACCGCTTTTACAGATAGGCCGGCTAGATTCCCTTCTGGAAATCGAACCTTGGTCAGCAAATCCGAAGCTAGAAATGATAACCAATTGCATTAGTTACGGTTAGTTTGGAGTGCAACAAATCGTGACTAAAAGCTGACTACTTATAATTATGTCGCTATTATAATATTGTAATTACTAAATGTTTGTTTTACCTATGTGTATGAGGGATACAAAAGGTAGGTTGCCTGTAACGAGTGTATCCCAGACTCTAAGGAGTGACAGAGAGCCAAATTCACGGGGCGTTGTGGTCAAAATGCCTGGACACGCAAGGTTTAAAACAGTTTAAGTAGTAGGATGAAGGCAAGATTGATTGAGGGAAAGAGTTCTAGAGTTCACTAGTTGAGTAGAAGAAAGACAGAAAATTTGCTAATTCGTGGATTGTCTAATTGGACAGAATAGGAGTGGGACTGTGGCGAGGGGGTATGTAGGCTACTAAGAGAGCTATGGTTACTGGTTTTATCAACATTTGTTCATAAATGTTAAGTATTGCTGATAGAGCAACACACAAACAGACGAACTTATTTTAACGATCACAATATCCTCACACAAGAACATCATCATGTAGAGAATATAGTAGACGAAGAAATAGACCGGAAAGACCAATATTCCAGCTACAGTATCTACACTAGATGAAGATAGATAGACAGACTGACAGATAACATCCCTTGTTTTCGATATCGGATTTCATCAAACTTCAACCAAACTTCAGATCCTATAGTTTAGCAGCAGACAATGCATTTCTCTCTCTCTCTCTCTCTCTCTCTCTCTCTCTCTCTCTCTCTCTCTCTCTCTCTCTCTCTCTCATTTATTATTGCAAAATATGAATTGAAATACTGTATTGTTCATAAGCATTATCTACAGTAAACACTATAGCCTGGTATGCCTTGCCTCAACAGAATCACACCTAGGGCTACTAAGGGGAGATTTGTATGTACAGTACTTGTAAATATTTGATAATGTATTTAATTATTTATTTATTATTTTTAGTTTCCTCCCAAGAACTCCACCAAGCTATAAAAAATACCCCCAAGAACAACTCCCTTTGTGATAAATTTGTCCATTCTCCGGGAAAAAAATGTGCCGGCCGAAAGCCGGTTCAACATAAATTACACGATCACTATCGTTCCCAGGGAAAAAAATGACACGTAAATGGCACAAATTATCTAAAAATTGCAAAACTAATGAGGCTTAACATGAGGGAGAAGGAGGTCCAGATAAACCACACCTCCCCTTAACAACACGAAGTGAGAGGTGATTTCTAACATGCCGAGTATCTGGCCTTATTGCATGATACTTACAATATACGGTCAGCCATTTTAGGTAGTGTAGTGAGTAATTTTACTGGGAAAGCTAAGATATGAACACATTCATCAATAACAAATGCTCTGAACTTTCTAACAAACTTTCTTCCTCGTCTTTCCCTCCTCTTTTAAGGTCCGACGGCGCCACTGTCACTTCTTCCTCTGACAAAGCTGAATTCTTCTCTCAGACTTTTGCTAACCCATCAACCTAGTATAATTCCAGTGCTATTTCTCCCTCTCCACCCCCCCCCCCCCCCCCCCCCCCGCTCTCTTACTTTAGCCCAATATCAAAATCACTTCTAAGAATGTACTTTGTGTCATTTCTGGCCTTAATACTAAGATGGCGTATGCATCCGATTGTATTCCTCCTGTTGTACTCAAAACTGTTCTTCTGTGCTGACTCCCTGCCTCCGCAATTCTTCTGTTTCTGTCTTTCCTTTAACAGCTTCCCTTCTTCTTGGTAGTTTGCTCTCATTCAATCTATCCTAAGGAAGGATGACCATTCTCTACCCTCAAACTATCGTCCAATTGCTCTCATTACTTGCGTGTTTATACTTTTCGAAACTATTCTTAATCTAAAATGTCTTTAGCATTTGTCTTACCATAATCTACTTTCAAAATTTCCAGTATGGGTTACTTAGGGGCTGGTGATCTCCTTTCTAATCTTACTAAATTTTGATCATCCTCTTTTGGTAGTTTTGTGAGATCTTTCTTATTGTGCTACACACATCAAAAACTTTCGATAGAATCTGGCACAACATTCTAATTTCTAAGCAACCCTCCTTCGGTTTCTATCCCTCTTTCTGTGCTTATATCTCAAATCTGTTAGCATAGAAAGGAATTGTACGGGAATTGTGGGCGCGGCTGTGGATTGCGAATACTATGTACAGGTATTTCTATGCCCTAGCACATTGGTTTTAGCCTGATATGAAGCCTTGCCAGGTAAACATAACACTTAACCAATAAACGGAAATCTTCCTCTATAGAGGATTTTGTAGTGCAATGCGACCGTCCTCAATAGATCCAGAGCAAAAAAAACAACATTAAAGCACCCCAGTGGCACTCAAAACAAAGCAATTTGTGATTAGGTGAGATAATTCCCCTCCATTACTTTCTACCACTCCTCCATATGTTTCCCACCCACTTCCCCCCCTCCTCAATTATTAGGTATTTGTCCTCTTATTCCCCATTTTATCGGGTAGTTTTCCGCATAAATTTCCCTCACACGGTGTCTGTAACACAAGCGAGGAAGCCAGAGATTCTTGCAACCACATAGACTTTTATTGCAAGGCTCATTGTCGCACTGAAGGTTGGAGAGGGAGGCTGTACGCCGCTCGGGCTCTCGTCTCATGATACGACCGGGCGGTAATATTACGTCTTTTTCACCCCCCAAATATATTGCTATTAATTGTTAACATGAAAAGTAAAATAGGTGCATATCGATAATAAATAATGATATATAAGGTAAATATGACGATTTTCGTCAGAATTGATTCAAATACCTTTGCATGGCGGTACCCTTTTAACTACCATAGCTTTGCCGTTTAGAAGTTAAAAGCAAGTACTCAGTAATAAATATTGAAATTGCTCTATTTACTTTGACGTACTTTTGAAACAATGTGACTTCGATTTGTGTCCTGGGGAGTGCTTGTATTGAACGGGGAGTGCGGGACAGATGGCATGGATTTTTGCGGCATATTGCTTGAGCTATCGCCTAATATTATTAATACACCACACACTCTCATCAGTGATAATGGTTATGTTGTTCATTATGTTAGCCCTCTTGGTTAGTGACTGCAAAAAGTATATAAGGTTTTGCGTTCATTTGTTTTTATAGCTGTTGTGTGGATGTGGTAAAGAATTTTATTCGATAGATGCATACATGTGTAATTATGAATGTTATTTGTGTGCGAGTTTATATATTTATTATATTCCAGTTTCTTCTGCTAGTATACAATTATGATTGTAGTATTTATTTTCTTATTTCGAATATACTATTAGAGTGGGGGATAAATCGACAGTCATTTAGAATTTTGTATACTTTAATTAACAAACTTGCTACTACACTAATAACTGTTTCTCTGTTCGGGCCGAGATGAGTTCAAGACACGGATTGAATATTACGTCGACCCACCATAGGTTGTACTTTGGAACCCTAGAACTCCCGTTACTCCCAATTTGGATTCCTGATATTCAGGTATTGACTCAAGTCGGCTTCGATCCAAAGGCACTTTACTAGTTTCTAAAATAATTTGTTTTTTTACCGAGCCCTGCTGTGTCTACTCCAGAGACCAGGGAATCAATGAATCATACCTTTATTCACTTATCAAAAACAAGAGTTATATTCCTTTACTAAACTTCGGAATGATATACTTTTACCGGGCCTACTATGTCTACTCCAGAGACCAAGGCGTTACTACATATGACCTTTAAATTAATATTTCCTCTTAACCATATACAATATATTTACTCATATGACAAGGGCGTTGTTACAATTTTACCTCAATTGCCTTATCTAAATACTCTTTGATTATATAATATTCTCGTTACTTCTAACAATACATTTACTCAAATGACCAAGGCGTTGTTACAAGTTACCTCGATTGCCCTGTCGAGAACACTCTCAGATTACATATTCGCGTAATCCTATTACAAACAATTTATATTCACATATACCACCTAGTCAATAATAATTCTTAACCTAATGTAAGCAGTACCTCAATAACTCTACATGGACAAGATTTTCCGCTTTTATCCTTTTACATAGATTCATATGATTACAATATTATCCTGGACTTAACACCCGTAACGCTTAACACAGAACTGACCGAATATTCCTTTAACTATGATAATAGATAATGTTTCCTTTATAACCAAAGATTTCGTTGATCATACGGACTAGTGTCCTTCCTACCTATTTCTCAAACTAAAGCTAGTCTAATGGCAACTATTATTTATTCCCCTGAGCCTTATAGTTGCGTGTCTATCCTCAAGAATTATTCCCTTTTACTTTACTATTAATATCTATTTGCTGTCCTATCAGATCCTATACTAGTTATAGCTAATCGGCATGGAGCCTTCTCTAACAAGAATAACTATTTCCCTCTTAACACATCATAATTTTATTTATAAACAAAAGTCTAGTATCTTTTCTCTTTAGTTTGTCCTATAAGGACACATCAATTATCATGGAACCACTGGGTTAGTCACGCATTTTCTCTCTTTCTTTAAGTCTGGTTCGGGCCCAATATGGGTCCTTTAAAAATATATATATATTGTATACTGCTATGTGTGTGCTGGAACAATTTCACCACCTCAGAGCTGGCCAATAGCTCTTCTGGAAATTTTCGCTCCCGTCTACTATCTGTCGTCCCTCTTGAATCGCTTGGCTGTAGGTATGCAAGCCAGCGATGTGACGACAGGCGGCCAGATACTGAATGTGTGTCCGCCTAGTAGGAGAGAGCGATGCTAGGCCTGAGATGGTCTTTACTGGAACATTTGGGGAGGGCTGGGTGGCTGGAAAAAGTGGTTCCGAGTTCCCTTTGGTGCTCAAGCGAGAGAGAGGAAGTGGGTTGCAAGAAGCGTGCCTAGTGGGTTCCGAGATGTGAATGACCACTGCAGCCTCCCCCACCCCCTTAATATAGTCCCGATCTCCGGCGCTGTGATTGGCTGAGCCGGTCGCTCGGCCCCCCGTGCGTCTTGAGTTCTCTCTCTCTTCGCCTCCACTCCTCTCTCTTCATAATATGTTCCTGGAAGCTGGTTGCAAATGTCTTTTAGTGGCTTACGGGAGTATAGGGCTGGTACTGATGTATTAGACCCATTGCAACCAGAGGAAATGGCCGGTGAAGAGAGCGAGAGCGAGTTTAAAGGTGTGGCGGTACACGTAGCCGTCCGCTCCGAAAACGGAGGCTTCTGATTGGTCGACCGGGAAGGTGGGGCATGGTTATGTTGTGAGCCTGAAGTGTCAAACTCAGCTGATTTAGAGGGAAGGTAAAAGGGGGCACGTTGATTGGTGGATGGCCTTTTTACTTTATCACTCCCTACAAAATTAAGGCGAGCTCCTGATCGCCGTAATACCGTTCCTTTAACACCTTACGAGCGGCCTAGGTGGTTTATTTATATGTACCGCCCAGCGGGGTGTTTTTAGCCAAAATAGGGCTGTTTACGTGATCATTTTCATGCCTAAATAAGACCCAGAGCGTAAAACAAGTATCTATCCCTGAAAGGGCATAAACAGAGCTTTCCAATGACACCATAACGATCCTTTTATGATGGCTATTTTTATTGAAACAACCGTGCAACGCGAGTGCAAAAAGCATGTAATTCGGCACTTTCCCCATACAATTCAGTATATAGCGAGTGAGAGGGAGGGAGGAGGTGGGATTCGTGTCAGTAGGTTCGCCGCGGTGGTCTGGAGCAGTCATACGCTCGCTACTCTCCTGCCACCACTTGTCTCTCTCTCTCAGCAACATTACGTTCTGAAATTGCCATGTCGAGCGCCGCCAGATAGTCCAGATTTATTATACTCGACTTATGTTGCGCCCCGACATTTATGGGTTAAAATCCCGGCCATCACTCTGCCAATCCACCAGTCCACTATGTTCACAAATGCATCTGTGTAACTGGAGTGCTGGATTTTGATTTCCAACTGCAGTTTTAGCCAATAGGACTTGCCCAGGTTGGCTGAGGAGTTGCTTGAATGCTCGGGTAGTGTTTACTCTCTGTCCTTTTTCAACGACCAGGGCTATTAGTCGGCGGAGCCGGTACTGAGGGTCAGAGGGGAGAGGCATGGTGCCTTACAACTGGCAGGCACGTGCCTCGGGGATCCTATTTATACCCTCGTCCGGGTACCTGATTGATGGACGGCTAATTCTACCACTGCGGGTAATGGTTTCTACGGGGCCCATGGGCTTAGATGCTTTGGCTGGACTTTTACCCGGGAAGTTAGTCATGCGATTTTCCTTTGATTCATTGAATTTAATTGAGGGAGAGCCAAGTGGGTTTTTTACTTCAAGAAATACGTCTTTCTCTTTTACCTCTGTTCGGAAACACTCTTCCTCACTACTTAAGAGTCTTATTGAAATCTCTCGGGAGGTCTGAAACTTCGCTGTCGGGGACCGTAGACTTCTCATCATCAGTATTTTCACAGTTATCTCTTTCCCCACTTGTCGTAGTCTCTTCGTCTCCCCCATTCCCCTCTTGCCTGAACTCATGGAAACTCTCGTTTGGCTTGCGACTAAAAGACCACCAGAACGGAAAGTCCTCGGTATAATTCCTTCTCAGATTAGGACCTTCAGCATTAGGTCGAGCCGAGGAATACTAGGATCACCAGCCCCAAATTCTATCTCCTCCTCGCTTTCTTCCTCACTACTTCACATGCTCAGGTCTGGCGGTAAAATACCTTTATACCGTTTGGTATGACGGATATGTGTAGCCGACACAATACCTCCATGATGCAAGTACAACACCTGATATGGCCCGTTTACCTCCACAACCTTGAAGGGACCCTCGTATTTCTCTTCCAGCTTACCAGCTCGGGTGGGATCATGTCTCTTCACCAGAATATATTCCCCCCGGTAATATGGATTATTTAGAGTAAGTTTCTTGGGCTGTTGCTGTGTAATACGGTCATGGACTTGCTGCCGTCGCTCCCCTTGTTCCCTCAAATATTGTACTGGTTGGGAATATTTGGTGGAATGAATGGGGTAGGGTAGTAATCGTTCTTGAGGCAGTTTCGGCGTGATTCCAAAAATAATCTCATAGGGAGAATACCCAGTAGTTCTACAAACAGTGGTGTTTATCCTCCAGATAATCTCTAGCAGAAGTTCCGGCCAACCTCGGACTACTTCTTCCCCTTGTGAGTTCAGACTAGCCCGTACACAATTCGCTAACACCCTATGGTTTCTTTCACATACAGCATTCCCCTGGGGATAATACGGGGAGGTGTGTTGGATCGGGTATCCCAAGGTATCTCCCAAGTATTGCCAGATTTCATTATTAAATTATTTTCCCCTATCACTCAGAATGCATCCAGGGGTGCCATATGCAAAAATGACCTTCTCCAAGATAACCCTAGCCACAGTTTCAGCTTTCTTGTCCGGAATGGCACAAGCAACCGTATATTTGGAAAAGACGTCGACACAGGCTAAAATGTGCCTTTTGTTCGTCTGTCTGGGTAGAGGTCCCATAATGTCCACAGATAACTTTTCCCACGGTTTACCGGCCGTAATGTGTCCGGGCGACTGTTTAGGTCCCCGTCCATCTTTGCCCCTTTGACATCCCAAACAATTTTGGATAACTTTTTCAACAATTTTGTCGGCTCTCGAGGTCCAGTACCTTTCGTTAAATTGCTTCAAAACTCTAGACTGACCCAAATGAGCCCCCCTTCCCTCTTTTCCGTGGAGGATTTGGATCATGTGTTTAGCCTCCAGATAATCTAATACTACCCGGTCTTTAGAATCCCTCCAGGCTCCCTCAGAAAATGTTTCTTTGTCGCCATACATAGGATCATTCTGTTCCTTGTTAGGTTGAGTGTGTTGGACGGGTGCTACCGGTAGTCGAGATAGGCCATCGGCATTAGTGTGTAATTTACCTGGTCTATGTCTAACTTCAAAGGAGTATTCCTCCAGGATCCCCTTCCACCTATCAAACAATCTGTCTTCCGTTTTCATCTTCCAGAGCCATTGCAAACTATGGTGGTCCGTGATAACTTCGAAATTAACCCCGGCTAAATATGGATGGAAATATTGTACAGCCCACACTAGAGCTAGGCATTCCTTTTTAGTAACGCTGTAATTCTTCTCACCCTTATTCAGCGTCCGGCTAGCGCACGCTACTATGCCTTCTTTTCCATCCACTTTCTGGGCCAATACGGCCCCGAGCCCTTCATAGGAAGCATCGGTGTATAGTTGGAACGGCTTGGTAAAATCCGGATGACAAACTACGGGGTTAGAAGTCAATTTTTGTTTCAGTTGATCAAAAGCTATCTGACAATTCTGATCCCAGTCAAACCTCCTCCCTTTTTCCAGTCTCTTAGTCATGGGGAGAAGCAATTTTTGAGAAGTTGGGTATGAACCTCCGATAATAGGATGCCATTCCCAGAAATGCTCGGATCTCTTTGACAGAAGAAGGGGGTGAAATTTCTGCAATAGCTTTCACTCTATGGGTGTCCGGTTTGATACCTTTACTTGAAGCTACATGCCCTAGGTATGCCACCTCGCGGGCCCCTAATTGGCATTTGGAAGGCTTCAATTTAAATCCCGCCCCCTTGATTCTCTCTAATACTTCTTGTAGTCGATTGATATGTTCCTCCCAACTAGTTGAACAAATTATAATATCATCCAGGTAACCTAAGCAGGTTCTCCAGGTTAATCCTCTCAGTACTTCGTCCATGACTCTAGTGAAACTGGCTGGTCCATTACAAACTCCAAAAGGCAAGACTGTGAACTGGTAGAGTTTGCCTTCGCTCGTGGCAAATGCGGTTTTCTCCTGGTCCTCTGACCTAACTGGTACTTGCCAGTATCCGCTTTGTAGGTCTAGGGTAGAAAACCAGGTTGACCCATTGAGTGATTCTGGCGAGTCATCAATACGAGGTAGGGGTAGGGTCTTTGATGGTGACGTCGTTTAATTTCCTAAAATCTACACAGAACCGAGTAGACCCATTTTTTTTTTTACCAGGACTACTGGAGATGACCACGGACTGTAGGATTCCACTACTATCCCCTGCTTAATCATCTCCTCTACTTGTTCCTTTTCCTTTTGTCTCATAATGGGATTTTGTCGCCTATAGAGTTGCCTAATAGGGAGCCCTTGAGTATGTATCTCGTGAGAGTGTTGAGTTCGGGCCGATCCGTGGTCCCCTTCATTTTGAGCAAACACGTCTCGGTAAGTCCAGAGCAATTCATGGAAGGTATTGGCTTGATTTGACGTTAATTGTTTCGGAATCTCAGGTAAGTTAACGGGTCCGTCAGTTCCAACAGTCGTGGGGTGTGCGGGTGTAACTTGTCCTAACAATTTTCCTTTTTGATAATTAATCGTGTCATCGCCAAAGTTGGCTAGAACTAATTTTCTCTGGTCGGTAGTAATAAAGGTGGGAGATATTCTCATTTTATTCTGTGCATCAGGTTAAAAAATCCCGGCAGTCATTCCCAGGGCTTGAGGAATTTCTATCATTCTCCAAGATCTAGGGGGGAAAGAAAGTTTCCCTGTGGTAGCTACTATTTGAGGTCGTAGGGTGGTCGTCGTGTCTTTCGGCCCGCACTGTATAGTTACCCCCAACTGACTCATGAGATCTATTCCCAGATATCCATCGACTCCGCTATTGGATTTTGCTGATAGCACACAAAAATCTGTGGTGAATTTAATTCCTTTCCATTGTACCACCACCGTATTAGTTCTCCCTAGAATTGTCAGTGGTTGACCCCCGGCTCCTGACAACTGAATACTAGTTTGATTTAAGGGGCCAATCCCTTTCTGACTATTCCTCACAAAATTCTCCAAAAGACAACTTCTGTTTGCCCCGTATCAATTAACATGTTTGCGGCTTTCCCATTTAATACTATGGTTTCACAAGGTGTTTGTCTCTCTAATATGTTATACTATACCGCCTTTCTATGTGAGGTTTAACGGAAAATTTTCTCCCCCTTCCGGCATCGTGATTTTTGGCTGGGTTTGTCTCCCTATATTCTACTGGAAGCATTCCTCCCTGGTTAGGATCGGTTCCCCTTGGTAGGGGTCGATCCTTTGGAAGTGCGGGCCTGGAGTTAAATCTAGGGGTTGGGGTTTGAGGACGGTTGGAACAATTCCTAGCTAGAGTCCCGGTTTGTCTGCATGTAAAGCATAGGATCATTGTTCTCGGATACCCTTTGTTTGCGTTCTCCTCCTCCCCTTTCTTTTTCTCCTCTCTTAACTCTCGGGCTTCCATTATTTTCTTGCTTACCTCCATGAGTTCCTTAATGGTAGTCACTTCATGGATAATGCAGTGCCTTCTAACTTCCACAGGGCATGCTTGGATCATAATCTCTCTGGTCTCTGTTTCCTGGCTTTCTTGGTCCATATGGGGATACGCAAGTTTGACGTTTTTCGCGATTTCCCTCCTCAGGGCTCTCACATTTTGGCCGTCTAGTTTCAGGCTCTTAAGTTTGTCTCTGGCCTTCCTGGTGGAGGTTTCTCGGCTAAATTCTTCAATTAGGGCACTCCTAACTTCTGCCCATGACACTAGTCCCTCTAGACCTACGCTTACATTGTTCAGGGCCTTGCCTAAGTGTGCCTTTCCATAGGCGATCTTCTTTCAATTTTCTCCTACGTCAAGTAGCGTGAACTGACATTCTAATTGTTCGATCCATAGCTCGATTTCTTCTTTCCCCTTTTCCCATAATCTGAATGGTAATACGGCCGTCATTGTGTCTGTTTGTTAGATAATTATACTCAATCTAATTGATTTGTCGAATCCCACCGCTTGCCATCAAAATGTAGTACTTATTTTCTTATTTCGAATATACTACTAGAGTGGGGGATAAATCGACAGTCATTTAGAAGTTTGTATACTTTATTAAACAAACTTGCTACTACACTAATAACTGTTTCTCTGTTCGGGCCGAAATGAGTTCAAGACACAGATTGAATATTACGTCGACCCACCATAGGTTGTATTTTGGAACCCTAGAACTCCGGTTACTCCCAATTTGGATTCCCGATATTCAGGTATTGACTCAGTCGGCTTCGATCCAAAGGCACGTTACTAGTTTCTAAAGTAATATGGTTTTTGCCGAGCCCTGCTGTGTCTACTCCAGAGACCAGGGCATCAATGAATCATACCTTTATTCACTTATCTAAAACAAGAGTTATATTCCTAAACTAAACTTCGGAATGATATACTTTTACCGGGCCTACTATGTCTACTCCAGAGACCAAGGCGTTACTACATATGACCTTTAAATTAATATTTCCTCTTAACCATATACAATATATTTACTCATATGACAAGGGCGTTGTTACAATTTTACCTCAATTGCCTTATCTAAATACTCTTTGATTATATAATATTCTCGTTACTTCTAACAATACATTTACTCAAATGACCAAGGCGTTGTTACAAGTTACCTCGATCGCCCTGTCGAGAACACTCTCAGATTACATATTCGCGTAATCCTATTACAAACAATTTATATTCACATATACCACCTAGTCAATAATAATTCTTAACCTAATGTAAGCAGTACCTCAATAACTCTACATGGACAAGATTTTCCGCTTTTATCCTTTTACATAGATTCTTATGATTACAATATTATCCTGGACTTAACACCCGTAACGCTTAACACAGAACTGACCGAATATTCCTTTAACTATGATAATAGATAATGTTTCCTTTATAACCAAAGATTTCGTTGATCATACGGACTAGTGTCCTTCCTACCTATTTCTCAAACTAAAGCTAGTCTAATGGCAACTATTATTTATTCCCCTGAGCCTTATAGTTGCGTGTCTATCCTCAAGAATTATTCCCTTTTACTTTACTATTAATATCTATTTGCTGTCCTATCAGATCCTATACTAGTTATAGCTAATCGGCATGGAGCCTTCTCTAACAAGAATAACTATTTCCCTCTTAACACATCATAATTTTATTTATAAACAAAAGTCTAGTATCTTTTCACTTTAGTTTGTCCTATAAGGACACATCAATTATTATGGAACCACTGGGTTAGTCACGCATTTTCTCTCTTTCTTTAAGTCTGGTTCGGGCCCAATATGGGTCCTTTAAAAATATATATATTGTATACTGCTATGTGTGTGCTGGAACAATTTCACCACCTCAGAGCTGGCCAATAGCTCTTCTGGAAATTTTCGCTCCCGTCTACTATCTGTCGTCCCTCTTGAATCGCTTGGTTGTAGGTATGCAAGCCAGCGATGTGATGACAGGCGGCCGGATACTGAAGGTGTGTCCGCCTAGTAGAAAAGAGCGATGCTAGGCCTGAGGTGGTCTTTACTGGAACATTTAGTGAGGGCTGGGTGGCTGGAATAAGTGGTTCCGAGTTCCCTTTGGTGCCCAAGCGAGAGAGAGGAAGTGGGTTGCAAGAAGTGCGCCCAGTGGGTTCCGAGAGGTGAATGATCGCTGCAACCTCCCCAACCCCCTTAATAAAGTCACGCCTCCTGCTCTCCGGCGCTGTGATTGGCTGTGCCGGCCGCTCGGCCCCCCGCGCGTCTTGAATTCTCTCTCTCTTCACCTCCACTCTTCTCTCTTCATAATATGTTCCTGGAAGCTGGTTGCAAATGTCTTTTAGTGGCTTACGGGAGTATAAGACTGGCACTGATGTATTAGACCCATTGCAACCAGAGGAAATGGCCGGTGAAGAGAGCAAGAGCGAGTTTAAAGGTGTTGTGGTACACATAGCCGTCCGCTCCGAAAATGGAGGCTTCTGATTGGTCGGCCGGGAAGGCGTGGCATGTTTATGTTGTGAGCCTGAAGTGTTAAACTCAGCTGATTTAGAGGGAAGGTAAAAGGGGCGCGTTGATTGGTGGATGGCCATTTTACTTTAATTATATTTCTCTTTATACTTAAGTTTGGACGTAGCCTATATATCTTTATTCCATCATTCGCCACTACTTTCAATTTTGTATTTAGTATAATAGTATTTCAGGACATATATACCAATAGGTAACAAACCCTCTTTGTTATGTGATAATATTCTAAATCCAACTGTATGTTGACAGCATTATTAATATCCTAAGCATTTATTAATACTCAACATCAGGGTGGCGTCGCCAGTGTAAGTAATCATAGGATATAATTGGCGTGCTTCCTTTCAATCAGTTAGATCTTTTAGTTGTACCGGTGCCCAATGCCGAGGATTTATACATTTAACCACTTAGCTTTAGGAGAAGCAGGCCAATTGCCCATCAGAAAGGTTGACTATGATATGTGATGTTTTTTTTTTTGTTTTTTGTTTTTTTGTTTTTTTGTTTTTTTACATATCCCATCAGAAAGGTTGACTATGATAAGTGAATTTTTATGCATCCAGCCAATTATACATTAATAACAACAGCAATAATCTAGATATGTGCCAGGAGAGATTTCCCGGGGTTTCTGAAACAAGGGAGACTTGGTAGAGATGGAAGCACCACGGGAAGATCAGGAGGACGGCTTGGTAGAGGCAGAGGAACGGATAATCTTGGAAGACTATGGCCTAGCAGAAACTAAGTGTTTTAAGTGCGGAACAACCAATGCAAGAAAGAATTCGCGAAAATGTTCCGGCTGTCTTAGATCTATTCATTTATCTTGTGCTAAGCTGACAAAGAAAACATCAGGAGAACAACCAAACTGGAAATGTCTCGCATGCCCAGGGCCCACTGCAGAGCCAACCGGGGCAACACCGGCAACACCGGTCGCCAACTTGACCCAACTTGTGACCAAATGGAAAGCGCGGATCCAGGTCCTTGCCCGGGTACCTAAAGGAGCCAGAATCCAAGTGGCGGAGGCCCTTACAACCATCATAAAGCAGGCCCTACAGCTCAAGACACCCCTCGCATGGGCACGGCTCCTGGGTTTCTCCTATGGGGCCCTCCGAAAACCACCCAGAACCAACATACAAGACCATCTTCAGGTTTCACTAGCCACCAGAGTGAAACGTCAAGTAGCACAGTATATGGATGGAAACAAACGGGTGGAACCCCCCGAACAGCAACCAAACAGGGCCCAGAAGCACCAGGACAAGGAAGAGGAAGAGGCTGAACAGCTACGTAAGAGGGCCGCGGCGAAGCTGGCGGATAGTGACATCAAAGGGGCCGTCAGACTGTTGTCCTCTTCAGAAGGTTTTGCTGGTCAAGGCACCGAAGTTGTTGAAGCCCTACAAGAAAAGCACCCACCTACACCTAGGGACCTAAACCTCCCCCCTGCCCCAAATGACCAGATGCGCCAACCTTTAGTTGTTATGAAGGAGCAGGTGGTTGCCGCAGTGACTTCATTCCCAGCAGGCTCAGCCGCGGGCCCAGATGGTATCCGACCCGCCCACTAGACCAGTCAAAGTAGGGCTGGACTTAGAACAAATTGCAATAGAAGGTTTTTTGGCTTTAACTTGTTTATTAGGTCCCTCTGATGAACATATAAAAAGTCTCCAACTTTTGGACACCGGGAAAGTGGTTAATTTACAGCCAAAAAACCTTACAGCCAAAAAACCTTCTATTGCAATTTGTTCTAGGTCAAGCCCTACCTTTACTGCACATTATTGTCTATTACATTTTGCCTAGGCCTATACTAATCCCATCATCTTGTTTCTTGTTTCAACAGATTGGTGCGACATCTACCGAAGCCATGGAAGAAGAGGTGGTCCATGTGTGCCATGGACCACACCCAGGGAAATCATCCGTCCATTTCTTGCCCATGATTGACATGGACCCTACGGACATGAGTTGTATTTACTCAACACTTCACTTCGTTGCTGCGGAAAGCCATCGCCAGGGAACGACGCCAATGCTGACATTCGACCAACCGCTTTATTGGAAAGCGAAGACGATCATTGTTCATGAGGAGGAAGGAAGCGAACTGAAACCCATTGTTTTGAACCTTGGTGGCTTTCACTCTGTGATGAGCTTTTTGGGATGCATGGGCCATGTTATGGAAGCATCTGGGCTTAAGGAGGTTTTGGAACTTATATACGCTGAAAATGCTGTGACCCAAATGCTGAGTGGGAAAGCCTATGCACGAGCAATCAGAGGCCACTTCTTGGTTGACACAGCCTTGAGTTCGATTGTGTTAGGCAGGGCATACGGTGTCAACCTCTCAATGGTAGATGAGGAAAGTGACGCATGCAAGGACTTCCAGGAGGCTGCAGATCTTTTGGATAAGCTGTTGCGTGAAGACGTTTCACCGGATGAAGTCTGCAGTAAAGACGTTTTCAACAGAATTTCTGAAAAACTTAAAGCTGAGAAGAGCTCCTTAGCAGAGCATAAGATGGGAAAGCTATGGATTCAATACATGGACATGATTGACCTTGCGTCGCTTCCTGAGGGCACTGAGAATGGGCGATTTCCTACTGTACCTCGGAACACTCCAGGAGATGTTGCCGTACTTTGCAGCGTGTGGTCATAACAATTATGCCAAGTCAGCCCATGTGTACATTCAAGACATGATTGAACTTGAGCAGCTCAACCCCGACATGTTCTGTCAATTGAACTCCGGTCTATTTGTGATCCGCCGAAGTGATCGGCTGTGGGCAGGACTGCCAAGCGACTTGGTTATAGAGCAGGTTTTGATGCGCTCTTTGAAAACGAATGGTGGATTGACACGTGGTAGGGGCATGGAGGAAACGCAACGCCTGCGCTGGTTACTTGCTATGCCAGCCTGCGCTGAGGTGAGTGAAGTTATGCAAGAACTGACAGGGAAGCATTTCCACACCTCTGAGCAGCACAAAGAAATGACTGAAGCAAGGCGTGAACGAGATAGGAAGGACACAGAGAAGGTTCTCGCATTCTTCAAGGATTATGATCCATTTCAAGAATCAAATGAACTCAGGAATATTGCCAACGGTGTGACAGGACCAGCCTCGGCCAATCCTCATTTACTGTATGAGGTTGGTATGAACATTGTGCAGAAGATGGAAGGTAGCAATGCTTTTGACTTTTCATTTAGGAAGAAAGATCAAGTTGAGTCGTTGGGTGCAAAGGTTACAATCAGTGCTGAAAAAGTACCAATCGACCCACAGCTCCTTTTCCAGAGGCTCCTCATCTTTGCTAATAACAGGGACTTAGGTGTTGAAGAGGTCTTTGCGTATGAGTTGTCTAGCTACCCTACTGCTCTGTTCGATAAGTGGGGGAGGCTCAGGGAAGCCAATAAACCACAGCTAGGAGATGAGATAGCTGCTGTTGTTCCCAAGTCGTCATTGGAATCATTTGAGGAAGAAAGGACTGTGACCCATGTTCTGGATGGTGGTTCCTTATTGCAAAGGATTCCATGGAAGAAGGGTGACACATTTGAGGACATTGCAAGCATGTACATGAAGCATGTTTCCAAAAACTTTCTCAACCCGGTGGTTGTATTCGACGGTTATAAATCAGGACCTACTGCCAGGCCGGGCTAGTGATAAATGACACCAAATGTGAACTTGTCCTCCTCAACCACACACGTGAACAAGGAGAAGAGACTCAGGCCCTGTTTCGAAACATATTGCCAGATGTAAAGATCCTTCAGGAGCACCAGCAAACCCTATTAGGTTCCCCACTAACTCTGGCAGCAATCCCACCAGCACTTCAAGTTAAAAAGGAGGAGCTTCAACGTCTCGTGAGTCGCCTGATACACATCGATGCCCACTCAGCTCTGGCCCTGCTCAAGAACTGTTTCTCCATCCCAAAACTCCAATACCTCCTGCGCACATCGATGACTTACACGAACACCTCCAAGAATTAGACAGCATAATCCGAGAAGCAGTGACCAGCATCACCAACGTGGAATTTAAAGAACGGGCCTGGACACAAGCCACCCTTCCTGTCCGCCTCGGGGGCTTGGGCATACGGAGAGCCTCGGATATTGCCTCCCCAGCCTTTATCTCTTCCCTCATCGCGACCAACGACCTCGTATTGTCCATTCTTTCTTCTCAACCCGGAACGACACTTAATGGGGACGTAACAGCAGCGATTAACACCTGGAAGGGAAGTACAGGAGTAGAGGAGGAGCCTCAGGGTACCTCCAGGAGCAAGCAGAAAGCGTGGGATACCATCTCGGCGAAGAAAACTCAAGAAAATCTCCTAACCAATGCAGACCAGGTTGCAAAAGCACGCCTCCAGGCAGCCGCCCGTTCGGAGAGTGGCTTGTGGTTACATGCCATCCCCATCCCACCTCTTGGAACTCACTTGGATGCTGAAGCGCTCCGGGTTGCCATCGCGCTCAGAGTGGGTGCGGCAGTTTGTCACCCACACACTTGCAAGTGTGGTGGGTGGATGGATGCTCAAGGTCACCATGCCTTGTCATGTAATTACAACGCCTGCCGCCTGCCAAGACACTCTGCACTAAATGAGGTCATAAAACGGGCCCTGCAGAGTGCTAACCGTGCATCAATCCTCGAACCACATGGACTTCACAGAGAAGACGGCAAACGGCCAGATGGGATGACCACTTTCCCTTACAAGAATGGCCGGTGCCTCGTGTGGGATGCCACATGTGTTGACACTTTCTCCACAACCAACATCGCCAGAAACGCTGACGAAGCAGGTGAAGCCGCCCGGATAGCAGAAAATAAAAAGCGAGACAAATATCAAGCCATCGCCAGAAATCATAAGTTCGAGCCCCTGGCATTCGAAACTTCAGGAGTCTTCGGCCCTACCACCCTTAAGATGGTGAATGAAATAGGCCGTAAAATCAGAGAAGTTTCAGGAGAACCCCGGGAAACCCTCTGGCTCAAGCAAAGACTAGGGATGGCTATCCTCCGGGGCAATGCCACCAGCGTCATGAGCTCAGTTCGACAGGACTGGGTCATGCCACTGTGTGAGGCCCGGGCAGGAGTGGTGTATCCGTAGTCTTTCCACAGTAGGGTAAAACAAAACATAAACTTTATTTGTATGTAACATGTGTGATGCACATAATTAAAAATGGATGTGTCGGATGGTTGAAAGCCATAGTTGCTCGCGCGTTTGGGGCTAGCAACACGTATTATGAAAAACATGCATCCTCCTTCATTCACTGTCCCCCCCTTCACTCACTCAACCCCACAATTTGCCCTAGGATAACAGGTTTTTCACAATACGTAGACGGAGGTCTTTTAAAAAAAACAAATATATATATTTGTACTTTTTAAGACTGTCATATAACAATAAACTAATTTGAATTTAATTCTCGTTCTGGCCTTTCCATAGCTGCGATTGTGGACAGACATCACTCAATTCCTCAACCTATAAACTCTGGTGTTCCTCAGGGATCTGTCCTGTCCCGAGTTATCTTTCTAATACTCATTATTGATCTTCTCAACTGTACCTTTAGTCCTATCCACTCATTTGCTGATAACTCTACCTTACACTATTCAACTAATTTTCCACAACAACCCACCACGCAATTATTCCAAAACTCAGGTGATGAGGCCATAGCACGCCAATCTAATCAACTTTTTCCGACTGGAGCAGAAAATCTTGTTACTTTCAATGCTTCCAAAATTATATTTCTCCATCTATCTACCCGTCACAATCTTCCACATGAACAATACAGAAGTCAACTCTTGATTTTCTCTCAATATTCATGGTGCTTCTTATTCTTCTGACCTTCCTTGGAAAGATCATATCACCACACTTGCTAAACCAGCTTTCCAGAAGTTAGGTGTGCTCAATCATCTCTGTGGGTTCTTCCCCTCCATACATCTTTTTGATCTGTACAGTGGCACAATGTGTCAATACCTAACTTCTTGAAAAGATAGAATACAAAAAACATGTTGGTTCGACAATTGACCTTCATCTCTCTCACTCTTCTACCACTATTACAATAATCAGTGTTGTTCAGAAATGTCTCAGTGTATACCTCCTCCCTTATGAATAATAGGGGGCACCCGCCTTTCAACACATTCCCACCATTCTTCTGTCCAACTTTCTAACCCAAGAGTGATCAAATTTGTCCAGCGTTTCTTTTAGTCAACAAGTAAACTCTGGAATTCTCTCCCTCAATCTGTCTTTCTATCATCCTAAGATTTAAACTGCGTCAAGCTTGGTGTGTCCAGACAATTTCACTATCGTACCTTGAATATGGCTCTATTTCACTCTTTTACCTTTGGGGGAGACACTTGTTACAGACAGTGTTGCCTTTTGTCTCCTTCATACACATAGAACAAATATGACCGCATTAATTAATTATTTGTTTTATAAAAAAAGACCTCCGTCTACGTATTGTGAAAAACCTGTTATCCTCCGGCAAATTATGGGGTTGAGTGAGTGAAGGGGGGGACAGTGAATGAAGGAGGATACATGTTTTTCATAATTAATTAAGTAGGTTTGGTACACAATTGTTAAGTGATTGGGAATTATTAGTAACATCATACATGCACCCATGAAAATATGATACACTACAGTATACTGTATATGCATAGATAAGCTTATCTATGCATATGCAGTATACTGTAGTGTATCATATTTTCATGTGTGCATGTATGATGTTACTAATTATTGCCAACACGATTTTTCTGGCACAAGGTATTCCAATGGATTTTAGCTAATTTTGGTGTGCTGAATCCAAATCTGTCATCAGTTTTTGTCTATCACATCAGGTTTTCGAGATATAAAATCTTGCATTTTCGTAAGAAACATCAATTTATGCTCATAATGGAAGAATTAACACCTAACGAGCGGCCTAGGCGGTAAATAATATGTAGCCACCAGCGGGGTGTTTTTACCCAAAATAGGGTTGTTTACGTGATCATTTTCATGCCTAAATAAGACCCAGAGCGTAAAACAAGTATCTATCCCTGAAAGGGCATAAACAGAGCTTTCCAATGACACCCCAACGATCCTTGTACTACCGCTAGTTTTCTTGCAACAATCGTGCAACACGAGTGCAAAAACCATGTAATTCGGTACTTTCCCCACACAATTCACTGTGTAGCGAGTGTGAGAGGGTGGAGGAGGGTGGGATTCATGTCAGTTGGTCCACCGCGGTGGTCTGGAGCAGTCATACGCTCGCTACTCTCCTGCCACCACTAGTCTCTCTCTCTCAGCAACATTACGTGCTGAAAATGGCACACGACTTATGTTGTGAGCCGCCACATAGTCCAAATTTCTTTCACTCGACTTATGTTGTGCACCGCCAGTTAAGGGTTAAACATACATAGATACAAACATTTAATGAGTCGTAGCACAAAATTGTGAGAGTGAATGCACATTAGCATGTAAGAATTAAGTGTGAAGATAACACAACTATGTACAAAAAGTCTATTAATTGTGGTCATGTTACAACTGCATAAACTTCCTCTTCTTTGACGATCTCTGATGTACAGCTTCTGGAATGTCTCTCATCAAGCTCCAGCAGTAATCTTCCATCATGTTTGAGTCTCATCGGCCTTGGTAACTTTCTTCCATTACTTTAATGTCTTGATGAAAGGGTTCACCTTGCTCTTCGGTCACATCACCCAGGTTCTCTGGAAACTTGCCCAAGTGACTAAGTAAGTAGTCCTTGATGCTCATTCTACATCCAAGTGCTTGCAAACTCAAGAGCAGCTCCTCCACAATCTCTTGATAGTTGTCAGCTTTCCTGTTCCAAAGGAAATTCTGCACCACATATGAGAATGCATTCCAAGCTCTAGCCTCTGCCGCATTCATTGTTGTAACAAAGTGTGGATCCCTGAGGAGTGTTCTTATTTGAGGTCCATTAAATTTTCCTGCCTTTTTCTTCTCGTCACTGAGACTTGGAAAGGTTGAACATATATAGCTGAAGCAGTCTCCACTGTGATCAAGAGCTTTGACGAATTGTTTCATCAAACCAAGTTTTATGTGCAGTGGGGGAAAGACAATGTTTTTCCTATCAACCAGAGGGTCATTATTGATATTCTTGTCACCAGGCGTCAAACTGTTTCTTGGTGGCCATTTCTTTTTCACCCAGTGGTCTACTGTAGCCCTACTGTCCCAGTAGCACAGGAAACAGGGGTATTTGGTGTAACCTCCTTGCTGGCCCAGCAGAAAGTTCACCATTTTCAAATCCACACAAATTACCCATCCATGAACATGGTATTGCAATGTCTCCAGAAAAATCTTGATGTTGGCATACTCTTCTTTCATTTTTACAGAGTGTCTTATTGGGATTGAACCATATATGTTTCTGTTGTGAAGTAAAACACATTTCAAGTTCCTTTTAGAACTGTCAATACAAAGTCTACACTCACTTGAATCATATGCAGGCAGTCCCACTATGAGAAGAAGCCCTTCAACATCATTACAGTAAACAAGCTGACCATCTGAATGGAAGTACTTCCGCAGTTCTGCTCCTCTGTTACGATAAAAGGAGACACTAGTGCCAGGTTTCAGCAGTCTTTTCTCTTGCAGCCTGGAAGCCAACAATTCAGCAGACTGCTTTGGCAAATACAAATCTCTGACCAGATCATTCAATTCAGGCTGACTAAACAGAGAAAGTTTATCACAATCTGCATCAGATGGCTTAAAAAGATCAGTCTCATCATCTTCATCTGTAGAAGCAGGTGAATTGAGGGCTTCGACATCAATCTCTGGCAGCTCAGTAAATACAGGCACAGGTATTTCCTCACAGTGTGCAACTGGTCGAATGGCAGATGGGATATCTGGGTATTAAAGTAGGCAAGATACACCTTCTTGACAAAAATATTAATGTTGCGCCTTTGAGCCTGCAAAGTGAAGTTTCCACATATTTAGCAGAAGATATCTGGGTCATTACAGCATTTACTTCTTTGGGACATTGTAGCCATAGCTAGATCACAGTGGTACAGTGCAGTGTTTTATACCAGCAACCAGTACTCTATGTAGAATTAGACAATGAGTTCACACCTGAAAAAAAAAAAAAACAGTAAGTGGTTTTAAAGCAAGATTCTGCATGAACATGTTATTAAACCCTTTCGCTGCCGTCACTCTAAACTACTTGCTATTCACGATCTGCAAACAAATATGAAAACATACATAAATATGGATATCTACATAAAACCCTCACTATTATAAACACACTATCCTAAAAATAAAACACCATATTCTAACAATAACGCAAGCAATCACTGACCATCCGCAATGAGTGACGAAAAGTTAATTTTTGGTAAAATCCATGAAAATGGGGTATACCGATACCACAAAAATGTGATGTGATAGAGCAAATCGGAGATCAGATTTGGATTCAGCACCCCGAAATTAGTCTAAAACTGCTCTAAGATTCCATGCCAGAAAAATCAAATTGTTGACCAGTGGATAATAGAACCTGTGAAATACAGAGTTTAGTTTGTATGTGTGAAGGTATTCAGTAAAATAATTACCGTGCAAACATACAGTGTTGGGGAGTTCTTAGATAAGAAAATATAATGCCTCTTCTACATAGATTATGTAGCACCCGTCTTGCAACACAATCCCACCCCTACTCTGTGCAACTCTCCAATCCAAGAGTGAAACGATATTCCCAATCTTTCTTCTATTCAACAGCTGTGCTACGGAACTCTCTCCCTGAATCCATCTTCCCCTCATTCTATGACTTAAATTGCTTCAAACTCTGTGTCCAGACATTTTAGCTTGAACATTCCTTGATTTTGGCCCTGTCACTCTTTCAACTCTGGGAGAGGCATTTGTCACAGGTAGTTCTGCCTTTTGTCTCCCTCATCCACATGGAACAAAAAAATATATATCTTAGTCGCACTGGCGGATTGGTCAACGTATCCTATAGGGTATAAGTATACTTCCTTAGCATGCCAAAGGGATAGTGAGT
Organism: Paralithodes platypus; assembly: GCA_032716605.1. Classification (NCBI taxonomy): domain Eukaryota; kingdom Metazoa; phylum Arthropoda; class Malacostraca; order Decapoda; family Lithodidae; genus Paralithodes; species Paralithodes platypus. Next base: position 7,597,715 of record CM064563.1, read on the forward strand.
ACATTTGTATAACATTATCTTGCTTTAGTATGAATCCTTAAAGAGGGAACACAAATATCTTTGGGAAAACTTTCTCTATTACACTTTTATATGTTTTCCCTGGGGGACATGTAGCCTAAACGGGAAAAGGGAGTCAGAACTTTCAAAGGTGTATGGGAAGGGACTTGTAAGCTTTCGTAGTCGAGGGGTCACATTGTCTTCTCCTTCTCTTTCTGCTGAATGAATGGTCTTTAGCTCTGGGACCACGGCTGCTCTCTGTGGGCGCTCTCAACGTAATAAGGCACTTTACCTGCAGGCGTACTAACTAGATCCTTGCCAGGCGTACTAAATGTGTATGCGGGTGGAGTAGCTACTGTACTAGCTACTTTTGAACTAGGCATGTTAAGTGCCTTACCAGTATGCATACTAACTGGTTCCTCACCAGGCGAGTATATTGGAGAGGTGACATGCATGCTAACCACCCAAGTGCTAACTACTTGGGTGAGCTACCAAATAATATTTCCAGCCTGGCTTTTATCCACTTTTCTCCTCCTATTGTTCTGGGCGGAGAGAGCAGGAAGGTCATTGGGATCCTTTGCTTCTTTGGGTTTAGAACCTTTTTCACTCTGGAGTGGCATGATAGTAGTGAAATCCATGGCAAGCTGTCAGGTATCAAGGTTGTAGAAACGGTGAGAATAAAACATACAAGGTTAAATATTGAGTGGACTGTATACAAAAAACTTGTTCATACAAGTATTTACACTATTATTAAATGGTCTAGTTGATAGATCAGATAGTTAGAGAGCAAGTATAGAATATTAGTGGCCACTGCTTTGAAGTAAATAAGACAATGACTTAGACAATGACAATGAGCTAGAAGTTGGTTAGGTGATTCAGGAAGTGCTTAGGATGTTATCGGTACGGGTCCGGTAGCTCAAATGACTCGTTATATTTATGATTAGATATAAAAGTATGTATATATATGTCTTGAACTTATTAGATTGTAATCACTTAGAACCTGACTGAGTGACTTAATACATAAATGTAAATATGTATTGATTGGTGCCAGATTCAAAACACCAAATTCTACAATGTTGAGATATTCACCTACTAAAGAGTTTCCACACATTCCTGCCACCAATATGTACAACATTAGGCAACTCTCATTTAGTCTACTCTCACAAACTATTATATCTGCCCTCATGACAATCCCCAACTGGTTAATTAGGTTTGTGCGAGTACCCTTGGCTCCAGATAGTAATGTGTGTTCTTCAGGGAAGCCTTCCCGCTGGCAATGTTGAATTAGTTAGAATCTCTGCAACTTTCAGCTCCTTTTTCTTGAGGTGAACATCGTCTGTGGGGGACGTATCCTTTATTTTTGTCTTTTTGTCTTTAGATTATTTTTATACCGGATCATCCATGCTACGTTCCGTACTAATTTTTCATAACTGCTATATTTATCCCAGTCCCATAACTGTGTGTCTGTTATATCCGTAGCTCCAATGACCTGGCTAGCAATTTATGGTGTCTGTACATTTAGTATAATGTCTTATCTATCTACCAAAAGAGAATGCTCACAGTTGTCAGCACAATTGTTCGACCCTCTCGGAGTATTGTTTTGGAAGCATTGAAAGTAACAACATTACCTCTCCCCCAATTGGAAATGGTTGATTGATCAGAAGATATGTGTTTTATGGCTTCATCACATGAGTTTTCTAATTATTGCATGCTAGTACGTTCTGAAAAACTAGTTGAATAGTGTAAGGTAGAGTTATCAGCATATGAATAGATAGGACTGGAGGTACAGTTGAGAAAATCATTAACTCTCAAAGAGCGGGGTGTCGTGTGTATATCCCTGTAGCGCCAGATGGCTACATTTGCCGAAAATGACCTTCATTCCATGCTCTTGTTCATGCATAAGCAAGAGCCAGAGCGTAATACAAATTGATACCCGTGAAAGGACGATGCTAGCACTTTCCAATGACACCTGAATGATCCTTATACAACATCTGGTTATCTTGCAACAATCGTGCAACCGAAGGGCAAAATCTGTAAATCAGTGGCAATTTTGCTGTTTTTGGTGTGTGAGAGAGATCACAAGAATGAGCATTTTTCTCTCTCCCGTCATATGACGGTCGCCGCGAATTGAGGGTTAATGAATATTAGAAAGATAATTGGAGACAGGATAGAACCCTGAGGAACGTTGATAGGGTGAGAAAGTGAATGATGGCCGTCCACAACCGTAGCTATGGAACAGCCAGAAAGGAAATTAGAAATGAAGATGCAGATGGAGGGATTGAAACCAAAGGAGAGTAGTTAAGAAATTAGATATTTGTGCCAGACTCTATCGAAGGCTTTCGATATGTCGAGCGCAATAGAAACGGTCTCACCGATGTCCCAAAAGGAGGATGACCAAGAGTTCGTAAGATATGAAAGAAGATCACCAGTAGAACGACCACTTATAGGAAGCCATACTGGCGATCTGAGAGTAGATTAGGAGAAGAGAAATGTTTAAGAAATTTTGAAGTAAGAGTTTTAAAAGCTTTGGAGATGCCGGAAATATGAGAATTTGCCCTATAGCTGAAGGGTTGAGAGCAGTCACCCTTCTTTGGTACAGGTTGAATGAGAGCAAACTTCCAGCAAGAAGGGAAGATGTTAGAGGAGAAACAGACACGGAAGAGTTTGTCCAGGCATGGAATCAGCACAGAAACACAGTTTTTCGGTACAACAGGAGGGACACCATCCGGTCCGTACGCCTTCTTAGTTTTAAACCCAGTGATAGTATACTTCGGTATTGTGGCAAAGGGATAGTCTCTGTATTGATATTTTATTATATTATGTTAGTAGGGATCCTGAAGCAGGAAACAACAGTTAATCAATATCTTTTTGATAATATGTACACCAAAATTGTACACAATATTCCAGATTTGGGGCGAACCAAAGAATTGCATACAGGGAAAATAAAATTTTCAGATTTGTATTCAAACAATCTTCCTATGACGCCAACAATTGTGTTTGCTTTCTTAACTACCTTGGTACATTGTTGGCTGGGTTTTAAATTGCTTGATTGTGTTGCTCTGAAGTCATTTTCGTTATCAGTGCCTTTGAGATTACCATTCATTGAGTAGTCGGATTTTCCAATTTTGTAACCTCTATCGTATAAATACGATAGAATATGACTTTTGTGATCTCGTATGTCTTTGTGACGTCACGATCTCTCCTACAGCACGACGTAGGACGAGTAGATCGTATATTATAAGATTGTAAATAAGTTAAGTTATAAAAGGCCTAATATGCTATTAAGCAATATTGCCATGGTCTTATGTAGTATATATGAATTTATCGTATATATTAATATAATTTATCGTATAGAGCAACCTAAATGCGGTACGATAATTTGGGCTCCTGGCGGTTTGCCAAGGCAGCAAGGTGTGCTTTTGAGGTACGCCAGAGCCTTCACGAACACCAACCAGTTAACATCTAATTTTCCGCCCTCAGTTGATCGTGCTTTTGTGCCTCTAATCACAATACACATACAGCAATACACACAGCTACACCATCACGACGCTCTCATCGACATCATGACTGACTGATAGATAAGCATAAATTATAATAATCATGTCCATTCCCATGTAATCATTTATTCTTTCTTTAACCCTTATTTAGCGGCGAGCAACATAAGTCGAGTTAAATAAAGCTGGACTATGTGGCGGCGCTCGACATAACTCGAGTGGCAATTTCAGCACGTAATGTGGCTGAGAGAGAGACAAGTGGTGGCAGGAGACTAGCGAGCGTATGACTGCTCCAGACCACCGCGGCGAACCTACTGACACAAATCTCAGCTCCCTCCTCCCTCTCTCACTCGCTACATACTCAATTATGTACCGAAAGTACCGAATTACCTGCTTTTTGCACTCGCGTTGCACGGTTATTGCAAGAAAACTATCCATCATACAAGGATCGTTATGGTGTCATTCGAAAGCTCTGTTTATGCCCTTTCAGGGATAGGTACTTGTTTTACGTTCTGGGTCTTATTTAGGCATGAAAATGATCACGTAAACAGCCCTATTTTGGCTAAAAACACCCCGCTGTGCGGTACACATAAATAAACCGCATAGGCCGCTCGTAAGGTGTTAACTTGACTCGAGTCTTGGGACCGAAGTCTCGTTCCCCATTGTCCACCACCATATTGGGTAAAACGTTCTCCCTTGCCTCATTGCCATGTGGAACTATTGGTGAGTTAATTCCTGGCTAATATTAACCCTTATAACCTTACCCTATATATACATTTATTATGTGAGACCTTTGGATATAAATTAGCTTGTTTCAGATTGAATTCAATTTAGATATAGAGTAGTTTTCATTTAGATTGATTTTATTTGATTCATTATAGCTTAGTAATATTTAACTTCCATTGATAGTTTACCAAATTGGTGCCCAGACCCGGGAATTAGCTACCAGTAAGGGATTTAAAGGCAATGAACAAGGGGACATATAACAGGATGCAGGAACAACTCTATGATAAACTGGCAAGGCTAGCCAAGCGATGGTTAGAGCCGGAATGCAGGGTCACATCGTTGCACCTGCCCAAGTTCTGCATCCCACCCATCAGCTTTCCCCAATAATTTTCTTTTCCGTTTCAGACTTCCTGTGACATATGACCTGACCTAACATTTTTTCTTGTTCAATATGATCCATTAGTAGATATTGCTATTTAGTGTACTATTTTTTCTCCATAACATAGAAGTCCGCCGGTTGGCGTCTCTTAATTAGACTATTATTTGGCCGTTGTTTTTGTAACGTAACATTTAGATACATAGCCTATAGGCTTACATGCAAAATGGATAAAAACGATAAAGAGACACCATCTAGTGGGGTGCTGATCAAAGCCCCTAAAAATCAAAGGGCAGTTCTTCGGGGAGTATTAAATAGGCTAATTGTGGACGTCAACACTTTCATTACTACTGCTGAACTAGAGGAATTGGAGGCTAGATTAGAAAACGTCCAGGCTACCCACGGACGTATTACGGCTCTGAGTGAGGTGATTGTGGCTGACATGATAGAGGAGGAAGAGATTGTTACAGAGTGTGATAATCGCGCCCTCTATGACGAACCTGTCTTTAGAGCCAAGTACCTATTACAGCGTGCTGTCGCAAGTAAGAAGGGAGGCGATAATGAGGCCCATAGAAGGGCTGACCCAAAACATACTGTACACCTCCCAAAGCTCAATCTTCCTACATTTGGGGGCAAGTTAACCGAGTGGTTAGCTTTCTGGGACGTATTTCGATCTACGGTTCATGAATCCTCTTTGGATAATGTCCGCAAGTTTCACTATCTGAAGGGACAAATGGAAGGAGAGGCCTTACATTTAATAGAGGGTTTTGCAGTAGTGGGTGGTAGTTATCTTGAAGCGGTACACTTATTAGAGTCCACATACGGGGATAGAGAGCAGTTGAAGATGGCCCATGTCGTTGCCTTGTTGGGGCTCGCAGAACCACAGTATAAGGTTGATGAGTTGACAAACTTCAGGGCAAATATGGAGTGCCATACTCGATCGCTAGACACCCTAGGGCTTACCACGCAGGAAATGATAGTCATTATCTTGCGTCAGAAGCTTCCTATGGCAATACTTGATAAGGTAAGATCATTTGAACGGGGGGGAGTTCAAAACTCAGTTCAGTAAGGAGATCAATAATCTACAGTTGAACAAAGGGAGAATGTATGTGTCGGGAGGGAGTGAGAATATGGAGAAGAGGGGAACAATAAGCATGACAGTGGGGACTAAAGTAAAGAAGGAGGGTGTGTATAAGAAACCTGCTCAGATTCTATGTAAGCTATGTAACAACAAACATAAATGGAGTTTCTGCGTAAAATACCCAACAAATGAGACAAAACTAGCACAGGTGAAAAGATTGAAGCTATGTGTAGGTTGTCTAAGTGGGGAACATGGTAAGCAGGGACAATGTACTGCTACATACTTAAGGCCCTGTCGGCACTGCAAAGGACATCACTTTGATAAGTTGTGTCCTACTGCAGATAAAGTCAAAGACGTCAAAATGAGGGTACTACAACTGTGGCACTAGGTAGCACGCAAGACACCACTATATTGCCCACAATACAGATTCCCATGGAAGGTAATGACAGTAACAAAGTTTGTCGGGTACTTCTAGATCAAGGATCTCAACGTTCCTTTATAAAGAGGTCCGCACTAGTGGGATTGAAGCACCGAATCGTAGGGGCTGAGACTCTTCGATTACAGGGCTTCACAGGGGTTACTGATAAACAAGACTACGAGATAGCGGAGATTTCATATTTCTATCGTAAAAACCGGTACTTTATGACTTGTATCGTAGTAGACACCCTACCAGAATATGTATCTGTGGGTGTGAAGAAGGTGGAACACGCATTACGTAGCAAAGGGGTTAACTTGTCAGATCCCATGGGAAATCAGAGTGAGGTGCATGTTCTACTTGGTGTGGATCATTATTATGAAGTATACCCTGGATTTAAAAAGATGTGTGGTGTAATTTTAATCCCCACTAAATTTGGATACTGCATGAGCGGAAAGGTGCATACTACAGAGTCAAAGGTCCTGGTCGACACGGTCTCGATATATAGAGTCAATGTAAGCGCGGCAGAGGAGTTGGGAAGGGAGGATTCCCAACCTAGTGACCCTAAGATGGCTGCCGAGTTCGACCAGGAACGACTGTGGAGATTGGATCACATAGGCATTAATCCTATGGAGACTGATTATGACTCGGAAGTTGCGCTACAAAGGTTTGACGAGTCTGTGTGCTACTGTGCCTCAGACAAGCAATATAAAGTTAGTTTACCCTGGAAGAACAGTGAGATAAGCCTGCCTACCAACTATGGTTTGGCATTTGGTCGCTTGCGCGCATTGCAGCGGAAATTGTATAACGAACCGAGCACGCGCCAGGCGTATGACGATGTATTTCGGAGTTATGAGGATAGGGGTTTTATTGAGAGAGTCGATGTCAAGGAACCGTGTAAGAAGGGTAGGGTTCACTATCTGGCCCATCATGGGGTAAAGAAAGACAGCGTCACCACACCAATACGGGTGGTGTATGACTGTTCTGCCCACCAAGGACAACAACCCAGTCTAAATGACTGCCTGTTGACAGGTCCGTCCATGGTGTCGGATCTGTCCCAACATCTATTGCGGTTTAGGCTGGGGAAGTATGCCTATACCAGTGACATCGAGAAGTCATTCTTGATGGTCAAGCTAAAGGAGGAAGATAGAGATGTTACCCGCTTTCTTTGGTTCGGCGACATTAGCGACTCTGAAAGTCCCATCATAATATACCGTTTTCGGGTTGTACTCTTTGGGGCCACTTGCTCGCAGTTTTTGTTAAATGCCACAATCAGAAAACATCTAGCTGACACTCATGAGGACACAAGTAAACTATCTCGCGGATTATACATTGACAATTTGCAGGGTACTAGCGATAGTCAAGATGATTTGTTGTATGCATACTGGCAAGCACGCAGATTGTTTGCGGATGCACATCTATTTCTCCGCGAGTGGGTTACTAATAGTGAAGATCTTCAGAGTTTAATACAAGTGGATGGTACGGCATCTCTTAACCAGGAAAAGTCCAGAAATTTGGGGATGATCTGGCAACCTAAACATGACTTACTAACTTTTCAAACAAGGTCTTTTGCTCAGCAGACAGGAGCGCACACAAAAAGAAGTCTGTTGAGCAAAGTTGCGCAATTTTTTGATCCTTTGGGTCTAGCATTACCTGTTACCATAAGAGCTAGGATTCTAATGCAGGAAGTTTGGAGACGTAAAATAGGATGGGATGACAGTTTGCCCGAGGACCTGAATGACCAAGGGACATTGTTGTTGAATGAATATGCCATCCTATGTACTAAACCTATACCTCGTAAAGTGGCGGCGTTCGGTGACGTTACGTTACACACGTTTTGCGATGCTAGCACCACGGCATACGGGGTAGCCATATATGTTGTTACTTCATTTGGGGCACATTTAGTTACAGCCCGGGCCAAGGTAGCCCCGGTTAAAAAGGTAACTATCCCTAAAATGAAATTGACTGCCATGCTGCTATTAGCACGTCTGGTGCAACATGTACGCGCAGCATACGAGAGCGAATTAAATATTGAAATCGTTCATGTATGGTGCGATAGTCAGGTCGCACTCAACTGGATACATAGCAAGAAGTCTTTGCCAGTTTATGTGCGGAATAGGGTAGATGAGATTAGAGCCCTTTTGCCAGACGTTGCTTATCATTATGTAAATTTTGGTAGGTAGTAGGGGTAGGCAGCCCCGCCCAGGGAAGTACTACCGCCAAGGTTTCGGGAGACTCAGGGAATAGCCTGAATTCCATTTTCTCTCCCAGGCCTTGGTAGCTGGATACATATCTTTCTGCCTCACACATCAGGGGTATCAGGAAAACCCTCTTTATATAACATACACATCCAACTTCACGACATTGCCCTACATCGCTATCCTCTATCCATAAAATACTACTCTTCCCACTACATATCATACATGTAACACCATACACTTACCTTATAAATATGGCAGTACAATTGTTAAGAGCAAACCTGGTGGTCCCTCGGATATCCACCCCGGCAGGGTTGGGTTATTGACACAGGGCCCTCCCGGTCGTCATCATGCGACTGTGTCAAGAGCATTGCAACGTCCCAAAGCTGCTTGTCAGTACAGCTATTTCTTTAGTAATATAAGGGGACTTCACTCTAACATCAATTCTGTACACCAATTTCTTCAAGCAGAATCCCCTACTCTCCTTTTTTTGACAGAGACTCAAGTAACATCCACATCTGACACATCTAGATTTAATTTTCCAGGTTATCAACTGCTCCAAAATTTCAGACCTAAAGGTGGTGTATGTTGCTTCGCAAAATCTGAAATTGCCCTGGAGGAGGTTACTAGTTTCAATTGTCCCTATTTTGATTATTCTATATACAAATTAATTTCTGCTGGTAAATTTAAATACATATGTTGCATCTACCGTTCCCCAAATACTCCTCCAGAGCAAAGTCTTTTTGATTCTCTGTCCTCACAACTCAGTGTCCTCAACTTAAATGCTTCTTCTGAAATCACTGTGTTGGGTGATTTTAATGTCCATAATGTTGAATGGCTCACTCATTCAGCCAGGACTGATGATGCTGGTCTTGAATGTGAGCTATTTGCAGACTCATTTAATCTCATTCAACTAGTCAACCAACCCACCCGTGTACCAGATAATCCTAATCATAATTCCCACCTACTGGACTTATTTTTAACAACCAATTCAGAAAATTATGATGTTACAGTGAGGTCCCCACTTGGATCTTCTGATCACTGTCTGATACAGGCCACCTGTCTATCACCTACCACACCTTCCCACTCTGAACCTGTTTTGGTGACTAAATGGCATTACGATAGGGCAGACTGGGAGGGTCTTCAAGGTTTCTTTATTGATATTCCCTGAACCTCTTTCTTTTCTAATGATGCACACTCCACCTTGAGCCACATACAAGATTTTGTAAAAATTGGAATGGAAACTTTTATTCCTCATCAAAAGTACAGTAAAAGATCTAATTCACCTAAATGGTTTGACCATAATTGTGCTAGAGTAACTGAACAAAAAGCAATAGCCTACAATGCATACACAAGATCAAAAACACATGAAGCCTTTAATTACTTTAGAAACATCAGAAATCATGCCAAAACTGTATTAAACCTAACTAAATCAAACTTTCTCCATAAGCAGGCAAATAAACTTCTAAATAATCCAAATGATAACAAAATATTTTGGTCTACTCTTAACTCATTCAAATCCAACTTCACTACTGCTTCATCCATTCCACCATTAAAATCTCCGACTGGCAATCTTGTAAGTGACCCACGAGGTAAAGCTAACCTTCTTGCAGATATTTTTTCCACCAACTCAACCTTAGATGAAATAAATCAAGATGTCCCTGTACTTAATTTTAATTCACCTGAAATTCCCTCACTTAAGATCCACACCAGACATGTCAAAACTATTTTGCAGAATCTCTCAGTAGATAAGGCTCCTGGTCCAGATGAAATTCCTCCAATAGTACTTAAGAATTGCTCCTTGGTGCTCGCTCCTGTATTGGCAAAATTTTTCCGTCTGTGTACTCATACCTCATGCTTCCCAGTACCCTGGAAAGAAGCAAACATCCATCCAGTTCCTAAAAAAGGTGCCTCTTCAGATCCATCAAACTACAGACCAATAGCTATAACTTCCACTCTTGGCAAAGTTTTTGAAATTATATTAAATAATCACATAATTAAGCATCTGGAGAATAATAAATTAATCAGTGATAGGCAATATGGTTTTAGACGATGTCGATCAACTGCAGACATTCTTTGCCTTCTTACGCATCAAATCAACCAAGCTACAGACCAACATGGTGAAACACATACAATAGCACTGGATATATCAAAGGCATTTGATAGAGTCTGGCATCAATCATTATTGTCGAAGATGTCACACTACGGCCTTGCATCATTAGTTCCACTAATTTCTTCTTATCTTCATAACAGAAAAATACGTGTAATGGTAGATGGCCTTTATTCTCAATTTCACTCAATAAATGCTGGTGTTCCCCAGGGATCAGTTTTGGCCCCAACTCTGTTCCTCATTCATATCAATGATCTCATATCTACCACTCATAATCCAATACATTCCTACGCAGATGACTCAACACTCCACAGTTCCTTCACATTTACCAATTCTTTCACCCAACCCGATCTTATAAATTCAAAAATAAACACTGCAATTTCTCTGAACCAGGACCTTTCTAGAATTAATGAATGGGGACAAGAGAATCTAGTTTCCTTTAATGCACAGAAAACCAAGTACATTCAATTTTCTAACCGACAGAATCTCACTGACTCCCATATATTTTTTAATGATGTAAATATTCCCACTTCCCCTAGTATTGACATTCTCGGTGTAACATTAACTACTAACTTGAGCTGGACACATTATGTTAGAAGCATTGTTAAGAATGCCTCTAAAAAACTGGGACTCCTGTACAGAGTTCGAGAATTCTTCACTGACGAGCAGTTGGCCGTAATATATAAAAGTCATGTGCGCTCTCAGATGGATTACTGTTCACCTCTGTGGGGTGGAAGTGGAGTGGTTGCATTGAGGCAGTTGGACAAAATTCAAAATAAAGCTATTAGATTAATCAATAACCCTGCAATCACACAGGACCTTCCTACATTAGCCATACGAAGAAACGTTGCATCCCTTGCATTATTCTACAGATATTTTCACAGCAATTGTTCCGAGGAACTTGCTTCAATTGTGCCGCCTCTCCACATCTTTCCCGTAGAACTAGGGCAGCTGAGAGCGCCCATGAATTTACGCTTTCTCCTCCACAATGCAGAACTTCTGCTTATCAGAATTAATTTATCCCCAGAGCTACTACTCTTTGGAATTCACTTCCCTCGAATTGCTTTCCACAAACTTACAATCAACAAATGTTTAAATCCAGTTGTTACAAACATTTTATGAATGGAGGATGCCTTTAGGCACATGGACCTTTTTGTTTTATCTGTGTTTTTCCTTCCTTCGTTCATTGTCTCTTAAAAAAAAAAAAAAAAAAAAATACAAAGGAAAACCCTAGTGATCTCATAACTAGGGGTATAACGGCTAGCCAGTTAATGAAGTCCGAATTGTGGTGGCATGGTCCAAAGTGGCTGCTCCATGAAAGTGAATGGACGATATGGCATGCTGTTGGTGAGGGACTTCTGCCACTGGAAACAGTGGCAGTTACAGCCCAACCAAATGAGCCACCGGGTCCTATCATAAAGTGGGCAAGATTCGGTGACTATAATAAATTAGTCAGAGTTGTAGCTTGGGTGTTGCGATATGTATCCAATCTCAAGCTTAAAGTAACGGGCCAACTCTGCAACAGGGGTCACAACATTGATGCTCGTGAATTTAAAGCAGCTGAAGTAACTTTGATCAAAGGGGTTCAAGTAGAAACCTTTTCCAATGAATTAGAATCCTTGAAAGGCTCGAATAAGACATTAATGCCTAATATACTGCGTCAACTAAGGTTGCACCTAGACAATGGCCTCATCAGGTGTGAGGGTCGCCTGAAGTGGTCGGGTGTACCAGATGGCACAAACCGACCTATACTTATGCCAACAAGACATCACGTTACTGATCTATTGATCATACGTGCACATAGGGATGTAAAACACTACGGGTTATGTCATATTATATCAAATTTACGTCTCACATGGTGGATACCCAGAGTTCGACAAGTAGCTCGACGCGTAGTGAGAAAGTGTGTAATATGCCAGAGACTAAAGGGTAAACCATATGCAACTGGACCAGCTCCACCTCTACCTGAATGCCGTGTAAAGCACGTAGAACCTTTCCAAGCGGTAGGATTAGATTACACAGGGGCATTGAAGACGAGGGAGCATGAGAAGGTTTTATATTATTGTTTACCTGTGCGACGTCTCGAGCGGTACACCTAGAACTATGTGATAATATGTCTAGCGAAGAATTTATGCTGGCGTTCAGACGGTTTTGTGCCCGTCGTTCATTCCCTCAACTCATTCTTAGCGACAATGCTCCCACTTATGTCCAAGCATCAAAATATCTAAAGGATATGAGTAGTGATCCTACTATCATCACTTTTTTGGGAGAGAAGAAGTGCGAATGGAGGTTCATTCCAGTTAAGGCACCTTGGTTTGGTGGAATGTGGGAACGGTGTGTCGGCATAGTAAAGTCAGGACTCAGAGCGGTTGTAGGACGTGCTCTATTAAAGAAGAGTGAGTTGACGACAGTCCTCACAGAGATAGAGGCAGTCGTGAATGATCGCCCGCTTACATATATGTACACCGACCTGCAAGAACCACTACCATTAACGCCAGCTCACTTGCTATATGGAAAACCATCTGATTTTCAGTCCATAGTAGAGTTAGAGGATCCCTCGTTGTACTCTGAGGTAGCGGTGTCTAAGAGATACCAGTATATATCCAGGATAATCGAGGATTTTAGGAAACGGTGGATTAGTGAATAAAGGAGTGTTACTCCCTCTGGTAGACCAACGGCACCTACAGATGGCGAAGTTGTTTTAATTAAAGAAGATAGTCCTCGTTTATACTGGAAATTAGGCCGCGTATTGAAGGTATACAAGGGGGCAGACTCTGTAGAGCGGGTGGCGCTATTGAAGACAGCCACTGGAACTACTGTTCGTCCTATCGCACGTTTGTACGCTTTGGAGCTCGATTCCGCATTGCAATCTGAGGCTCCACCTGTTATTGCTGGGTCCGAGGATTCTCAAAGGAACGACTCACCTCTTACTGATGGTGATCATTCTCGGACCGGGACGCGTCCCAGACGCGCTGCTGCTGGCGCCGTCGACTTGTGGCGTCAGAAGATAGCCTCTGGGCAACTTTAGGTTTAAGGTGGGGTTCAGGTCTTTTTTGTGGGGGGAGTGTATCGTATAAATACGATAGAATATGACTTTTGTGATCTTGTATGTCTTTGTGACGTCACGATCTCTCCTACAGCACGACGTAGGACGAGTAGATCGTATATTATAAGATTGTAAATAAGTTAAGTTATAAAAGGCCTAATATGCTATTAAGCAATATTGCCATGGTCTTATGTAGTATATATGAATTTATCATATATATTAATATAATTTATCGTATAGAGCAACCTAAATGCGGTACGATAATTTGGGCTCCTGGCGGTTTGCCAAGGCAGCAAGGTGTGCTTTTGAGGTACGCCAGAGCCTTCACGAACACCAACCAGTTAACATATAATTTTCCGCCCTCAGTTGATCGTGCTTTTGTGCCTCTAATCACAATACACATACAGCAATACACACAGCTACACCATCACGACGCTCTCATCGACATCATGACTGACTGATAGATAAGCATAAATTATAATAATCATGTCCATTCCCATGTAATCATTTATTCTTTCTTTAACTTGACTCGAGTCTTGGGACCGAAGTCTCGTTCCCCATTGTCCACCACCATATTGGGTAAACGTTCTCCCTTGCCTCATTGCCACGTGGAACTATTGGTGAGTTAATTCCTGGCTAATATTAACCCTTATAACCTTACCCTATATATACATTTATTATGTGAGACCTTTGGATATAAATTAGCTTGTTTCAGATTGAATTCAATTTAGATATAGAGTAGTTTTCATTTAGATTGATTTTATTTGATTCATTATAGCTTAGTAATATTTAACTTCCATTGATAGTTTACCACAACCTCTATGATGTACTTTTAATTTATTGGTATTAACAATCATTTGCCATTTTTGGGTCGAATTACCATAGGCCTATTTCTCTAAAACATTTTGGAACTGTTGAACATGCAAAGGATATACTATTATGTTCGCAATTTTGGTTTCATCTTCATATTTTGAAATTGTACATGAAGATCATCATCGATGTCATTGATATATATACAGTATATATATATACAGTATAAGGAAAAGAACAGGTCCATGTACTAAGCCTTAGGGCGCACCACTTGTGACATTTTTCTAGTCCGAGGCTTTACCATTTATTACTGCTCGTTGCTTTTAATTTGTTTTATGTATTTGAAGAAAACAAGAGGCAAAGCTGCCTTTAACAAGTCTCTCATCAAAAGTTGAAAGAGTGATGGAGAGCCAAATTCAAGTTACGTTGCAGTAAAAATGTGTGGACACACATAAATTGAAGCAGTTTAAATCATAGGAAGAGGGAAAGACAGATTAAGGGTGAGAGATCCAAAGCTTACTTGTTGAGTACAAGAAAGACTGGGAAAATCGGTTCACTCTTCTGTTAGAGAGTTGGGCAGAATAGGGGTGAGAGTGTGTTGAAATGCGGGTGCCCCCTCTCTTTGTAATGGAGGTAGTTTACACTGAGAAAGCTCTGAAGAACACTGATTAATTTAATAGCAGTATAAATGTAAGAGAGATGCAACACTGCGGCAGGCATGTAGCGAGAAATTGTAGGAGTTTAGTAAGAGGAAATTAGTTGATGAGGTTAGATGCTTTTGACTCTACCCTTTTGAGAAGGGCTATATGGGTGGAACTTCCCTATACATGGGAAAAATACTTGATACATGTGCGCCCTGTGTCCCTGTACAGAACAGGAATCTGTGCTGTGTTGAAGAACCCACAAAGACGGTTCAGCACACCTAACTTCTGGAAAGCTGTTTTAGCAAGAGTGGAAAAATGAGCTTTCCAAGAAAGGTCACAAAAAAAAAAAAAAAAAAAAAAAAAAAAATATTGAGAGAAGAAGAAGTGCTGATTTGTGGATTGTTGAAGAGTAATGGATAGTCGTCTGGAAGATTGTGGCAGGAAAATAGAAGGATCAATTGGGTTTTGGAGGCATTATAAGTAACAAGATTTGATCTGCCTCAATCGGAAATAGTTGATAAATAAGAAGGTAGGTGTGCTATGGCCTCATCATGTGAGTTTTGGAATAATTGTGTGATGGGTCATTATGGAATACTAGTTGATTAGTATAAGGTAGAGTCATCAGCATATGAGTGGATAGGACTAGAGGTACAGTTGAGAAGACCATAAATGAATATTAGAAATAGAACTGGAGACAGGACAGAACTCTGAGGAACACCGGAGTTGAAGGATGAGATAGTGAGTGGTGGCCTTCTAATAACACAGCTACGGAATGGACAGAAAGGAAATTAGATATAAAGGGACAGATGGAGGGACAGAAAATGAAGGAGGATAGTTTATAAATTTGAGATTTGATATTTTTCTTAGCTAATAACTTGAGGTGGGAATAGGCCGCATCACGAAGAGGCCGTATCACTTGTTGATAGCTTGGGTGATTTTGGAGGAAATAACAACGGAAGTAGCACTTGCGTAGGGGTGTTGTGGTGGGGAACGGTGGCGAGAGCCCCCGGAGAAACGCGGCCTGAGCAGACAAAGGATTCAGTATCACACATGTTTCACTCTCATCTTCACTTTCCTCATTATCGCCCTCATTTACCTCTTTATTTATAGATGTAGCAACTAACACTGAAGGGAGTTTGGGCTGGGGATGGTATAGGCTCCGAGGCAAGCATGATACCCAATGACGGTGGTAGAGTGCTGTCCAGCTCATTTACTCCCTTTATTTAATCTTTCACACCTTCATTATCACCTTCACAATCGCTTTCATGGTTCTGAGGATGCTTAGGTTTTTTTTTTTTATTTATTTTTTTTTTTCTATGTGATTGAGGGAGGCAAAAGGCATAACTGCCTATAGCGAGTGCCTCCCCCATAGTTGAAAGAGTGACAGGGCCAAAATCAAGGGACGTTCGAGCCAAAATTCGTCCTCATTGCTGTCAGTACCACTAGGGAAGCC
The DNA here is from genome assembly GCA_032716605.1 of Paralithodes platypus. Classification (NCBI taxonomy): domain Eukaryota; kingdom Metazoa; phylum Arthropoda; class Malacostraca; order Decapoda; family Lithodidae; genus Paralithodes; species Paralithodes platypus. Next base: position 7,614,065 of record CM064563.1, read on the forward strand.
CTCAAACTCGCATTCGTCACTCTTTCCACTGTCACTTTCGTCTTTTTCAGTATCGCAGCCACCACTATTGAGCTCACTTAAGGGGAGGCAGTTGTTTTTTCGAGTCCTCCTCTTCCCTCATGTTTAGCCCTTATAGTTATGAGATTTCAAGATATTCACCCAATTAGTTTTGCGATGTTCAGACCTTTTGCCCCATTTTTTTGCCAATATTAATGCCTTTCGTGGCATTTAGGTGTCTTTTTTATCCTGGCGAGCGATAGCGAGCCTGTATATGAAGAGGAATCGGCCTTCGGGCGGGACATTTTTCAATCGAAAAATGTACACATTTGTATCTAAAGGGGGTCTTGTGTGTGTTTTTTTAAAGCTTGATAGAGGTTTAGAGAACAAACTAAACCCCTTTCTTAAACCATTGAGCCGAACCAGTAAATTATGCTGAACAATACTGTCTGAGCTCCATTAAATCTCTTTCTTTTTCTTCTAATTGTGTCAATGTTCTAGCAACACCACCTGGACTAGGAAAATCCTTCTTGGGGCCAAATTGTTTCTTGGCAGGTGCATGCGTCTCGGTCATACATGGTGGCACAGAATCGGATGTAGTGGCGGCTTTGGTTAGACTTATGCTGCGGCCTTTATTCAAGCATGGTGGTGTTGCTTGGTGATTGGTAAACAATAATCTAGCTGCACACTATGCAAATCCTGAACTTGGGAGCGCAGACGGCCATGCCGGGTATGTGGAGAAAACTCGCCATGTCCGCCCAGGCAGCCATCCAGGCTTGATGTCTTAACAGTAAAATCCCTATTATTATAAGCTCCCATTCGGTTCCCGTAATTGCATAGCGTTTTGCTAGATTAAGTTTTATTGTAATATCTATGGAAGCAAGGGACGATGTACGTGTGTATTCATAAAATGTGTATTTAGAGAAATAAGAAAAAGTACTCCATTGGCATTTGTAGAAGTCTTTCTAAAGGATAGAACCCTTCAATATATTTAGTGTTCATTGATTCAAAACGATATATTCTGTATAGAACCATAACATACCACATATTTATTTATATAGTGTGTATTTATAGTGTGTAGAGAAATAAGATAAATTCTCCACGCTCATTTGTAAAAGTCTTTCCGAAGGGTAGAACCATTCCCTTAATATATCAATATATTCTGTATAAAACCATAACATATCACGTGTGTTCATACACTATGCATGTCTGTATGTATGTATATAGCCTACTCAAGCACATACCCCATAGCTTGGGGTGGCCGACTCGAGACAGAGCCCGAACAGAAACAACATTTAAAGTTCCAATTCTTAGGGTCCGAAACCACTTTTGCGTTCCCTTGTCCCTTGTCTCGCTGAGTAGGAGAATTTTACAAGGAGAGGAGGATTCCTAGCCCCCTGCCCCCAAAAGAAAAAAATAGGAGAGTAAAAGAGACAGACAGAAACGGATAAGGGATGACAAATCTCACTCTGGATAGGACCAGCCCTCACCCAGAGAAATAGGCATTCAGAGAAATAAGAGAAGCACTCCACACACTTTTGTAAAAGTAATTCAGAACCATTACTTCGATATATTAACCATTGTAACACGGATGGCCTCTGGGAAGGCATTAGCAACTTTCCCTGTGGAACCTGGAGAAGGCTAAGAGCTATTCTAAGGCTTTATTAAAACTGCACTAGAGAAAGTTTTGTTGTCTTGCCGGGTGGTCCGTATAACCAACAAGAACAAGAACACATAGCCAGCCAGTCATGTACTCCTGCCTTCAGGTAATCCTTACGAATGCGTGTATTGATTTCCCTGAGTCCCAAACAAGGCATGAAAGCAGACGACAGTGACTTAGGAATGGTTACAATCGTGAAATAATTCAGTAATCATTACTCAATTATAAATATAATCAATATTATTTCATAATACATAATCCATAATCCATAATAAATTGTTGAACGAATATAAACAGACCTTAGCCATAGCCGCTGAAACTGTGTGGCCGCATTCGGACAATGCTGGGTATTTCCAGAAAACACTTGGTCTTATTTCCCACCTCACACAAAATCTGCTCAATGTACAGTGTTCTAGTGTTCACCCATCGCAAGACAACACCGATATCTACCTCTTGTATGTATATATACTTGGTTAGGCCATTTATTTGCAGAGATATGAGTATAGGTAAATGACAAAAACCGGGATGTGAACACCGATTCCTATGCTATCGATCGCCATACTGACCTACTTATTTTCATCATTAAAACTGAACCACTTGGTCTAGAAACTTATAGTTTCACCCATCGCATGATAAAAACTACTACTGCTGCTGGATATATATATAACTTAGGGTAGGCCATCTTTTTGCATATATAAGCACGCCAAAATCCTGAGAATTCGACAATTTCCCCAGATCCAGCACTCACTGGAAAATTTAAAGGCTTGATGGGGCTGTGGTACGGGGGTTAAGTGTTCATTGATTCTAAATGTTATATTCTGTCTAGAACCAAAATGGTGCCACGCATGTATAAACATGTATATTTGATAGAATAAGGAAAGCGCTCGACGCATATTCACCGAGTTTGCAATTTCACTCACCAGAAGACGCACTAACGTCTTCCCTTACTACCCTTCTAAATGTACCAAAGTGTGAATCATGCCTTACTAAAATTTCTAATTCTAAAATCTTTGAAATACATCACCCAAGGACGCCAACAGCTCCATATTTTGAATATGGAAAGTTGAAGAAACAACAAATTATGTGATATAACTTGCAACACTGTAAGCCAAAAAGCAGAGTTACCATGAAGGCTTCAAACAATATAATATTATTTCCTCAGTAATTTGTTTGCCTCAGACCGGGAAAGTTGCTTTGCTCGGACCTGTACATTTTTGGAATCGCTGCTTCTACATACAATTTGTGTCTATATGTGATTCAAAACAATTTTATTTATCAATGAAAGTGACATAAAAGTGCTCTGATATCATCACCATATATGTGGTTAAGAACTTATTGTCCCCGTGCTACCTACGGTAAGCCATCATATTTTTAGGCCTGTTCAAAGTGTCACTGGTATATACGGATACAAAAATATTTGAATAAAATAAATGTTTTGTGGTAGAGACTTGGTTTTTGTTCTGTATGCTTCCGTATTAATTGCCGTAAGTCTCGAGCTATATTTCAGCATAGCTACATAGTTTACCAGGTAGGTTAATTTAATGAATTTTAATTATAATTTTAATTTAAATTAATTTAATAAGGGGAGGCTGAACCTTTTACCCCCAAGTCAGCCTGTATAAGAGATTGTGTTTCTGGCATTATACCATCGTATTACCAATGGAAATACTAAGACTCGCTGAAAAAATCAGCTCTCTATGTGCGCGCGTGCGAGCGCAGACTTTCATTGCACTATTTGAAAAATCATCTAGTAACTCAAAATTGTTCAAATTTCCCGCAATTTTTGCATGGCATATCCTACAAGTATCCCCTACAACGTAGCGTGTGGTGATGGGCTGGTCTATCAGAATGAGAGCTGAGCAATCTCTGCCATACCCGTAGCTTACTCTGACTGTTCCTTTTACTTATATATTTTCTAGATCTCAAGTGACGGCGTCTCTTCCGTGGATTGACCTCCCAATCTACCAAGATTGGAAGCCAAAGCGTCACATTTTTCCCTTGCCCCTCAACTTTCTCTTCATAATTGCTGAGGGGCACAGGGCCCTGGGTGGGGCTTTGGTATCCCGGGCGTTTCCGCACCCTCCTCAGCTCCCCGCCATGGAGTGGCTTCGGTCACCCAGGCTTTATTTTGGTCGGCGGGGAGGGTTCTGTGGGGGCACTCGGTTATGGCCTTGGAATTGCTCGCGGCCTTGGGGCTGTTCGGCCAGGCAGCTTGGGGAACAACAACAACAACAACAACAACAATGTAGCGTTTAAATATACCCCTATTGAATAATAGAAAGTGCTGAAAAAAATATATTATATAATTATTTTTGGGTTACAGCTGATTTTGACTCCAAAATGGTCAAAACTCGGATATTTTCGGCAAAACGGCAATTATCTAAACGGACAGGCGTTCCTATATACCCTTATGTATTGTATTTAGAAGGGGAATGCATTTGAGCAATACATAAAAATATAGATACACTCGTAAGTGCCAAAAAATGATCGCAATCCACTGACATTCATAGATTTTCATCAGTCAAATAACAATTTGAGGCAGATAAAATAGTTAGTCCTCCTTAGCTTCCGTTTTCTACCATAGCGCGCATATAGAAGATCGAGTTTTATGACCAACTAAACAAAATTTTCGTCAGGGGGAAGCTAGCCACAATTTATAAGACAATTTCTTACCAAAATCCATGATATTGGGGCCACCCCAAGGGGGCCCTAGGGATGTCATATGGGTATTTATGCCCTCATATGATCATTTCTATTGCTCACAGAAGCCCTTTAGACTACAGACACAAAACAAAAAATTGGGTGGCTGAAAGATTTTGTTTTAGTTTTTTGGGGGTCGAGTTCGAACCCCCGGCCCGGGGAATTATGGATTCGATATGTTTTTTTGTTCCCTCCTATGCTATTCTCCTATGTTGAAAGGAACATTATAGAACAAGAACAACAAAAATTGAAATTTTGATTTCTGGGCTCAGCAAAGGTTCAGCCTTATATGCATGCATATAAAGTACGGTTAACCAGTACTGTACCAGCGATGGCGAATCGCCGTCAGTAAAAAAGTAACTCGCCTGTACCGGCGATGGACATTAGCCGTTCTAAATTTTGAGCGGTGTAGCGTTGCCAATAACAACCGAGCGTGGCTAATTATCAGCATAGGCCTAGCGTGAAGTGATGGCAACACTGCCCGAGCACAGCCATCCACCCCCAAGCCTCTGTCTCCCTCCCTCATCAGTTTTCAGCTAGCACTTGTGAGTGACGAATATGTCTCGCCGCGGCTGCCATCAATCTCGCTTACTTGGGCTAGAAGAAGCCATAATAATAATAATAATAATAATAATAATAGTTCTTAAAGCTAGCGCATGCTAAGCCAGCTAAGGATATCCCAATAAGGCCAATTAGGCGTATTTCCATTAGGGTCCTGTACTACTATCCCATCCCCTTGCTCATGAGGGATGGTAACGACTCAGTGCTTGTGAAAAATCTTTAATGCGCCGAGCGTGGGCGCGATTCCGGGCCTTCTGGGTGGAAGTCCGAGACGCTAGTCACTACACCAAGCGAGCCGCTTGGATAGTGACCTCTAGTGAAGAAGAGGAGGTTAGTGCTAGTTCTAGTGAAGGATATTTATCTACTGTGGAAGATCTAACGTACGTAGAACTTCCAATCCTCCCCAGTCCCAAACCAAGCCCAGTGAAACAGCCATGAACGACGGGAATTTGTGGTGCAAAACGACCGCCACTACGTTTTTCAACAATAGGTGATGAGGATAGCAGTGATGATGATATCCCACTAGCCTTTCTCTATCCTAGGAAGAGTGAAAGTGGGGCGCCTGGGTCACGGACAACGGGAAGGAAGGGTAGAGGCCGTCGGTCACGTGACCCAGCCTCCCCCTCGGCACAGACCTACCACCTCCTACGCTCGCCCGCCATTACCACCACCACCACCATCACTACCACTACCACCACCATTGGCGACGGCTCGACCACGATATTTACCTTCTATGGTAAGAAATTAAAATTTGAAGGGTTTCTCGTGGTGATGGTGATGAGGATGGTGATGACGATGATGAAATTCCGCTGTCACCAAGCCTGCCACTACGATGCCGCCTGAGGCTTGATAGGCCCGGGTCACCCTTATCTGGCCCTTTTTCTGCCCCTGACCCAACCTATACAGCCCACCCTGCCTCTACAAGCCACCTTGCCTCTAAGCCACCTTGCCTCTACAAGACACCCTGCCTCCCCTGCTGCTGCTTGTAAGCATAAGAATGCCTCAAGTCCCCTTGCCTTTCCTATCCAGGCTGCCCCACCCAGCCACACTGCCTCACCTACCCTGTCTGCCTCACCTACCAACCCTGCTTCACCTACCCACCCTGCCTCATTTACCCTGTTTTTTTTTGTTTGTTTTTTTTATATATTCCAACTACTCCCTCTCGGGCATAGGCTGAGACCCTTTACACTACACCGCTGAACACTGTGAGGCCCGTGAGATCTTGTTCCAGTCTAGGGAGTGAGACATGCGAAGCACCCCGGCTCGAAGTGACTCCATCTCTGAAGCTGCTCCGCGTCTGCACTTCACAGTCTCATCCCCCACACTCAGACCCTCACTCTCAGAACGCCACCTATTGAGCAATTAACTCACTAGGCATTGACCCCCTGCAACATATTTTGAATATGGGAATATTCTTACAATGCTATTTAATCAGGGAACAATGGGGGTATTTTTTTGGCATTTCGGTGTGCTGTGGTAATGCACTGAAACTAGGTACAGCACAAATTCCATCCCAATAATATCTTCCCATTGACTTATTGGGATTCGAACCCGGGTCCATTGGATTACCAGTCCAGTGGCAAGACCACTCTGCCACACCTCCTCCCCTGCCTGCCTCACCTACCCACCCTGCCTTACCTACCCACCCCTCCTCATCTACCCTGTCTTCCTCTCCTAGCCGCCATGCAATACCTACCCACCCTTTCTCACCTACCCTGTCTGCCTCACTTCCCCTGCCTTCCTCACCTACCCACCATATGCCTTACCTACCCACCTTGCTTTACCTACCCACCCTACCTCATCTACCCTGTGTGCCTCACCTACCCACCATGCCTCATCTACCCTGCCTGCCTTACCTACCCAACCTTTCTCATCTACCCTGCCTGCCATACGTACCCACCCTTCCTCATCTACCCTATCTGATTTACCTACCCACCCAGCCTCATCTACCCTGTTTGCCTCACTTCCCCTGCCTTCCTCACCTACCCTGCCTGCCATACCTACCCACCCTGCCTCATCTACCCTGTATGTCTTACTTCCCCTGTCTGCCTCACCTACCCACACTGCCTCATCTACCCTGTCTGCCTCACCTACCCACCACGCCTTACCTACCCACCCTGTCTGCCTCACTTTCCCTGCCTGCCTCACGTACCCAACTTTCCTCTCCTGATCCCTTCCTACCTCCTCCCTCTCCTGATCCCTTCCTACCTCCTCCCTCTCCTGATCCGTTCCTACCTCCTCCCTCTCCTAATCCCTTCCTACCTCCTCCCTCTCCTGATCCGTTCCTACCTCCTCCCTCTCCTGATCCATTCCTACCTCCTCCCTCTCCTGATCCGTTCCTACCTCCTCCCTCTCCTAATTCCTTCCTACCTCCTCCCTCTCCTGATCTCTTCCTACCTCCTTCCTTTCCTGATCCCTTTCTACTTCCTTCCTCTCCTGCCCCACGACCTTCAACAAGGGGCTGCTCGTAGACAACCAATAGCCCGTGTTCGTGCCACGCCCCATGGCAGAGCCGGCCGTGGCAGAGCCGGCCCTGGCAGAGCCACCAATGGCAGAGCCACTGGCGGCAAAGCCCGTGAGCGTGCGGGGAGCGTGAGGCACCCCATCCAGGTCGTCCCAGTCGACAGGAGGAGGAGATCGATGACTCAAGTGTAGCGGACTCCTCTGACTCCGGGGAGTTTGATGACGATAAGGGCAGTGGTTAGGATCCCTCTCCTTCCTCGCCCACCACAGGCGAAGACCTCCGAAATTGGCATTGGAAGGATGACGATGATTTTGAGCCCCACGTCTTTGACTTCCAGGGCGAGGAACATGTTGGACCAACTGGACCCTTCAATGAGGACTCTACATGCAGGGATTTCTTTACATATTTCCTGACGCATGCAATTGTTGATATGATCGTCCAGGAAACCAATACCTATAATGTTTACCGGTTGGCGATCCGTCTGACATCTCCTAACTCTGTACGGCTTACTTGGGATCCTCTCACAGTCGCTGAATTCTACATATTCATAACGATTGTGCTACTGATGGGTGTTGTGAAAAAGTCCAGCATCCAAAAGTACTGGGCATTGGATCCACTGATAGTGACCCCTATCTTCGGCAAGCTAATGACCCATAATCGTTTCCAGGCGATTATGGGCAACTTGCACTTCTCCAGCTCCCTGGCCGAACATCTATGGAGTGCTGCAGGAGAACCGAAGGACCCCCTGTATCGGGTACGGCCCATCTTCAAGGCATTCCGTGATATCTTCCGGAACAGCATGAACCCGTACCAAAAAATTAATATTGAAGAGAGCCTGATCTTGTGGCGGGGAAATATCGAATTCCGCCAGTACATGCCCTTGAAATGACACCGCTTTGGCCTCTAGGTGTTCGTCATGTGCGACTGCATGACTAGCTTCATCACTGACATAATTCTTTACATGGGGAAGAAGACGGAGGTCACGCATCACCCAAACCTTGGGTTCTCTGGGTCGATCGTAGCGACCATGATGGAGCCGTACCTCAACTTGGACCCCGCCCTGCTCAAGTGGCTGTGGGACTACAAGACTGGTGTGTGTGGTACAGTCCAGCGAAACAGGCTGGGTATGCCAAAAATTGTCAGATCATCGGGAGGCCGGCAGTATCATCCACAAGAAGTCGCACAACATCTTGCTGGTCTCCTGGATGGAGAACCGCAACGTCAACCTCCTGACGACGGTACACCCAGCCGGTTTTGAACCATCAGGTCACCGACGACGGGGTACGGGGAAAGTCGTCACTAAGCCAATTGTGGTCAACGACTACAACCTAAACATGAGGCTTGTTGACAAGCAAGACTCCCTCATCTCCTCCGTTGACTATATCCGCAAGACGATGAGGCGGTACAAGAAGATGTTCTTCCACCTCATGGACATGGTCACCTACAATGACCACGTCCTCCACTGACACTGCACTGGAAAGAAGGGGACCATGGAGGACTATGTCATCGGAGTGGCACGTGAGCTCCTGCGTGGTCAAGCTACAGGAGATACAACAGGCGGCGGTATGTGGTCAAAAGCTCCCGACTCACCAATCAGTACCAGACACCCCCACCCGACTCACAGCCCGTCACTTCGTAAGGACTCTGCCACCCAACCCCGTAAAGGAGAACCCCTCACGAAGGTGTCATGTCTGCTCCCATACAACACGCAGGGAGATAATACGAAAGGATCATCGGTCTTACTGCCGCGGATGTGACAAGGACTCAAAATCGAACCCTGTTTCGAGGAGTACTACACCAGGATATGGTACTGACTGTCAGTCACCACCAAGAACTAAATAAGACACTGTCCATAAACAACTAAATAACTGAAAAAACATGAAAATAACTGTGAATATGCAATAAAATAAATAACTAAATAAAAAACTGAAGAAATAACTAACAAATAAATAAATGAAAAACTGAAGAAATAACAAAATAACAGTGAACGAATATGTGAATAAACATGACAAATAACAGTGAATAAATAACTAAATATATAACTGTGAATAAACATCTAAACAACTGTGAATATAAAATAACTGAATAGCCAACTAAATAAATCGCTGAATATATAACTGAATACGTAAAAGTGATAAGTAACTGTGAGTATATAACAAAATAAAAGTGAAAATACATAACTAAATATATAACTGGGAATAAACATCTAGATTACTGTGAATATAATATAACTGAATCACCAAAGAATTAATAACTGAATAAATAACTGTGAATAAATAACTATATAACTGTGAAGTGATACACAGTGTATTTAGGCCTACAGGGGATACCACTGTATAATAAAACAAACAAAACAACGAGCAAAAAATGTTACCTCCGAGGTGGTTTGGAAACACATTCAAAACTGTGATAGTGACACAGTAGTGACTGTGATATGAACAGTAGAGACTGGGGAGGCTCACTACCAGTCAAAAGTGCCTCCCCCGCCACCCTAGCCTTACCTCCTCCCTCCTCCACTCCACTCCCCTCCCGAGCCCTACTATACTGTGCCAGGCGGGAAATATGGCCAGGCAGGCGGTATTGGCTGGTCTTAAGACCAATCCCAGGACCATGCTACGCCCATAGGACTATCTGTGAGTACTTAAGACCAATCCCAGGACCATGCTACGCCCATAGGACTATCTTTGAGTACTTACTATGCTTCATTGATATTTGTTAGGCACTTTTCTTCATTTTTGGCAGATTTGTATTTTTTGACATAGGCCTGGGACTGGCGGTGACAAAAATAGAAAAACCCTGTGGTACAGTACGGGTTAAGGCAATAAATGTGGCGCGCCCAAAGGGTTCTTTTTTTCTTTTTTTTTAACCCGGGAGCTGCGGGGAGACTCTTAAGAGTTCCCCCGGCGCACTGCGGGGAGACTCTTAAGAGTCAGAGAAAAAAAAAATCAACTTTTGACATCGAAATTTTTTTTTTTTTTTTTTTTTTTTTTTTTTTTTGGCCCCTGGGCCATGCAAAATCTCAGTCCTCTACCTCCCCTCCTTCCCCACTTTCCTCCTCTCCTTCAGTTATCACCTATTTTCCCTGTTATTCCCTTATTCTGAGGTATATTTTCGTGCTAACATTAGAAATCCGATTGGAGGGTGTGGTCATCACTGATAGCAAGCGAGTGCAAGAGAGAGAGAGAGAGTATCGATCGACTGTGTCTCAGTGGCCTTGGGGGAAATTGGCGGGAAAGCAGATTGCCTCACCCATACATTATACAACTCGCGGGCTATATCTCCGATTTTGACCATCCAAACGCTGTTTTCACTCGTTTTATTGTTGTTTCAGGTTAATACCTTTATAATCAACCCATAATAGGCGCATATGGATAAGTATTAATGCTATTAATGGCACAATGAATATTTTAGTGACGGAAACACCTCAAATACGTCAGCACAGGGGGACGTTTCCAATTACCCCCATGCGCACTTCAGAGGTTAAGAGACAATGAACGGAGGAAGGAAAAACACAGATAAAACAAAAAGGTCCATGTGCCTAAAGGCATCCTCCGTCCATAAAATGTTTGTAACAACTGGATTTAAACATTTGTAGATTGTAAGTTTGTGGAAAGCAATTCAAGGGAAGTGAATTCCAAAGAGTTCTAGTTCTAGGGATAAATGAATTTTGATAAGCAGAAGTTCTGCATTGTGGAGGAGAAAGTGTAAATTCATTGGCGCTCTCAGCTGCCCTAGTTCTACGGGGAAAGATGTGGAGAGGCGGCACAATTGAAGCAAGTTCCTCGGAACAATTGCTGTGAAAATATCTGTAGAATAATGCAAGGGATGCAATGTTTCTTCGTATGGATAATGTAGGAAGGTCCTGTGTGATTGCAGGGTTATTGATTAATCTAATAGCTTTCTTTTGAATTTTGTCCAACTGCCTCAATGCAACCACTCCACTTCCACTCCACAGAGGTGAACAGTAATCCATCTGAGAACGCACATGACTTTTATATATTACGGCCAACTGCTCGTCAGTGAAGAATTCTCGAACTCTGCCAGGAAAGACGATTGATTTAGTGAGAGAGAAAAATAACCTACAATTAACTTTCATCAATAATGCACAGATATTGAGAGGGTTAATAAGAAAGGTAGAAACACTCCCTCTATTCTTACTAAATGTATATCACCCTAAGGTATACTTATTCACATAAGTAATAACGACAGGCATCTCTAGTTTAGATAAAAGAAATCATATTCTCATTAAGTATAAGTCAAGAAGCAGGATAGCGCAACCCATGCTTATCGCATAGATTGATCAAGTTAGATTCACCCTGTTCATATATTATATAACTTAGAAGCAAGCCACCATCCATCTGTTGTCCCCCCTTTCCACTATCTCTTTGGATCACCATTCCTCTCCCACCTCAACGGAGTCCCCCCTACACCGACTAGTGTTTTGAATTACCACCACATATCTTATAATCTGTAGCACACTATTACCCACCCCCTCTCATTCCTGTCCCTCTTCACCTGCTCCAGTAGAAAAGGTCCTCACGGTATGCCCTTGGGCTGTCATCTCGGCCAATGACTAATAAACCTTTAACCCCAGAATTGCGTGAGGGTGTTGGGAGGCGTACGAGCCCTGTGTGTCATATTTGGGGGCCAGGAGAGCAACATTATGAAAAAAATTGTTATGTTTACCATATAAAGCAATATAATTGCCCCATATGTGCATAGTTTTCAAGGACAAGGCATATGTGAAGAATGAGCAACTACACAATTTGGTGGTAACAACAACATTCCAATTTACAATTTGTTTATTTTTTGCCCAGGGAGAGGTTGATTGATCTCCCAGAAGGAGTGACACACTCTTTCCCCAGTGTTTTCTTTGTACTGCCACTTTTTGTATATGTATGTGATTTTTTGTTGCTATTATTCCATTTCTATTATATTAATTTATTGATATTGTGAGTAGCCGATCTATTGAACCTTTTGTGTATAAATCAAAACCATTGAAACGTGCATACCCAGTTTACATCACCCAGTTAAGTATCCCTTATATATAATTACCTAAATAACACAACCATAATAGTTTCAATATAAGAACTATTCTGATATTGAAGAGAGAGAGAGAGAGAGAGAGACTACAAGATGGCTATGTTTTAGAATAAATCAGAGGGAATAATAAAGTGATCTACCCTCTCGTCCAAGATACCGTGGAGAGTTGTATCCTTTTGCCTTATCAGCAGTGGTGTTCCTGGCAATGTAGCCCTTTATCTCTCTCTCTCTCTCTCTCTCTCTCTCTCTCTCTCTCTCTCTCTCTCTCTCTCTCTCTCTCTCTCTCTCTCTCTCTCCCTCTCTCTCTCTCTCTCTCTCTCTCTCTCTCTCTCTCTCTCTCTCTCTCTCTCTCTCTCACTGTCAAGTACAACGGGAAGAACACCATCCAGTCCGTATGCCCAGGGAGAGCAGAAAGTACATCCTTAGATGAGATTATAATATTGGCATAAGTTAAACAGAGGGGGTGGAGAGGCAGGAACAGCACAGGAATAGTCCATGGAGGAGGTTTTAGCGAAAGTTTGAATAGAAAGTTCAGCTTTGTCAGAGGAAAAGAGGAGGGAAAGACGAGGAAGTAAAGTTGTTGGAGAGGTTATTGGTTAGATGCCAGAAAGCTTGGTAAGAGCTAAAGTTGGAACGAGTTTTTGGCCAGTCAAAGAACAGATTTGGCTTGATTCGGTCCAAAAACATAAAAAGTACATATTGTTGTAGTTTGAAGGAGATGGTACCATTTGAAAGCTTCCTCCTTATTTATGACAGCAGTAGAACAAGCGTGAATAAACCAAGAGTTTTGGGAGTTGTTTGAGAGAAAGAAAATGGAATGTATGCTGCCATGCCTCAGTAATGCACTCAGCACTCTCTGAGGCCATAGAAGCAAAAATAATTCCAGGGAAATCAAAGAGCATCCCAGTTGGGAAGCGCCACCAGCTGGGGGGGGGGGGGTATTGCCCCAATTTAGTAACCGAGATAAGGTTATGATCGGAAGAGCCCAACGGAGGGAGAAGATTTACTGTGTAGGGAGAAGGGTTAGAGGTTAGAAATATGTCAACGATGTTACGTCGATCTGGGATACGGGTAGGGTGCTGAAGTAAATGTCATAGGTCATTTAGAATAGAAAAGATGTAGGCTTGTTCACAAGGATGGTCAGGGAAATGAGAGGAGAGCCATGTGTGCTGGTGAACATTGAAATCACCCAAGATAGAGATTTCAGAGAAGGGAAAGATGAATAGAATGTGTTCCGCTGTAGAAGTAAGATAATCAAACATTTTGTAATAGTCAGTAGCATAAAGGGAGAGATTAACAGTATAGATAGTTTTAGTGAGAGTGTGACAAGCCAACTTAAGCAAGAGAGTTGAGAATTCAGAGGAGTCAAAATTGGGAACACAAGAGCATGTAAGAATGTTGCATACATTCACACAACATCCACCTTTGGCTTTGAATTGAGGATAGAGATAGTAGGAGGATACAGGGAAAAGTTCGCTGTCTGTTGTCTTAGGCAACTGGGTTTCTGTGAAGAAAAATAGGCCAAATTTGGTAGAAGAGAGATGGTGCTCCACAGAGAGTAAATTAAAGGAGAGGCCACGAATGTTGCATAAATTCATAGATAAAGTAGTAAGTCCAGGGCACTTAGAGGAGCCTATACTAGGGGTCAGTCAAATAGGGGTATTTTTGTTCAACCATCTCCTTGGGTTCTTAACCCCTGCACAGCTTTTTCCTCTATACAGGGGCACAGTGCGCCCATTTATCATGTATTGTTCGCATGTGGGGGCAGATTACACCCATACTGCACTTCTCTAAATGGTTGAGTTAAAAGCATTTTGTCTCATTGATTCACTACCTCTTACTAATTCCTTACAATCTCTCTTTACATGCTGCAGTGTTACATCTCTCTCACTTGTCCACCAATATTACAATAACCAGTGTTCTTCATGTATGCTTCCTTCATTACGGAGAGTGGGGGGCACCTGCCTTTCAACACTCCACCCCTATCATGACCAACTCTCTAACCCAAGAGTAGATCGATTTTCTCAGTCTTTCTTCTACTCGACAGGTAAACTCTGCAACTCTTTTCCTCAATCTATCTTCCCCTCTTTCTATGACATGAACTGATTCAAGAGTAGTGTGTATAGACATTTTAACGACTCTAAAATACCTGTAATTTGGCAAACATACAGTAATTGCATGTGATACCTTCACATGCATAACGTGACTTGTAAGACACGCTTTTCAGTTTCCTACATTGACAAATCAAGGCAGTGATATTACTCTCTTCTTGGCTAAGGCAGGGGACACACACCATATCCATTACTCCCCCTAACATATATGATATATATATATATATATATATATATATATATATATATATATATATATATATAGGGGAGGTGTGGCAGAGTGGTCTTGCCACTGGACTGGTAATCCAATGGACCCGGGTTCGAATCCCAATATGTCAATGGGAAGATATTATTGGGATGGAATTTGTGCTGTACCTAGTTTCAGTGCATTACCACAGCAAACCGAAATGCCAAAACAAAATACCCTCATTGTTCCCTGATTAAATAGCACTGTATGAATATTCCCATATTCAAAATATGCTACAGGGGGGCAATGCCTAGTGAGTTAATTGCTCAATAGGTGGCGTTCTGAGAGTGAGGGTCCGAGCCTGGGGAATGAGACTGTGAGGCGCAGGAGCGAAGCAGCTTCAGAGATGAAGTTGGGTTCGAGCCGTGAGTGGGTGCTTCGCATGTCTCACTCCCTAGACTGGAACAAGACCTCACGGGCCTCACTGTGTTCAGCGGTAGAGTGTAAAGGCTATCAGACTATGCACGAGAGGGAGTAGTTGGAATATAGAAAAAAAAAAAAAAAAAAAAAATATATATATATATATAATTATGTAGTCCAGCATGCTCTCACAAACACCTCCTCCTCCTATCAACTTCAATACACTTAACATGCACACCTCACTTCCTCCTTCAAAATTAGTTAAAACAAAATTATAAACACAGGCCCAGCCTCGGAAGCCCCAGGTGGGGGGGGGGGGGGCATAAATACCCCCACACATGCCCGACCTTCCCCTGACGACCCCTCAAAATGCTCTGGACCACGGCCTGTCACTCTTACTATCAACTTTTGCCATATTCGCGGCCTTTCCTCTAATTTTCACTCTGTCGAACACTCTCTCTCCTCCTCCAAACCTGATCTTCTTTTCCTCACCGATACCCAGGTATCTGAAACAACTTCGAGCAGCCCTTTCTCTGTATCCTCCTACTTTCTCTATCCTAGTTTCAAAGCCAATGGCAGATGTTGTGCATACGTGCACAACAAACTCACTTTCTCTCGTGTTCCCGATTTCGACTCCTCTGAATTCTCAACTTTATGGCTCAAATTATCCTGTCATTCTCATACTAAATATTTCTGTGCTGTCTATCTTTCCCCTTACTCTACTGACTTTCCCAAATTCTTCGACTATCTAAACTCTAAAGTGGAACACATTCTATCTATCTCTCCCTTCTCTGAAATCTCCATCTTAGGAGATTGCAACGTTCACCACCACCAATGGATCATAAATGACCTAGAGCAGCTGGTCCAGCAACCCACCCGTATCCCGGATCGCTTCGGAGATCGGCCCAACATTCTTGACTTATTTCTGACTTCTAACCCTTCCTCTTATATTGTCAATCTTTTCTCTCCTTTGGGCTCCTCCGACCATAAACCTATCTCCGTCACCTGTCCTATCTCTTCAGTACGGCCATCCGATCCTCCCAGCTGGCGGCGCTTGTGGCACTTTGGCGCTGCCGACTGGGAGGCTCTCCAGCAGTACTTCTTTGATTTCCCATGGAATGACTTCTGCTTCC
Source organism: Paralithodes platypus (assembly GCA_032716605.1). Lineage (NCBI taxonomy): Eukaryota > Metazoa > Arthropoda > Malacostraca > Decapoda > Lithodidae > Paralithodes > Paralithodes platypus. Next base: position 7,630,341 of record CM064563.1, read on the forward strand.
ATGGTCGAGGACCCTCGGAGAATGCTGAACGCATTACCGAGGTTATCCTCTCAGGCATGGAAGCGTACATTCCATTTTCTTTCTCTCAGTCAAATGCAAACAAATCTTGGTTTACTCATGCTTGTTCTACTGCTGTCCACAACAAGGAGGAAGCATTCAAACGGTACCGTCGCCTTAAAACTCAAGAATCTCATTCTTCCTATGTTTCTGCCCGGAATCAAGCCAAATCTGTTCTTCGACTTGCCAAGCACTCTTTCATCAATAATAAATGCACTGAACTATCCAACTCTATCTCTTCCCAAGCTTTCTGGCATCTAGCCAAAACCCTCTCCAACAACTTTTCTTCCTCGTCTTTCCCTCCCCTTTTCCACTCTGATGGCACAACCATCACTTTTTCCTCTGACAAAGCTGAACTCTTTGCTCAAACTTTTGCAAGAAACTCTACCTTGGATGATTCCGGTGCTATTCCTCCCTCTCCACACCCCTCTCTCCTACTTATGCCTAATATCCTAATCTCTTCTAAAGATGTACTTTCTACCCTCCCTGGGCTTAATACTAAGCAGGCGTACGGTCCGGACGGTGCTCCTCCTGTTGTTTTTAAAAACTGTGCTTCCGTGCTGACCCCCTGCCTAGGCAAACTCTTTCGTCTCTGTCTCTCCTCTAACATCTTTCCTTCTTGCTGGAAGTTTGCTCTCATTCAACCTGTCCCAAAGAAGGGTGACCACTCTCAACCCTCCAACTATCGTCCAATTGCTCTCATCTCTTGTATCTCTAAAGTTTTTGAAACTATTCTTGCTTCCACATTTCTTAAGCATTTCTCGTCTCATAATCTGCTCTCAGATCGCCGGTATGGCCTCCTTAAGGGTCGCTCTACTGTTGATCTTCTTTCATATCTTACTAACTCTTGGTCATCCAACTTTCGGGACTTCGGTGAGACTTTTTCTGTTGCACTAGACATATCGAAGGCCTTCGATAGAGTCTGGCACAAATCTTTAATTTCCAAACTGCCCTCCTATGGTTTCTGTTCCTCCATCTGTGCCTTTGTCTCAAATGTCCTTTCCGGCCGTTCCATAGCTGCCAACGGTTGTGGACGGCCATCGCTCATTTCCTCATCCTATCAACTCCTGTGTTCTTCAGGGTTCTGTCCTATCTTCTATTCTCTTTCTAATTTTCATAAATGATCTTCTCAACTGTACATCCAGTCCCATCCATTCATACTCAGACGACTCTACCTTACACCACTCAATTAGTTTTCCAGAACACCCCAGCCAGCAGTCCCTCAAAAGTTAATGTAATAAAATGCTTATCTTCTGATCTAGCTACTATTTCCAATTGGGGTAGAGAAAACCATGTTGCATTTAATGCTTCCAAAACTCAATTTATCCATCTTACTACCCTTCAGGAACCTCCAGAGGACTATCCCTTATTCTTCAACAATACAAAAATCAACACTTCATCTTCTCTCAATGTTCTCGGTGTCTCTTTTTCTTCTGCTCTCAATTGGAAAGACCATATTACCAGTCTCGCTAAGGCAGCCTCCCAGAAGCTGGTGTGCTCAACCACCTCAAGGGGTTCTTTAGCCCTGCGCAGCTTCTTGCTCCGTACAGGGGCACAGTGCGTCCTTGTATTGAGTATTGTTCACATGTGTGGGGAGCATCCTCTCACACCGCACTCCTAGATAAAGTAGAAAGGAAAGCCTTTCGTATCATTAACTCCCATCCACTCCCCAACTCTCTGCAATCTCTCTCTCTTCGCCGCAATGTTGCATCTCTCTCGCTATTCTATCGCTACTACAATAATAATTGTAGTAGCGATAATCAGTGTTCCTCGGAGCTTTCCCAGTGCATACCACCTCCTCTACATAGGGTACGTAGTACCCGCCTTGCAACACAATCCCACCCCTACTCTGTGCAACTTTCCAACCCAAGAGTGAAACGCTATTCTCAGACTTTCTTCTATTAACTGCTGAGGTCTGGAACTCTCTCCCAGAATTAGTCTTTCCCTCTTCCTATTACTTAAATTGCTTCAAACTCTGTGTGTCCAGGCATTTTAGCTCGAACGTCCCTTGATTTCGGCCCTGTCACTCTTTGATATCCGGGGGAGGCACTCTCTGCAGGCAATTATGCCTTTTGTCTCCCTCATTCACATGGATAAAAAAAAAATATATATATATATATATATATATATATATATATATATATATATATATATATATATATATTTACATATAAACTGTATATATGTTTATATATATAATACATATATATATATAATTATATATATATATATATATATATATATATATATATATATATATATATATATATATATATATATATATATATATATGCCTATATATATATATTGAAATGACGGGGCTGAAAGGGAAGGGCAACCCAAATACTGCAGAGGTCCTGATGATGTCAGAAGAAGAACCACAAACCATGGTGAAGATAGCCGCAGTGAAGGAAAGCCGGAGAACGAGAAGGAAGACCCAAAGGAAGAGGAAACCAGAAATAGAATTCCCCCAGGATTCCCATGCTCTACAGCCTGCCACAACAACACAGTATACCCCACAAAGAGGATCTACCCATGCTTTAATTCCTGCCGGATTAACACAGTCTACCAATAAAATCTGGGACCCCACATGAGTTCAAGCCCTGACCAATCCCGAGGATGCATGCCCGGCCAATGGCAGACCCCGGCACATGTACCTAAGGCAGGGAGCCAACAACCACTCCAGGTGTTGCATTGTGAACATGATTTTATGCAAATGCAGCATCAGGAACCAGGACAATACCTCTACCAATGGAGCCAAGAGAATCACCTCTACAGTACCGTGCATGAGGCATAGCAGTAACCAACAAAGAAGAGAAAGGGACAGAATTATAACATGTAAAACAGGAAATTCCTGACAAGACCAATATCATTAAATCAATTATTACGCAGCCATATATGCCTTGTAAATAAAGAACAGAGTTTTAAGATGTAAACAATTCTATTAGATATGCATTATTTTGTAGTTTAGCTATATTTTTAGAATAAATATTACCTTCGCAATAAAGAAAAGAGTGAAATCACCATGTCCTTATGATGTCGAAATAGACCAAATCTAGTTCAAATTATAACCCAAATATAGTCTCTATAGTCGTGTTCAGCAAGGGTGGCTAACTAGAGGTGTGGAGGACCCAGGAGTGAAATTGTCTATTATCTGTGAGAGAGGCAGCTCCCTTTGCCTTCAGCCAGAGGAAGACCTACGAGTCCTACGCCGTCCAGATTCTCCCTCTTGGAAATTACTTCTCCTCTACCCCATACCCTAAGTGTCTCTATGTGTTTCAAGTGTTGTGATTTATTGTGAAAGTTTTATAGAATATGAGAGTGTGCAACTTAATTTGTGCAATATTCTTTATGTGTAATTCGTAACCCGCATTTAAATACTCAGTTTTTACATACGTTATATAGTCATTATTCGGCGTGTTTATCAGTAAAAACTCCCAGATTCTATTATTGTGTGTTATTATTCGTTGTGTGTCCAAGTCGAAGTGAAGTGTATAACGAAGGCTATATTTCTTCTCAGTGAACCTCATATTTAATCTCTTTATTCAACACCTTATTTTATCTATTTAACCATAGAGTACTCCTAGTAAAGTCGCCCCCCATTTTTTTATAGAGAAGAACCCATCCGTTGAGTTATAATATATTAATTTCAATTTACCTATTTTCATTCCTTTTGTGAATAGTTTAACCGTATACGTTGCTCGGGTCTTATCATTCTTTTACTACTGATTGAGGAAATCAGATTATTTAACCTACATTCATCACGCCTATATATTCGGCTAGTGATACATTATTACTTCGTTTGGTAATTTCTTAATTTAACTTTGTTTTCATTATATACAGTGCTACCTCGTTCTGCGTTCAGCAGCAGTTTGTTAATCTAATTTCAAGCCTACTTGTCTTAGCAATTGTACCACTGTAGTTTATTCACTCTATTTTAATAGTGAATCTGATTTCCATACTCCGTGAAAGTATACCTCATTTACGATCGCATTGATTTTTCATGCTTCGTGTGAGTAAATATTCACTAAACCATTTGGATAGGTAAAAGCCTATTTAAATTATCTTTCCTTAAGACCTAAGGCGAGGTTAACTTTTCCTTGGTGCAACTTAGCATTGCACTAAACTAAAAGTAAATTTAACTTGACATCAGTCCATCTGACCTAGATTCTCCTTGAGCGGTTCTTTTAATCATCTACCTGTGCGCGGTATCCCTTTGATCCCTGACCCCACATATTTTCACACCTCTCAAACCGTTGGACCGCCGAGTCATACCCTTGTTAATATACTCTGTGTTAGGCACTTCGCCCACATAATATTGTCATTAATGTTATTTATTTGTATGTATCATATGTGTCCTATGCATTTACCCATTCATTACTGACTGTAAGTGACAACCCAATATTCACTAACGAGTAAAATCTTTTCAACTCTTTTGAAGTCATCTGAATTTGAGTTCTACTCCATAGTAGTACCTCTGATTCTAATTTATATGTACCTAAATATATTGAATAAATACGAGTATAACCTTTCCTGTGTGTTTATCGTGTTTACCAGAGTGTGATTGAAGAAATATTAAAAGTACTATTCATGAAACTAGATATGTTCCTGTTGAGCATATCCAGAATCTAAGCAGCTGAAATAAGGGTGAATATAATATATAATATAACCCAGCTGGTAAAAATAAACATCCAGCATAACACTGGCGGCAGCGGTGGCTCGATACGGCATATCAGTTTTATTGTACTTTTTAATTTTGATTGCTCAATCATCTTCGAACACAAGATTCATGATGGCGGCTAAAACGCTCAACATTATTGCATTCAAAACTGAGGAACATGACATTAACACATATTTGGGAATTGTCAAACCTGTCCTGGACATTACATTCAGGGAATATGACATGTCCAAGATACAGTAGTGATGAAATTGGGAAAGTACGCAGCTAAAGTATCAGGGTATGTCCAGGGTTAACCTGGGCACAGTTTGAGAGCTATACAAAGTTAGCTATCAATCCAATTCTAGGTCAAACCATAGCGGACCGTCATTTTCATGCAGTAACATATGCAGGTAATTTAGATGCCACAATTAGTCAGTTGACCCAACTGGCGATCACAGCGTTTCCGGAAGAAACGGTAGCTCAACGGAAGAAGCAGGTGATCAAAGCTCTACTGAGGATATTACTCATAGCCGTAGCGGATCATTTCTCTATAACTGAGCCCACGGAATATGAGGATGATTTGCCAGTAGTAAGGCGCATCATGGTTTTAAGAAAAACCAGAGAGCAAGACAAGATCGCCGCCATCAGTAGGGTTACTACTCACCCGTTTACAGCACCTTCACCTACCCCTGCGGCACCACGACCTAGTGATAAAGTAGAGGAATGGGCCGGAATTCGCCCCGCTGACTGGAAACCCTGCAGTGGCCAATGTGCTTTGGTCTCCATGAAGAGATAATTCCTAGAATTAACCAAGAGAAGGTCGAAGTTACCTAGTTGGTGGGCTCAGATTCCGTGGATTAATCCCCGGCGTGTGGCCACCATCACAGACGATGGAACCGCAGGGATTGAAAACGGTGATTAAGAAGAAGGAAATGTTGAAGAACCGGAACTAGTGGCGGATGCTGCCGAAATCCAGAATAATCTGGATTTTTAATACGCCCCCATTCACCAACAACGATTGTCAGACTGGCGGGGGCTAATGAGAAGACACACCCAGAGAAGATCCCCATCTACAGGAAAATCACTTTGAATGGGGTGAAAGTCTGACTTTTGATTGACACGGGGGCTTCCCATTCTTGTCTCTTCTTTCCTTTCTTCAAACCGCACAAGAAATCTTTAGGTGATATTCAACCTTCGTCAATAGTTTTGGTTAGCGCTAATGACGACATTATCCCTAATTTTGGACAAACACCTCCACTTTATGTTAGCACCCCTGTCCCTGATCATGGGACAAATCATTCATTCCTTACTTATGATCCACAAGAGACCAAGTCTCGATCTGCTCACATCTCTGAGCGCTTCCATTGATTGCAAATGGAGAACTTTAAAGTTCTCCCCCTCACTTCTAGCAAAAAAAAAAAAAAAAAAAAATCTAAGATAAGTAAAAAGTCAGAGGGCACTCCCATTGTTAATTCAAGTAACGTAACCCCTACCACCAAATCTATGATCAATCAGGAGAAGCCAAATCAACCTACTATTTGTCTCATCCAAACCACACAAGCTGTCACCTCCAAGTTAGTGACACTCCCCCCTCATCACGAACAACGGGTACCTATAATACCCACCTTACCTAGGGATGTAATTATGACCCCTAACCTCTGAAGCCCTTTTGACAGGGACTGCCTGACCGCTCCAGCCATCATCTCTAATAAACTAAACTGCATTAAAGTAGCCAATATCTCAGATCAACCTATCACTTTGCCGAAAGGGTTAACAATAAGGGAACTAGAAACCTACGCTGAAGAATTATCCTTACCTGCAGAGGACCCCTCTCCCACATCTTTTCCTCTACCTGATATTCATTCTCATCTAACTTCCCAACAACAAGCTGACTTACGGGACCTGATGACTAATTATCAAGACATCTTCGCCACCTCCAACCGAGACGTCGGGAAAACCAACGTGCTTCAGCACTCCATCCACACTGTAGGACATCCGATAAAACAACCCATTCGGAGGAAGAATCCTATCCAAAGACAGGAAGAGGAATCCCAGATAAAGGACACGCTAGCAACCGGAGTCGTACAACATTCCACTAGTCCCTGGTCATCTCTGGTAGTACTAGTCCGGAAGAAAGATGGATCCACCCGTTTCTGTATCGATTATCGACAGTTAAACGACGTAACGATGAAAGACACCACACCATTACCTAGAGTTGACGACTCACTGGATTCTTTATTAGGAGCTAGAAGGTTCACCACCCTGGATCTACAATCTGGATATTGGCAAGTACCTGTCCTTCCAGAACACCAACAAAAGACAGCATTTGCCACAAGCCAAGGAAGATTATATAAGTTCACCGTATTGCCATTCGGTCTATGCAACGGGCCTGCCATATTTTCTAGGTTGATGGAATCTGTTCTACAAGGATTAACCTGGGAAACTTGTCTGGCCTACCTGGATGACATTATTGTGTTTGGGAAGACCTGGGCTGAACATCTCCAAAGACTACGTCAAGTATTTCAGAGAACTCGTGAAGCAAATCTGAAACTAAAACCCTCTAAATGTACCATGGCTAAGAAAGAAGTTCAGTTTCTAGGCTACATAGTATCAGAACAAGGAATTGCCCCTGATCCAGACAAACTACAAGCCATTATGGTACAATAATGTACCATAACTCCGCCCACCAATGTAAAAGGAGTTCGAGCTTTTCTTGGCCTAGCATCTTATTATCGCAGATTTGTAAACAAAATTGCCACTATTGCCAAACCTCTACATGACCTAACCAGGAAGGAAGAACAATTCATATGGACAGCACCATGCCTCAAAGCCTTCGAAACCTTGCAAGAGCTATTGCTAGAATCACCAGTAGTATCTTTTCCTGACTATACCAAACCATTCCGCTTATATATTGATGTTTCACAATTCGGTATTGGTGCCGTTCTATGACAAACTAGGGAAGGAAGAAAACATATTATTGCCTGTGCCAGCCGAACCCTAAATCCAGCAGAAGTCAACTATCCTGTTATTAAGCGAGAGTGCCTAGGTATAATTTGGGCCCTGCAACACTTTAAGGCATACCTAGCAGGTGTCAAGATCACCAATTCACCATCATTACCGATCACCACGCCCTCCAATGGCTACGCAAATCTGACAAAAAAATGCTTTGACTGTCAGATGGCGAGAATCGCTAGAGGAATTTGATTTTGAAATTGCTTATCGACCAGGAAAGCTTTACACTAATGCCGATGCTCTGTCAAGACTTCCAACTACATCTAACTCTGACACATCGAGCCAGACCACTGATCCGCAACCTGTACTAGCCATCCATCATCAGGACTCCATGGATCAAGATCAACAACAACTACTAATCCAGTTCTAAAAACAAGAAAAACCAGATTGGATACCTCGAAGTATTTTTTCCCGACTCACTAGAAGAGAAGATCATTTGTATACTCCTGAGGGAAAAATCGTAATTACACCTAATTCAGCTCTATCCACTATGCAATCCCTACATGCACACAATGGCATTCATCTAGCACAACGGAAGTTAACCACGACCTTCCAACAAATCTACTGGACTCCTCCATATATCATTGCCAAGAGAATTACAGAAGCATGTCGTACCTGTGCCTTAGGCAAGGACAGAACTCGTATGCCCGGGCCTACAGGAAAACTAGTAGCGTCTAAACCATGGCAACTTTTAGCCGTAGACGTCATGGGACCCATGGAAAGTAGTAAAGGTTTCAAATACATTAATACCTTTGTGGACACCTATTCAAAGTACGTCATCGCCTGTCCAGCAAAAGAACATTCAGCAATGGCAGTAGCTGAAGCAATGATTCAACATGTCTTTCCCTATTTCGGCTTACCTGAGGCTATCCATTCAGACAATGCCCCAGAATTCACCGGACACATTTGGTCACAACTGTCACAAATGTGCAGATTCAAAATTAGCCATTCCTCTCCTTATTGGCCACAAGGAAAGTCTATTTGTGAAAGGAGTCACCGCACCATTGCTAATCAGATAAGGACTCGTCTGCAGCAAATGAACACCACTGATTGGCCCAGTCAGGTCAAAATAGTGCAATGGGGTATTAATACCTGCCCACGTCAAGACGGAATTTCACCCCATGAACGTGTGTTTGGAGTGCCACCTCTGCTCCTACCTCTATGTCACCTGCCTGTCCCTTATGATCCCTCCTCAAATTTTGACCAGTCTTTAGTACACCTACAGAACCGACTAAGACAGCTTCAATATCTCCAAGACCTACAACCTGACGAAACGACAAAAGTAAGTCCTCACCATGTCGGCGATCTTGTCATGGTTGCTCAACTGCCAGTTCCTTCCAAACTCAAACCCAGATATAAAGGTCCTTTCGAGATATTAACTGTACCAAACTGCTACCAGGTTACCATAAATTACTTTGGAGAGTCACCCACCTACCGAAATAGATATGTACGTAGGCTTCAGCCCATTGATGACAATATGACTATGCTTGCTGACCCCAAAGATAATGACACATTGCCTGCAATTGTTAACCAACATTAAGGATCCACAGAACCATTGACACCTCCTATCCTTCCACCCATTCCTCCTACTCAGGTAGTGATACAGACACTTGTGCAACCACCTGTGCCAAGAGTATCGAATGCCGAGATCACCTATCCAGACCCTCCTATCCCTCCCCCATCAAATCCATATCGCACCACTCTATTTGACGAACGTCCATCCCCTACTCGCATTGTTTTTGCCCCACCTCAACTTTTAAAACAACCTAACTCTACAGTGACTCAACTGAAATCTACCATTCCTACTACCTCACCTGCTCACAGTTTACCTATGTTTCCAACTTCATCCTTTACTCTACCTACCACTCCTGTCATTAATAGAATTCCATCTCTAAAAAAGAATTGTCAAACCTCTCCTTCTCTATCCAACACTCCCTCTACTTCATCCAATCAATCAGTAATCAATCCTACAACTTCCCCTAACCAGAAAAGTTGCTCAACAGTACTTCCGTTACCTTTGAGTCAACCTCCACAACCTAGTAGGCTACCTCTACTCATAAATCTCCCACTTTCCGTTCAGCTAATTCTAAAGCACCTCACCAATCCAATTCCCCACCTCATCCTGCATCTCGCATGACAACGAACAAAGCTAGCTCACTTTCGTTAATGCAACCTGTCTTTAATCCTACCTGTCGTAGATCTGGCTGACGTGTGACTCCACCGAAACGCTGGGCTCCCACCTTCAACCCCACCTACAAAAGGCGGGCCCCCGGAAAAGGTAAATCCTCGCGATCATCAAAGGTCACCGCCTCACCTGCTGCGAGGTCAACCACCCAACCTGTTCCGATGATACCTGCGATGTCACCTGCACCAAGGACCTGCCCCCAGGTCAACAAGCCCCTCCCACCTGGGCCCACTAGCTCCACTCCAGCCATACTTTCAGCAGCTCCAGCACCAACTACACCTTCCAGTACTACTCCTCTGGCCCCCATAATGAAGATTAACAGTGTAACCGTGTCCTCCGCCATCACCACAATCGACATCAATTCTCCAGCTCATTTAATCCATGTGGCCGATGCCTTGGAGACTCCCCTTCAGTCGACCCTGCACTACAATGCTGATGCCCCTAACACTACCTCCATTAAAGTCTGGTGTTTATTTTTACAACGCTTGACACCCTATCTCATCACCAGGACCTTCCGAACCTATAACCTAAGATCTCGCGGCCGATATTTTTTTGTGGAAGACGGTGGTGAAATGACGGGGCTGAAAGGGAAGGGCAACCCAAATACTGCAGAGGTCCTGATGATGTCAGAAGAAGAACCACAAACCATGGTGAAGCTACCCACAGTGAAGGAAAGCCGGAGAACGAGAAGGAAGACCCAAAGGAAGAGGAAACCTGAAATAGAATTCCCCCAGGATTCCCATGCTCTACAGCCTGCCACAACAACACAGCCTATCCCACAAAGAGGATCTAACCATGCTTTAAGGGGAGGTTTTTAGAGTGTTTCCTAGACTTCCATCAAACTTGAAATTACACCCCCCTTGACCCCATTTCAAGATAAATTTTTAAATTTTTCGGCAGAAAAATTTCCCGGCCGAAGGCCGGTTCCTCTTAAACTACAGGCTCGCTATCGCTCGCCAGGAAAAAATTTACACCTAAATGGCACGCAAGGTCTTAAAAGTGACATAAATGGGGTGAAAGTTTTTAAAATCGCCAAACTAATGGGACGAACGTCTTAAAATCTCAAAAGCAATGGGGCTAAACATGAGGGAGAAAGGAGTAAAGAAAAAAATCCCTCAATTGGAAATCTCCCCTTAATTCCTGCCGGATTAACACAGTCTACCAATAAAAGTTCCCTCCATCCGGGACCCAACAGGAGTTCAAGCCCGGACCAATCCCGAGGATGCATGGATGCATACCCGGCCAATGGCAGACCCTGGCACATGTACCTAAGGCAGGGAGCCAACAACCACTCCAGGTGTTGTATTGCGAACAAGATTTTATGCAAATGCAGCATCAGGAACCAGGACAATACCTCTACCGATGGAGCCAAGAGAATCACCTCTACAGTACCGCACATGAGGCATAGCAGTAACCAACAAAGAAGAGAAAGGGACAGAATTATAACATGTAAAACAGGAAATTCCTGACAAGACCAATATCATTAAAACAATTATTACGCAGCCATATATGCCTTGTAAATAAAGAACAGAGTTTTAAGATGTAAACAATTCTATTAGATATGCATTATTTTGTAGTTTAGCTATATTTTTAGAATAAATATTACCTTCGCAATAAAGAAAAGAGTGAAATCACCATGTCCTTATAATGTCGAAATAGACCAAATCTAGTTCAAATTATAATCCAAATATAGCCTAACTGAAACTGAGAGTAGGTATGCAAGTACCGGTTCCAGTCCTCTGTTAGTGTCACAGCTATCCGTGAATTGTGAATAGGATTGCAGACTCCTATAAGACAAGCCTGTCTCTATAGTCGAGTTCAGCAAGGGTGGCTAACTAGAGGTGTGGAGGACCCAGGAGTGAAATTGTCTATTGTCCGTGAGAGAGGCAACTCCCTTTGCCTTCAGCCAGAGGAAGACCTACGAGTCCTACGCCGGCCAGATTCTCCCTCTTGGAAATTACTTCTCCTCTACCCCATACCCTAAGTGTCTCTATGTGTTTCAAGTGTTGTGATTTATTGTGAAAGTTTTATAGAATATGAGAGTGTTCAACTTAATTTGTGCAATATTCTTTATGTGTAATCGTAACCCGCATTTAAATACTCAGTTTTTACATACGTTATATAGTCATTATTCGGCGTGTTTATCAGTAAATACTCCCAGATTCTATTATTGTGTGTTATTGTTCGTTGTGTGTCCAAGTCGAAGTGAAGTGTATTACGAAGGCTATATTCCTTCTAAGTGAACCTCATATTTAATCTCTTTATTCAACACCGTATTTTATCTATTTAACCATAGAGTACTCCTAGTAAAGTCGCCCCCCATTTTTTGAAAGTACAGAACCCGTTCGTTGAGTTATAATATATTCATTTCAATTTTCCTATGTTCATTCCTTTTGTGAATAATTTAACCATATACGTTGCTCGGGTCTTATAAATCTTTCACCGCTGATTGAGGAAATCAGATTATTTAACCTCCATTCATCACGCCTATATATTTGGCTAGTGATACATTACTACTTCGTTTGGTAATTTCTTAATTTAACTTTGTTTTCATTATATACAGCGCTACCTCGTTCTGCATTCAGCAGTAGTTTGTTAATCTATTTCAAGCCTACTTGTCTTAGCAATTGTACGCTATAGTTTATTCACTCTACAGTATTTTCATAGTGAATCTGATTTCCCTACTCCGTGAAAGTATACCCCATTTACGATCAAATTGATTTTTCGTGCTTCGTGTGAGTAAATATTCACAAAACCATTTGGATAGGTAAAAGCCTATTTAAATTATCTTTCCTTAAGACCTAAGGCAAGGTTAACTTTTCCTTAGTGCAACTTAGCATTGCACTAAACTAAAAGTAAATTTAACTTGACATCAGTCCGTCTGACCTAGATTCTCCTTGAGCGGTTCCTTTAACCCACTGAACCCCAGCTATTTAATAATAAATGTATACGCCAGGACCAGCATGTTGTAAATAAATGTTTTTTTTCCAGAAAACACCAGGAATGGGTTAGAAATGAAGGAAAACCCACAAAAAAACGATCCCCTAGGTCATTAAGGGGTCCTACGGTGCGCCCTAAAGTCGGAATTAACATGGGGAAATGGGTAGGCAAAAACAGATTTTTGCGCGCTAATGCGCACAAGGTTAGACTTTGAGAGTTTTCAACCATCAGCATTGTTGCGTGGGATACTTACACAGTTCCCATACAAATCTGAGCCCTCTAGGAGCCATAGGACGGGAGTAATTAACCAGGACGCACCTTATGTGTCCCTGGGGTTTAGCGTTACATACATTGCGGACGCAAACCATGCGTCGCTGGGGTTCTGTGGGTTAATCATCTACCTGTGCGCGGTATCCGTTGGTCCCTGAACCCGCGTATTTACAGACCTCTCGAACCCTTGGACTGCCGAGTCATACGCTAGTTAATATACTCTGCGTTAGACACTTCGCCCACATAATATTGTCATTGATGTTATTCATTTTTATGTATCATGTGTCCTATGCATTTACCCATTCATTACTGACTGTAAGTGACAACCCAATATTCACGAATGAGTAAACAAAAATCAACTCTTTTGAAGTCACCTGAATTCAAGTTCTACTCTGTAGTAGCACCTCGGATTCTAATTTATATGTACCTCAATATATTGAATAAATACGAGTATAACTTTTCCTGTGTGTTTATCGTGTTTACCGGAGTGTGATTGAAGCAATATTAAAAGTACTATTCATGAAACTAGAGCATATTAGAGCATGTTGAGCATATTCAGAATCTAAACCATTGAAATAAGGGTGAATATAATGTATATAACCCAGCTGGTAAAAATAAGCATCCAACATAACATATATATATATATATATATATATATATATATATATATATATATATATAAAAACAAATAGAAGATCTTTCACCTTTCCCATTCTTAAGTAAGCCATTTTTATATCCGTGCGAAGCAGGCCCTCTAAAGCTTACTCATGTCGTTGTTGTTGTTGTTGTTAGGGCGATCATTATTAAAAAGGGCTATTTCTTGATTATTACTGAACCAAATTTAATTATTTTATTCACATGCATATACGCTGATCTATCCTCTAAGGCTAAGCCGTAACAAAGCCCTTTTACACATTTCTGCCACCTTCTACAGTAGGGCGATATTTATAAATGATTGCTTGTTCTTGGTTATTACTGAACCAAATTTAATGACCTTACACATGCATATAAATGATCTATCCTCTAGGCCGTAAATGAGTCCTTTCTTTCAATTCCTGCCAAGGCGCCCCCCCCCCAAAAAAAAAAATAGCCTACTTCTGCAGTAGTGCAACGCTTATCAAAATTTGCTATTTCTTGGTTATTACTGAACAACATTTTATGAGCTTACACACGCATATACTTGAATATATTCTCTAGGCCGTATCGGAACTTTTTTCTTGAATTTCGGTCTGGGTGCCCTGCTAATTGGCACCTTCTTTAATTTAATCTTTTGGGGTCTTTGCTTTGCTAATTTAAGTCACATGCATACTGTATACTGTAGCGTAAACTATTCCTTGACCATAACGGAATCCAATCTCCAAATTTAGACCAGAGGGCCTCGCTACTGTCTCCTTCTACAGGAGTGACGAAAAAATAGATCGCGTATTTTTATGTGATTATTGAACCACACATATAATGTACAGTACATGCAGATACTTTAAATAAATAATTGGATCCAACCTGTCGGCCATGGCGCTCTACAACAGGTCTTCTTCTACAGGAATGACGGATATTGAAAACGGTTATAGTTTGGGGATAGCACTCATTTTGACTTGAAAATGTTCATAATCTCCTCTATTTCGTAGACAAAATGGTCAGAGTCCTATTTTCAAATTTTGCCCAGGGCGCCCCGCTGTTACTTCCCTTCTGTAGGAGTGACAGAAAATGTGATCCGGTGGTAATTAAATACATTATGTACAATGGCACTTCATTTTAATTACCTTCGCCAACGAAGCTGGACTGAGGTTATGTTGTTTCCTTCATTTGTTTATCTGTTTGTTTATTTGATTGATTGAAAACAAAATAAGCCTATCAAAAAGCTATGAACAGATTGTCATGAAAGTTGGAGGCCAGATAGGATATGCACCAAGAAAGAAGTTGAGTAATTACAAAGGAGTACAAAGGAGTACAAAGGAAATCAAGCAACAACATATCTAGTGACCCTTCTAGGCTGCTTGTCCTCCAAAACACTGAGGATCAAGTGTCCAAACAGTGGTTTAGAGTGGGTAAGGGAACATTGGAAAGGGAACTACTGCCCTGCCACTAACGTCGCAGGACTAGGAAGTTAGTAGGGGACATATGGGTTAGTAACTGAGGGGAGGATAAAATAAAGTTATTCATTTACAAACGCAGTCAGTCGCGGGTTTGATGAGAGATATTTGTCTAGGCGGAGTTTAAATGAATCAACGGTGCTGCAGTCTATAACGTCTCGGGGAAGCCCATTCCACAAGTTGACAACTCGATTGAAGAAGAAATTCTTAGATTCGTGTTAGTTAAAAGATTTACCAATCATTTTTCAACCGTTTCCCCGCGTGTAATTAGATTGGTCGATAGTGAAGTACTTACTACAGTTCATATTATCGATGCCATTGATGATTTTGAACACTTGAATTAAGTCACCTCTTAATCTGCGCTGGGTTAAAGGAAATAGATTTAATTCTCTAAGACGCTCTTCGTATGGTTTGTTCTTTAGGCTAGGTATCATTTTGGTAACTCTACGTTGAACTCGTTCTAGCTTGTTTATGTGTTTTTGGTAATAAGGGCACCAGCATTGAACGCAGTATTCCAGAAGAGGGCGGACTAAGGAATTGTAAAGGGTTAGGATTACGTCTTTGGATTTATGCTCAAATGACATGCCTATAAAGCCAATTATTTTGTTTGCCTTCTTAACAACTTCTGAACATTGTTGACTCGGTTTTAGGTCACTCGATATTGTTACTCCCAGATCGGTTTTTCTGGTTACATTCTTAAGCTGAGTGCCATTCATCGAATAGTTTGCTTTCTCATTTAGGTATCCGATATGTAGTACTTTACATTTATCCGCTTTGAAACTCATTTGCCAAATTTGGGCCCAATGTGACAATTTATCTAGATTGTGTTGCATATCGTCAACTTGATCTTTTGAGAGTACGCTATTTGCAATTTTTGTATCGTCAGCAAATTTTGAGATTGTACAGGTGAGACCCTCATCTATGTCGTTGATGTAAATTAGAAAGATAATTGGTCCTAGTACCGATCCCTGGGGTACCCCGCTACTTACATTGGTCCATTTAGATGCCTTACCGTTTATGACTACTCTTTGCTTTCTGTCGCTGAGCCAATTTTCTATCCATTTCAACACACCGTCTTGTATTCCATGCGCTTTTAGTTTTAGCAGTAAACGTTTGTGGGGAACTTTGTCAAAGGCCTTTTGAAAATCAAGGTATATAATATCTACAGCTTTACTCTCATCGTAGAGGTTGAGGATATCGTGGAAGAAGTCTAAGAGGTTTGTTAAACAGGAACGTTTTTTACGAAAGCCGTGTTGAGTATCTTTAAGTATGTTATTTTCCTCTAAGTGATTTACGAGTCTGTCTCGCATGACCGTTTCTAGCATTTTACATACAACTGAGGTTAAGCTAATTGGACGATAGTTACTTGGTAGGGATTTGCTGCCTTTTTTTAATATCGGTGTTACGTTGGCTATCTTCCACTGATCAGGCATAGTTCCAGACTGCAAGGATTTATTGAATAGTAATGTCAGTGGTTTGGAGAGCTCATCCTTATCTTCCTTTAGAACTCTAGGCGAGATTGTATCAGGTCCAGGCGTTTTATTTACCTTGAGTTTATCTAAACAATTCAATACTTCTCTCTCTGTAACGGTGATATTGCTTAGAACATCTGAATTATCAATCTGAATCGGCGATGGTGTAGGGATATCACTGAGGTCTTCTGTTGTAAAAACTGATGCAAAGAAGGTATTGAGGGCATTACTCATTTGTACTTCGTCTTTGGTGTATTCTCCATTTTCATCGACTAACGGTCCAACAGTTGAAGTAACTACTTTTTTCTTTCTGATATAACTATAGAATTCTTTCGGGATTGTTTTACTTTGATTCGCAATATGTAACTCTAGGGTCTTTTTACTTTGCTTAATTAACTTTTTGGCTTTGCGTCGTAGCTCTACAAATTTCACCCGTTCTTCGTCATTTTGTGAGGATTTTAATCTATCATTAGCAATTTTTTTAGCAAGCAGACAGTTTGAAATATCTTTATTCCACCATTTGGGCTTATTATTATGGCCTGGACGCCGTATTTTCGATGGTATGCAGTCTTGCACTGCTTTTAGGTAAGTGGTTTCGAATAACTTCCAAGATGTATTTATGTCGTTATTGTTAATTAAAAAGCTCCAGTCAGTTTCTTTAAACATAGCTCTAAGTTTATGAAAGTTTGCTTTCTTGAAATTAGGGACTTTTTCGATGCTACTATTTGGTTCGTTACTAGTAAAGTTTAAAGTGAAAGTTATCGTACGATGGTCGCTGTTACTGAATTCATCACCAACATTCAAATTCTCTATTAATTCTTCTTTTGTTGCAAGTACAATGTCAAGAACGTTATTACCATGGGTCGGTGTTCGAACAAATTGATAAAGCGAACTCTCTTGCAAGTTCGTATACAAGTCATGTCCGGAGTGTGAAGTAAGAGTATCGCCCCACTTGGTCACAGGTAAATTAAAGTCGCCAAAAAATACGGTATATTGTGAGTTACTTACATCTGCAATTTGTTCATAAATTTCTCGGTCAGTTTGCACTGATTGAGCTGGAGGTCTGTATATAAATGCAAGTATTATTTTTGTACCTTTATTATTCTTTATTAGCACAAAAGATGTGTCGACGTTCACAGTTTCAGGTTTTGACAAGAGGGTCGGGTTAAGACTTTCTTTGATATAAAATAAAACGCCACCTCCATTTTTATTTATTCGGCTTTTCTCAAACTGTACATAACCGGGAAGTGAATACTCTGCTAAAAAGTCTCTATCTACTGTATTGAGCCAAGATTCTGTTATACCAATCACATCATAATTTTCAGTAAACACTAGTTCCTCTAAATCTGAAAATTTATTGCGTATGCTACGAGCGTTTGCATAGAAAACCTTTAAAGTTGCGGTTTTAGAACTCGCAGAACGTTCTTTAATCAAATTTTTGGTTCTGATCGGATCTAAATTTACATTCATGGCTGACATCGGTGCTTGGTCGTTATCCCTGGCGGTTTTGAATTTGGGTCGTGTTGGTGGAGCTTTATCCAAATTCGCGGTTCTTGACAGATTAGCATTTAATTCCTTCGCAGGTTGCCGCCCTCGCTGTCTTCGGTCCTCCTTCCTGGTTGTCCTGGTGATTGTGGAGGTGATTGGTAGAGCGCATACATCTGCCACCGTAGATGGCTCACAAAGTTATGAACCGATGTTCACGAAACTTGGTGGGCAGATAGGATATGCACCAAGGGAGAAGCAATTAAATTGAGGAGGCAATCGGTAGAGCGCATACCTCCGCCAGTTTATGAGGAGGTACAGTACACGCTTTCCAGAGTGCCCCTCATTGTTACCTCTGTCAACGAAGTTGGACGGAGGTTATGTTTTTGCCTCCGTTTGTCTGATTGTCTGTGAAAAAATCTCAAAAGTTATGAACCGATGACCACAAACTTTGGTGAGCAGATAGAAAATGTTCCAAGTAAGAAGTGATTGCAGGACAGTGCGGTAATCCCGACACTAACTTATGGAAGCGAAGCATGTACGTTCAGGAAGAGACTCAGTGAGAGCAGTGGAAATGAGTTACTTGAGAAGTGCATGCGGAGTTACATGGAGGGATAGACAGACAAATGAGGAAGTAAGAAGGAGGTGTGGTGTGGAGGTCGATGTGCTGGAAAGTGTGAAAAGGAACAACTTGAGATGGTTCGGCCATATGGAAGGTATGGAAAGCGAGAGAATGACTAAGAGGGTGTATGAGAGCGATGTGGAAGGACAGAGAGGGAGAGGTGCACTGAAGGAGAGGTGGAAGGATGGAATTAAGAAGTATATGGATGAGGCGATGCTGGTTGGGAGGAGGGGCATCGACTGACTGGGGACAGAGGTGCATGGGGGCGGTTCGTTCGTGGCCTCCCCTTTTGGAATCATGGCATCAGGCAATAGATAGATAGATAGATAGAAGTGATCAAATATTGGTGACGATCAGTAGAGTGCATACCTCCGCCAGCGCAGGCGGCTCTCAAAGTTATGAACTGATTTTCACAAAATTTGGTGTACATTATTAAACCAAATTTAACCCACAGGACCCCAGCGACGCACGTGCTGCGTCGGCAATGTATTTTTTTTTTTTTTTTTTTTTAAGAGACAATGAACGGAGGAAGGAAAAACACAGACAAAACAAAAAGGTCCATGTGCCTAAAGGCATCCTCCATTCATAAAATATTTGTAACAACTGGATTTAAACATTTGTAGATTGTAAGTTTGTGGAAAGCAATTCGAGGGAAGTGAATTCCAAAGAGTAGTAGCTCTGGGGATAAATGAATTCTGATAAGCAGAAGTTCTGCATTGTGGAGGAGAAAGTGTAAATTCATGGGCGCTCTCAGCTGCCCTAGTTCTACGGGGAAAGATGTGGAGAGGCGGCACAATTGAAGCAAGTTCCTCGGAACAATTGCTGTGAAAATATCTGTAGAATAATGCAAGGGATGCAACGTTTCTTCGTATGGATAATGTAGGAAGGTCCTGTGTGATTGCAGGGTTATTGATTAATCTAATAGCTTTATTTTGAATTGTAACGCTAAACCCCAGCGCCGCAGCACCTGTGACAGCAATTTCGACCTTATATACTCCTGTCCTATGGTAGCTAGAGGCTTGAGGATGGTATGGGATATACCTTATGATGTTGCCGAACAGTGGCGGTACTCGGCAACCCCCTAGTCCAGCCGCGCGGGTGGCTGCGGGCGGATGGAGAAAGCCAGTATACTCACTTATCTTACTGCCACTTTCGATCATATTTATTCTTGTCCTATTATAGCTAGAGGATTGAATTTGTACAGGATATACCTTATAATGTTGCCCAACAGTGGCAATACTTCGTAATACCCAAGTCCAGCCATGGTGGGGAGTGGGAAGAGAGAGCGCGGGAGGAGGGAGGAAGTGGAGGACTGGGCCACCAGACTCGCCAGTTGTCTTGTGTAGTTCATGGGTGTCGGACGTGCCTCGTCGCATTCGTGATGTGTATCGCTCTCCTATTGCTCCCCATGACATAATTGACTCCCCAATAAGTGAGGAAGAGGAGGAGGAGGATGACCCAGACCCCCATGACATTCCTCTAAATTCCGCCAGGTCATCGTAGGGGTCAGAAGAGAGGAGAGAGAGAGAGGAGAGAGCTTAGGAGAGATTGTCATGTTGCTATATAAAAGGTCTTCCCCCACACCCACACTCTCCCCACCTCCCATACTCTCCCAAATAAAAATACAATGTCAACACTCATATTTCTAAGTCAAAAGTGCCCAAAACAATGTGTGAAACTCATTTTCTAACTATAAAACATGTGATAAAGTATAAATCAATAAAAAGAGTACGTGAGAGAGGTATCTTAAGAGTGAAAGTGATGAGAGAGAGGGTGAGTCAGCTGTATATGTGCGTGCGTCGTGGACCAAGATTGCTGCCAGTCGCCATGGTAACCAGGACGCGCGCGGGGCTTGCCATCTGTTGGCACTTATAAAGCAGCACTTATCACACTGTAACATCACTTACAATGACATTATGTGATACATCTTGCTAATATATGAACTATGAAGGCACACATGATGCTCGGGTGGTGTAAATAGCCATCACTCGAAAACTGGATGCATCGTACATCTGCCATGCTGCCGCGCTCAGCTGTGAAGTGCCGGGTGGGAAGCTTGAAGACCGCCCGGCATCAGCTGATTGTTGAAGCTACCCCCCTTCCCCATAGGACCCCCAAATGGCCGAGGTGAGTTTTTTTTTTTTATTCCTTATTTCTCACCTATTTCAGCTATTTAAGAAAATACTTTTTTTTGACCAAATCGGCCGGCCTCACAACGTACGTTTATTATTAATTAGCTGGTGCTCAGTGGGTTAATGATCTTCCACATGCATATACTCTAATTTATCCTCTAGGCTGTAACGGAGCCTATTTTGTTTACATTTCATCCTGAGCGTCGCGTCACACACCTCGGAGTTAATACAGTCGCACAGACCTATAATCCAGCTTGGAATTGTTGATTTACAGATAAGCGACCATTACTTATATAAGTTATAGTCACTTACAACTAGTCAAAGAATCATACATTACTTAGAGATAATATGACCCCTTATTTACCTGTTATATAATGTACCCTATTACTGTATATAGTACATGTTACCTAATAATAGAGAAGGTTTGTGGAAAGTACTAAGAATATACGGAGTAGAGGGCAAGTTGCTGAAAGCAGTGAAGAGCATGTATGAGGATGCAAAGGCGGCAGTACGTGTGGAGAGTGAGCAGAGCGAGTTCTTTGACCTGAATGTTGGTTTGAAACAGGGGTGTGTGATGTCCCCGTGGTTGTTTACTGTATATATGGATGGAGTCATGAAAGAAATACTATCAAGAGCAGTGGATGTTGGTGTATCGCTGAAAAGGGAGGGAATTGAGTGGAAGCTACCTATACTGCTGTTTGCGGATGATACAGTTCTGATGAGTGATAATGAATGGGAGTTGCAGGGTCTGGTAAATGAGTTTGGAACAGTGTGCAAAAAACGGAATTTGAAGGTAAATACGGGGAAGAGAAAGTTTATGGTCTTCGAAAGGGTTGAAGTCACAGAGTGTGAGGTGAAGCTGAACGGTCAGGCTATGGAGATCGTCAACTCTTTTAAGTATCTGGGCAGTGTGTTGAGTAAAGATGGGACTATGGATGAAGAAGTGCGGGAGAGGGTACAACAGGGGAAGAGGGTTGTAGGAACGCTAAAAGCAGTAACAAGAAATAGGGTGGTCAGTATGGAAGTGAAGAAGTCCTTACATGACAGTGTGGTAATCCCGACACTGACTTACGGAAGCGAAGCATGGACGTTGGTTGAGAGACTCAGACCAAGAGTGAGAGCAGTGGAAATGAATTACTTAAGGAGTGCGTGCGGAGTTACATGGAGGGATAGACAGACTAATGAGGAAGTAAGAAGGAGGTGTGGTGTGGAGGTAGATGTGCTGGAAAGTGTGAAAAGGAACAACTTGAGATGGTTCGGCCATATGGAACGTATGGAAAGCGAGAGAATGACTAAGAGGGTGTACGAGAGCGAGGTGG
Organism: Paralithodes platypus; assembly: GCA_032716605.1. NCBI lineage: Eukaryota > Metazoa > Arthropoda > Malacostraca > Decapoda > Lithodidae > Paralithodes > Paralithodes platypus. The sequence goes on from CM064563.1 coordinate 7,652,585, forward strand.
AGGGACAGAGAGGGAGAGGTAGACCGAATATGAGGTGGAAGGATGGAGTGAGGAAGTACATGAACGAGGGCGGTGCTGGTTGGGGTGAGGGGCGTCGACTGACTGGGGACAGAGGTGCATGGGGCCGGTTCGTTCGTGGCCACCCCTTCGGGGATCACGGCGTCGGGCAATAGATAGATAGATAGACCTAATACCAATATTCCTTATACGAATGTAACTCTACTTGAATTCACAGGCGAAAAGACATTCTCATTTGGGAACCTTCTTCCAAAGTGTCCGTTTCAGTGCATTCTTGTAGTGAATAGAAAAATAATATACAATGATGCTAAAGACAACAGGCTTCATTGCATAAAATGTATTTACCTTTTTTCTAAGCACAAACCTAAATGTAACTAAGATGCTGACTACCACTGAGAGTAGCTGCACAGTCAAACTATCTGTCACAGACTCTGTTTTACCGAGGGGGACGAATTGAGAGGATACAAGAGCCAGATGTACAAATGTTATTATTTAACCCCTGCGACCTCAGGGTCGCACGTTATGCGGCGCCTATGCATGTTGTTGTTGTTGTTGCTGTTGTTGCTGTTCCCCAGGCTGCCTGGCCGAACAGCCGCAAGGCCAAGGCCATAACCGAGCACCCCCACAGAACCCTCCCTGCCTACCACAATAAAGCCCGGGTGACCGAAGCCACTCCATGGTGGAGAGCTGACGATGGTGCGGAAACGCCCGGGAAACCAAAGCGCCACCCAGGGCCCTGTGCCCCTCAGCAATTATGCAGAGAAAGTTGAGGGGCAAAGGAAAAATGAGACGCTTTGGCTTCCAATCTGCCAGCCTCTAGGTTGGCAGATTGTGAGGTTAATCCACGAAACAGACGCTGTCACTTGAGATCTAGAATATATATAAGTAAAAGGAACAGTCAGAGTAAGCAATGGGTATGGCAGAGATCGCTCAGTTCTCACTCTGATAAACTAGCCCATCACCACATGACTAGAACCCAATCCTCTCAGCATCAGCTAGGAAAGGCCCTAGAAAGCCGCCTTTGGTGGGGGGATAGCTCCCCTATTTCAACCCCTTTCGGGGTTGGGCACCCGCCGACGCCTATTTATGTAACACACAGTCCCAGCGACACAGCGTTTGCGTCTGCCTTAATTACTCTTGTCCTATGGCACCTAGGGGGTTCAGATTTGTATGGGAACTACTTTAAGATCCCACGGAACCCCCCCAAGTTCAGGTGCGTGCGTGTGAGCGCGCGTGGGAGTGATAGGCCATAATTCCTACCCATCACTCAATGATAATGGTGACTTCCCCCCACCCCCCAGGACCCCAAAACTACCTAGGTGAGCGGTTTTATGTTGGTTTTACTTCATTACTAACCCATCCCATGTGTTTTCAGGAAAAACAAAATTGAAGAGTGGCTGGTCCTGGGAAGTCATTTATTATAATATCGCTTGGGATCCAGTGGATTAAAGAGTATTGTGGTATGCATTAGTGAGTTTATTTATACACGAGTAATGCATTAAGAACATACTGTAAATCATAATTCGTGAAAGCAATAGTACAGTAAGCAATATTCACAAAACATAAGGATTCACAAGATTCATATATTACAACACACACTTTGGAGACGTAGTTATGATAGAATGATAGAGACTCCTAATTAGACTCAGTGTGTGGGGAATTCCCTTGCTGGAAGCTAATATTTAATAGGCAACTGGAATATAGATTAGCCACGGTAAAGGGGACCTGAAAACCAGTTCTCGACTATGAAAGAGTCACTATGTACAGCAAACTTGAACTAACAAGTTTCTAAGAAGCTTGAGAGCATTCGAGATCCTAGAGCCAGATAGCAGTCTAGATCTTCTTGTTCGGGATTAGGCGTTGGTACAAGAAGTCAGGCCAGAGGGCACCTGTAGAAGCCTGTAAGCATTCAGATCTCAGTGAGGGGGATGAGATAATTTCCCCCTACCTGGCCTGAATACCTATTCACTTCTCCAGGTGCTCTCTGCTGCAGGTGTGTTACATGGAAAAAGGGCACGGTGAAGCGTTGGTCTCAGGTGCGTCGTAGGTTATAGTGGTTCTGGCAAGGGGGGTAGGGGGGAGAGCAATGGAAGAGCCCTCCGGATTCGCTTGCAGGATCAATTAATCGGCCGGCTGCTTGGGTGATGACGTCAGCGCGCTGGGGTTGGTGGAGGTGAGGTTCCGGTCACCCAATACGCGGCCGACCTGGGTGTGTGACGTCACGCTGGGGTCCTCCGATATGCACTGCCTCTTTGGAGTGGGTGGGGTATGGCGGGGGTTGCTTTGACTTGTGAGGTTGGGAGCAGGTGGACTATAGCCGCGTTTTCTCTCACTGCTTTTGTGTTGAGGGGGGAGACTCGGGTATTTGGGCCGCTGTGAGGGAAGACTTGTGGGTTTTGGCCGTATATCATCTTCAGGTTTTGTAATAACACTACCCTTGCCTCTACGAAAGTCATGTCCTCGTGGCTGGAGGGTATATTTCTTCACGGTGAGGGTGACGGCCGTGGGCTGCAGGTGCTGGAGGGTGTGGTACCATCTCTGAGTGTGGGGGCCTGCGATACCGTCTCGCCTCACCACGATGAGCGTTGACTGCTGGTGATCCCATTGCAGAGCATCTATTAGTTGTGCTGGATGCTTAAGTCTGCGTATCTTTCCTGCCCCTGAGATCCAAAGAACGAATCAGATGAAAAATGTTGTTGGTCCGTTTGAATGCAGGAGTGGAGGTGTTGGCTGTGCGGCCTCTGGCACATGATTGGTGACCTTTGACCTGGTTCCTGGGCTTTTAACACCTTAAGAGCGGCCTATGCGGTTTATTTATATGTACCGCCCAGCGGGTTTTTTTTAGCCAAAATAGGGCTGTTTACGTGATCATTTTCATGCCTAAATAAGACCCAGAACGTAAAACAAGTATCTATCCCTGAAAGGGCATAAACAGAGCTTTCGAATGACACCATAACGATCCTTTTATGATGGCTAGTTTTCTTGCAATAACCATGCAACGCGAGTGCAAAAAGCATGTAATTAGGCACTTTCCCCATACAATTCCTTATATAGCGAGTGAGAGAGGTAGGAGGGAGGTGAGATTCGTGTCAGTAGGTTCGCCGCGGTGGTCTGGAGCAGTCATACGCTCGCTACTCTCCTGCCACCACTTGTCTCTCTCTCTCAGCAACATTACGTGCTGAAATTGCCACTCGAGTTATGTCGAGCGCCGCCACATAGTCCAGCTTTATTTAACTCGACTTATGTGGTGAGCCGCTAATTAAGGGTTAAGGACCTCTGAGAATGCAAAAATACAGTTAACACCTTCTGTACCGGAGATGTCCTTCTAATTTTATTTAGCTCTATTTACATGATTTTATGCAGTTGAAGAAGGGCCTCCAACAATAAACGGCTTCGAACTATCTTAGGTACCTCTTTTTACTACAACAGGTCCTTCTTAAGCTGCACAAAATCGTCTAAATATAGTTTAGCTAGAATAAAATACAAAATATGTCGTCGGTACAGAAGGGGTTAATCCCTAGTCTATTGGGAGGGTTAGACGCTCTGCCCAGCCTTGTGTTTGTGGGGAATCTCTCAGGTGGTCTTTGTGGGGGTGGGGTAGGGGTTATGTTGGTGGGGTGATGATGGGTGGGTGGAGGGATAGGAGCTTGAGGTTGGGGTGAAGTGATATTGACGGGCGATACAGGGTTTGGGAGTAGGAGAGTGTCATGTGCCGTTTGGGACGGGCGACACAGGGTTTGGGAGTAGGAGAGTGTCATGTGCCGTTTGGCGTGGCACATTGTGGGGTATATTGGGGTTTGGGAGTGGGGTTGTTGGGTAGGATGAGGTTGGGTGTTGGGAGGTGGTGTAAGGAGGTTGGTAGCATCGCTAGGTAGGGGTGTGGTTGGGGTTGGGGGAACAGATTTGGGAAGAGTTGATTGGGGAGGGGTTGGGTGGGTGGAAGGTGAAGTGCTGCTATGGGGTAACGGCTGGTTGGAAGGTTGCAAGAGTGAGGGCTTGGCTTGGGTTAACGGCATGTTGGAAGGCAAGGGTGGTGGTGAGAGGTCGTTGGGGCTATGGTGGGTAGCGTTGTGAGGTTGTAGGCCCTGGGGGGTTTGGAGGTGTTAGGGTTGGTGATGGAGGGTTATAAGGTTGGTTATGGGTTGGGTTTGGGGTTGGTGTAGGAGAGGCTATGTGGTTGGGTTGATGTGGGGGCAGGTATCCAGGTTAGATTTGGATGAGGTAGTTGGGTTGAGGAGTGACGAGTTCCCTTTGTATGAACCCGCTTTGCATGCCTATTCCGGAATATGTGCGGTTCTCCGTGGTAATCTACTGTGACTTGGTAACAGTTTGGAACTTTAAGTAATATAATTGGGTCTTTAAATTTTTGGTGCAAGTTTGTTAGTTCGAGGCAGATTCGCTACCATTACTTGGTCACCCAACGTGTACGGTTTCTTTATTCTCTGAGTGTCGGCTGGCAAGTGTTAGCAGGACTGTAATTGTCTCAGCCTTGCCTTGTTGTGTGTAATTGTAGGGTGAATGTCAAGCGGTGGAGAACGGGACTGCACAAGATGGCGTAGCTCGAGAAATACAGGCGCTACCCCAAAAAGTTTTTCATGATGGGTGATGCCATCGTTGCGTGGGGTTGAATTCAAACCTCACTGGATCATTCGCAACTGACTGGGCTAGTCCTTGGTATTCCCCGTGAGGAGTTTGGTATGGTTCTTGTTATTGATAGACCTGAGACTTCGTTCACAGATCACGTTACCCTTTGGCCAGTAGAACACGTGGTTAAGCATTGCATCTGCCATGGTTTTGGCACCATGATCTTTTATTGGAACTGTGATTAGAAATTTTGAGTATGTGTCTACAAAGGTCAGTACGAATCAGAATGAGTTGGCTGGGCTAGTGCCGTAAGGGCCGAGCATGCATATGGTATCTTTTCCTCCCGCGCACGCTAGGCAGGACTCTACTGTTTGTTTGGCAAGGTGGTTAGGGTGGGGTGTCCAATATGTTGCTTTGAATGCTTGAATTAATTTGATATAACCCAATTGAATGCCATTTCCATGGTGCAATAATGATAGGGTGTTTTTTGCTTTGTCTGGACTCAACGCGATATGGCCGGTCTCTGTGAAATAAGAACCTCCTACTCTAGTCAGTGCAGAACAAATTTCCCCGCCCCACGCGGCGATTGGGGCAATATGGGTAGGGGGGGGGGGGGAGGGGGTGTAGTAGGTGGCTGGGGGGGTATGGGGTGTTGGCAGATGAGAGAGTGTGTTGGCATTTGTGTGTAGTTTGCCTGGGCGGTACGCTATTTCGAAATTGAATTCTTCTAATGTTTCTCGCCATCGTATGATTAGTGCGTTGGAGATGTTGGATTGGCGCAGCCATTGCAGGGCTTGATGATCAGTGATTATAATTGAGAGCTTGGCACCCACCAAGTATTACTTAAAGTGTTGTAGCGCCAATACTAAACCCAAGCATTGCCTGTTAGTGGCGGCGTAGTTGACCTCCGATTGTGTAAGCGTGCGACTGGTGCAGGCTACTATGTGTTCTTTGTTGTTTGATGTTTGGGCGAGTACCGCCCCAATCCTGAGTAGGGTTGGCTATAATTGGGTAACGCCACTATGGGGGCGGAGGTGAGGGCTTGTTTTAAAGAGTTGAACGCCTCTGAACGGTTGTCCGTTTATACAAATTGTTCCTCTTTTTGGGTGAGTTCGTGAAGGGATTTTTCAATGGTTGCGAATCCTTTCACATAGCACCGGTAGTATAAGGTTAGGTCTAGAAATGATCGCACTCCCTTGAATGTTTGTGGGGTTGGAATCTGGCTAATGGTGTCACGTTTTTCAAGGTCTGGCGAAATGCCTTGTTTGGAAATAACTCTTATATGTGGTTAAGACTTTGACAGAGGTTCCATTGGGGAATGCGAAGGTTCTAGAAAAGTAAACTGCAATAGTATTTTTAACCGCTGGACTGCGGTCAGACTCTGAAGTGGTTCTACTGAGCGAATGCGACCAGACTCTTAAGATCCAAGGCCTAAATTTTGTTTTTAAAACACCCCAGTGGCACTCAAAACAAAGCAATTTATGTTTAGGTGAGATTATTCCCCTCCATTACTTGCTGCCACTCCTACACATGTGTCCCCCCCCCCTTTTTTTCCTTCCTCCTCAATTATCAGGTATTTTCTTCATTATTCCCGATATTTATCGAGTATTTTCATGGGAGGACGGGTGGGAGAGAGAGGGGTGGTGGAGGAGTGTATCTCCAACCCTCCAAGTCAGTCTGAGAGCTCCCCTTGTCTCTCAGTACCATCCGAGAAAAGATAGAGGGAGGATGTTTGTCTCTCACCGCTCAAGGTCAGATTACGGCCTCAGGGCTATAATATACGATTTTCACCAGCCAATTGCTGTTACCACTTGTTTTATTGATTTCCAATGTTCATTTGTTCATATTAAAAGTAAAATAGGCACATATGGATAAGTATTAATTATATATATGGTAAATTGCCAATTTTAGTCAGGAATTAATCAAAATACCTTCGCATGGCGGGCACTTTCAAATACCATAGCTGCGCAGCTTAGAGGTTAAGGGTTCTTTTTGTTTTTGTTCCGTAGACCTTCATCAAGCTTAAAATTACACCCCATTGAGCTCTTTTCAAGACAAATTTGGCCATAGGCCAAAGGCCAGTTCTTCTTAAATTACAGGGTCGGTATCGCTTGCTAGGAAAAAATTGACACCTAAATTGCACGAAAGGTCTTAGAATTGACAGAAATGGGGCGAAAGTTCTTAACCCTTTCATGTATATGACGCGATGTTTAGCCTATTGGGGATACTTTAACCCGTTGAGACCCAGCGTCGCACGTGTTGCGTCGGCAGTCTTTGATCACCAACTCCCAGCGACGCATCACGTGCGTCCGACATATAAAAAACACTTACGTGGCTCGTAAGGTAGGAAATGGCGGGAGAATAGGAGGGGGAGGTACCGTAGTGTGTGTGGGAGCCGGGCCAGTAGGTGTGAGCGGGCCGAGACAGCCGCGCAGCTGGTGGTGGTGGGCTTAGTGGGGATAGTTTACACCCCTAGTTCACCGCCACTTTGAACCTTCATTACTCCGGTTGTATGGGAGCTAGAGGCTTGAGATTTATGTGAGATACTCCTTAGGATGTATGCCGTACAATGCCATACTCAGTTTTTACCCTAGTGCTCCCGGGCGGGTTGTCATGCGGGGGAGACGAACTATTGAACCCCCCCCCCCCCCCCCGCCCCCCAAATGACCGAAATGAGTTTTTTTTTATTTGTGTTCATTTCTCACCATTCTCTTCCATTTTGGCTCAACAAATTTTTTTGAGGCTCCACCCCCCCCACCCCCCACCGGACCCCCCCCCAAAAAAAAATGTCAGAGGTGATTTTTTTTTTTTTTTTTTTCATTTCTCATCCTTGTCTTCCATTTTAGCAAACAAAAAAAATAAGTGAAAATGGCTTGGGACTGGGGTGAACAAAATATTATAACTAGCCGGGGCTCAACGGGTTAAAGCCTTTGTTACCATCAGGGGTATTTAGAAACCTTTAGTTTAGTTACTTCAACCTCTGCAGTTGTCTTTGAGTTAGCTGTGGGCAGAAAACTAATTTTGGAGAGGTATTTATAAGAGTGAGAGAACTCTATTTCTTATTGCTAATTTGGCAACCTCTGCGTCATAAATGCGTGCAAGGGTTAAAATCGTCAAACTAATTGGGCGAACATTTTAAAATGTCAAAAGCAATGGAGCTACCCATGAGGGAGAAACGGGTCAAGAAAAAAAATCCCTCAAGTGGAAATCTCCCTTTAACCCTTAACTGGCGGGGCCCGTCTTAAGTCGGGCTCCAATTTGCAGCAAGTTAGGAGCATTATTAAGGCTTTTAAAGGGTTAAAATCGAGTGCAAATGGCCGGGAGTGCAGCAGGCCACACGTCCGACACCCAGGGCTTACCGCCGCCCACTGACTCACGCTCCCTCTGTTCTCGAGAGGCCGGCAGTGTTGCCAGTAGTGAGCGTAGCGGGAAAAAATATGCCGATATACGCTAAACTCCCATGTTAGTGGTACCACTGCGTGAGAACGTCAAGTGCTACGTAGCTCGTTCTGATCTAATTTTGAAGCTTTTAGCGCCTAGTTTTTTGCTGAATACATTTCTTTTCATGCAGATACTTGATTGATCATTCAGGAGGGCCTGAATATGCCCAAAATAACCCAAAAAAAACGCTAGACAAGGGTTAAGACTGACAGAGGTTCAATTGGGGAATGCTAAGGTGCTAGAACAGTACACAGCAGTTCTGTTTTTAAAGCAGATACGGTCTGAGAGGACTACTGTATGACACTTGGTTTGGCTGGTGAGGAATGCAGCGTCTGGTCAGTACTTGCCCAGTGTTTAGGTCAAGGTTTAAGGAGGGGATGCACATATTTATTTCATCATTTATATATCTTAATATTTCTTTTAGTTTCCTCCCTAGACCTCCATCAAAGTTAATACAAATATCCATTAGATCCCCCTTCTAGATTAATTTGTACATTTTTCAAACCGGTTCTTCCAAAATTACAAATTCCCTGTTGTTCGCCAGTAAAATAATCAAGACCTAAATAGCACGAAAGGTCTTAATATTGACAACAAAATGGGCAAAAGGTCTTAAAATCGACAAACTAATGGGGCTAAACATAAGGGAGAAGAGATTCTAGAAAAACAACCCATCTCCCCTTAACCAAAATATTTTATAAATTATATTGCCATTTGGCCCTGTGGCATTGTAGTGCTAAGGAGAAGGGCGGGTGTGAAGTCCTATAATGGATGGATGATGTGCTGATCCTGATTTGGGCTGTGCCACAGTGTTTGGGGATTGCACATGTTGGTGATGTTACCTGCTTTGATGATGTGGGCCACGATGGTGAATTTGTGTTCCAGTAGCACAATATGGCCCCATCTCGTTTTATGTCCAGGTAATACTTGATCCTCATGGGTGGTGGCTGGTTTGTTGTGAGTGTCTGGTATTATGTTGTGTGGTGGCAGGCTGGCTGTTGGATGTTGATGGTGAGCGAAGTAAGATGTGTGACATGGTGAGAACTTGGGTTGTAGACTACCTGATGCTGAGTGCCCTTGATTCACCTGGTACAATAACGGATGAGTACGCAAAGGTAGCCATGTCACAGGTTTGTCCAGTGGTTTGCTCAGTCAGCTTGAAAACATTGTTTTTCTTTGTTACCTTTCATTTGTCATTTGTGGCAGAGGCAATGAATGCATTGCAACATTATCGGCGGTGCGGCTGGTGATGGTAGAGGTGATAGAGGTGAAATCTGTTGTCTAGAAGGCTGTTATGGTGGTGGATAATGCAGATTAAGTGGTAATGACGGTTACATCATTTGTTGTAGAGGCTGTTGTTGTGCAACATCTTGCATTGGCGGACTGTTATCTTAGCAGGTTGTAGATCCTGGTCCATAGTAATGCAGAGTGTATACCTCCTCCTTTACGGAGAATGAGTGGCACCCAACTTTCAACACACTCCCAACCCCTATTCTGTCCAACTTTCTAACCCAAGAGTGATTTGATTTTCCCAGTCTTTTCCTCAACAATTAAACTTTGGAACTCTCTCCCTCAATCTGTCTTCCCTTCATCCCATGATTTAATCTTGTTCAAGCTCCATGTGTTCAGATATTCTTACACTAAAAACACTTTGATAAGGCTCTCCGTCACTCTTTCAACTTGGAGGGGGGTCACTTATTACAGACAGCTTTGCCTTTTGTCTCCTCTAGTCACATAGAAAAAAGCAAATACAATTCTGGGCTACTCTCTTGGTATCTGTGGCCCTAGGTGTTATCGATTTTCAATTTGCATGCACACTCATTGAATGTGATGATTCCTAATAATGCAGGCCTTACCGTGATAGTCCCTATTAACTAGGAATTGGTTAGCTACAGCGATAATGACATAGAGACCTGTAATGTTTGACTGTAGGGTATTATTAACAGCTATACTAAGTCACTAATTTTGAACAGAGGGTCGCTTGGCAGACAAATAATGGCCATATTTTGAGACGCTGGTATGATTCTTCAGATTGGGCAGCATCCTTTCTTACATTGTGTACAGCATTCTTTAAAGCATAAGTAACGGTTAACTTTGTCAGGATTTCAAAGTTGCTTGAGGGTACGCTAACTCGATCAATTTTTTTACCTTTTTGTGGGTGTTTTGAAAATCACTTTGTAGATGATGGCTGCCAGGTTCTGTCAAGCGGCCTCTTTTAGGGTGAGTGTAGTGATCAGGATAATATTGAGCTCTTGTAGGGTTTGAACGTTTGTGGTAAATTGTTCAACTTGGCTAAATGTGCCTGAGCCAAGGTAGTTGGTGATGGCAGCTGTGTTGGCTGCCTCCGAATCAAAGTTGTGATTCAGGTCAGACATGATAATTTTTATATAATTGACTATATCCTGTGCTGGATCAACGTGGCTGGATCAATGTGGTTGATCTGGCTGCAATTCTGGGAGTTTCTGAGGGTACTGAATATCTTAAAGTTCTTGAAGTTCTGAATGTCTACAGTGTACAGCTGTTTTTAGGTCCCTTCATATTCAAATACTTAAATGGATTGACATTTTCCATTACCTTACTTCGCACTCTGTGAAAACTTTCCTCTCAAAGACATTGAACTTCGGTTTCCATTTCTTAAACACAATAGCATACATTCACCAAATACTGCAACTCCCACTCTTCCTCACTCAATAGAACTAAATCATCAGCACACAGCCACACAGGCGAATTCCACTCACTCTCCTACCTTACAAAGTGTACTCCAACATCCGCTGCTATTTCTTATATTTCTTGTAGGACTCCATCCATATAATTATATACTGAACAACCATGGGGACATTACTAATCCCTGCTTTAACCCAACAAGTATATATTGGCCTAGGATTTAGCCACCCCTGATGTGATTTAATGGCTGAAAAGGTGACCATCGCAAACCTTAATGTAATGTAAATCAACATTTTGGTATCACACCAACACATCCCACTGCGAAGGATATTTGCACTAAATTGATGTTGCTGGAACTCCTGTTTCATTTGTCTGGCTTCCCTCACTGTTTCCCTTTGTGCCTCACCTACACAGAGAGATCCATCTAGCTCTCACGAACACCTCCTCCTGCTATCTACTTCACTACACTAAACAAGCACACCACACTTCTTTCTGTCACAAAAAAATAACAAATACAAATATATATATATATATATATATATATATATATATATATATATATATATATATATATTCGTCCCTACCAGCTGAGTCTGGCTAGGCAGTTTGTTCATCCCTACCAGTTGAGTCTGGCTAGGTAGTTTGTTCGTCCCCACTTGGGTTTATTCGGTCTGGCTTTAGTTTTTTCACCCCTACCTGATTTCAACTCTAGGGAAGGTAATTGTCACAGGCAGCTCTGCCTTTTGTCCCCCTTATCCAAATACAAAACAAATAGAAAACAAATATGTTGTGGGTATGATTGGGAGTTGCAGGCTTAGCGAAAATAGGCAACCGCGCAGCCTTTTTTTGGTCTGATGCGCGCTAGGGAGGCGGATGAAGAGGAGGAATTGCGTAATATCTCTTATATCTCCCTAATAAAGTAATGTATTTCATCGTAAGGCATATATGAAGAATAAAGACCCTGATTTTGGAGTGGGAAATTAATAAAGTACTTACATGTATGAATTCAGGCCTACAAGTGTCAGGAATGAGAGAGTGGAGGGAGGGTGGAGGATTTTCGCATCCCCTCCTATCCCCAGTTTATTGGTCACCGCTGCATGCAACCTTATGCTTACCAAGGGGCAACGCACCATTTTCTGTCGCCACATATTGTATATGTATGATATACGGTATATATCTGGGGGGAGAGGAAAACCCTGCCACTGCCTGTACGATAACAAAGGTGTGTGAGTGTGTGTGTAAAGTGTAATTGTATTATGATGTGTGGTATCGATAGTTGTCATGTTAGCTTATTCCTGATCCAATTTACCGTCGCCTAAACCTGTTGGTGCAGATTTTAAATGCGTTTCAAAATTTCACTTCTCATGAACATCAAAACCTTGCAGAAGGCTTATCTCGCTCCTTGGGTTAACTCAACATTCAGATTAATTCCTTTGCTGTGCCAGACGGTTACCAAAATCCAGTTAATATGTGTCATGGGAGTGAGGTAAGAGAGTGCAGGCAGTGCGGGGCTCCTTCGTCCATCGTCCACCATGGGTGGCCGTGCACTGACGTGCGAGAGAGTTTTCTCTCCCAGCATTGTAGAGTTACACATAGCGAAAAACCGCTAATTTTTAGCAATTTTGGCCGATATTTTCTAAATTGTTGCAAGACAATTGAACGTCAAACAAAGATGATTCAGGTGTCAATGGATAGCTACTATGCATGTATATATCACTGCATTACATTCTTGCTTTTGCTTATGCATGAAAATATGCAGGTAATGAAGGTCACTTAGGGCTAAAACCCCCGCAGCCAGTGGGTTAAACCTATCACGCTTAATTATGTCTTTTGGAAACTTATTACCACTACCATACACTCTCAAGGGGTAGTTACACTACTGTGAGATGATGCACATATGGTATTACTCTAATTTAATCCAAAATAATCGCCACTACATGCAATGTATTAAACATTCAAAGATAGAGCAAGACCCATACAATTATAAACCCGTAAAAAAAACCTATAGTCTAGGTGAAATATCCAACATGTTTAAAACGACAACCAAGCGCACTGCTCCACCTACCTGACAGTGAGAGACTGCAGAGGACTCACACTCAACCTATCGATCAGGAAGGGGTAGGTTGACTGAGAGAAGTGTTGCCAATTGTTTCATTCAGCTCGTCACTACGAAAACTTATTGTAGCTCATTTTATACGCATTTCAAGTATTCAGTTTTCATTCAATACGCTCATCGTGTATCCATGCATTTAGTAACACCCTTTCATGCTTTCATGCTAACATGCTAATTGCGGTTCCAAGACAGAGAATGTTAAAGAACTTACTTTATTCATGCTATACACACAGTGTCGCCTTTACACTCTTATATATGCCTACTCTCTTCGTCACTTCCAGCAACGTGCCATTTACTCCGTAAATTCTCAGTACCGGTACTATAGACCTATAGCCCAACCCCGAAAGGAGTTGAAATAGGGGAGCTATCTCTCCGCCAAAGGCGGCTTTCTAGGGCCTTTCCTAGCTGATGCTGAGAGGATTGGGTTCTAGTCATGTGGTGATGGGCTGGTCCATCAGAGTGAGAGTTGAGCAATCTCTGCCATACTCATAGCTTACTCTGACTGGTCCTTTTACTTATATATTTTCTAGATCTCAAGTGACGGTGTCTTTTCCGTGGATTGACCTCCCCACTTCCAAGCTAGAGGTTGGCAGATTGGGAGCCAAAGAGTCAAATTTTTCCTTTGCCCCTCAACTTTTCCTTCATAATTGCTGAGGGACACAGAGCCTTGGGTGGGGCTTTGGTTTCCCGGGCATTTACGCACCCTTCTCAGCTCCCCGCCTTAGAGTGGCTTCGGTCACCTGGGCTTTATTAGTGGTATGCAGGGAGGGTTTTGTGGGGCTGCTCGGTTATGGCCTTGGCCTTGCTCGGGACCTTGGGGCCGCTCGATCAAAGAGCCTGGGGAACAGCAACAACAAAACAACCGTAAACTGAGCTTAACCCTTTCTCTGCGGGCATAATTCCGCCTATTTCCTCCATATTAGGGCTTATTCAGGTACTTCTGATTGATTAGGCAAGTGTCTAAATTAAATTAAATGTATTCAGCTGAAAACTAAAAGATATTAGCTTCAAAATGACACCAAAACGACCTTCGTAGCTCGCAGGGTTCACCCGCAGCGCTACCGTAGACATTCGCTAAAATTAGCAATTCATGCAAATGTCTCGCTACATATGCCTTTGGCAGTACTGTATATCTCGCGAGAGTCTGGCTCAGAGCCTTCAGTGCCCCGGCCGCCTGGCTGGGAGAAAGACGTGTGGCCTGCCGCGCTCGCGCTCCCTCGCACTCGACTTTACAGGCTTTAAGAGGCTATTTAAGCCTGTAAATTGTTGTAAATTGCCATGGTGTTCCGGAACGTCTCCCTCAGGGAAAGGGTTAATAATCTGATATTATTATAGAGGACCTTGGACCTTTAAGGTATAGTGCCCCCTTCACCCTCACACACACACACACTCTCTCTCTCTCTCTCTCATTTCAATTTCAGCCCAGCACTATGGGAAACAATTTCAGCCCAGCACTATGGGAAACAATTTCAGCCCAGCACTATGGGAAACAATTTCAGCCCAGCACTATGGGAAACAATTTCAGCCCAGCACTATGGGAAACAATTTCAGCCCAGCACTATGGGAAACAATTTCAGCCCAGCACTATGGGAAAACAATTTCAGCCCAGCACTATGGGAAACAATTTCAGCCCAGCACTATGGGAAACAATTTCAGCCCAGCACTATGGGAAACAATTTCAGCCCAGCACTATGGGAAACAATTCTGGATATGAACGCATCATCATTTAAAAATGATATTGATTAGGCTTGGTTTCGCATAACACTGAGCACAGATAGATTGGTACACACACATATACATACACAATAAGGGGAGGTGTGGCAGAGTGGTCTTACCACTGGACTGGTAATCCAATGGACCCGGGTTCGAATCCCAATATGTCAATGGGAAGATATTATTGGGATGGAATTTGTGCTGTACCTAGTTTCAGTGCATTACCACAGCACACCGATATGCCATACAAAAATACCCTCATTGTTCCCTGATTAAATAGCACTGTATAAATATTCCCATATTCAAAGTATGCTACAGGGGGACAATGCCTAGTGAGTTAATTGCTCAAAAGGTGGCGTTCTGAGAGTGAGGTTCCGAGTCTGGGGAATGAGACTGTGAAGCACAGAGGTGAAGCGGCTTCAGAGATGGAGTTGCTTCGAGCCACCTCACTCGAGCTGTCTCACATGTCTCACTCCCTAGACTGGAACAAGACCTCACAGGCCTCACCGTGTTCAGCGATAGAGTGTGCAGGCTATCAGCCCATGCCCGAGAGGGAGTAGTTGGAATATAACAAAACAAAAACAAAACAAAAAACACAGTCACAGACTGGACACAGGAATACCTATACGTAGAAACACACATGCGCTCATGCAGAAGAAGCTACACACACATGTACAGTTGGTCAAAGTTCCAGCTGACCCACCATCGCTCTGGGGCTCGCAGAATTATCTGGCAATACTGGTGTAGGAAGGAGGTGTGTCTTACAAAGATTGGGATTGGTAGATCTGATTTCGGCTATATCATTGTTAGAACATAATTATACTAAACAAGGGAAAGTAATCCTATCTCAAATAAAAATACATACATCGCTATGTATGATCCCGAACATTCACCCAAAGGTCGTAGATTTGCTTAAATATTAAAGTTATTATATCCACTGATTGGCAACGCATATAAAACCTGCTGGCTGCCACAACATACTTTACTCGATTTTATAAGAATACATATTTCTGTTTTATTGGTGGCTTCTTAATGAAGGAGCATTTAGTCTTCACAACGTGAACATTACATAGTCTAATTGCAGTAATATACAGGACCGACACAGGTAATACATTAATGGCAAGCGCTATCCCTGCACCACTACACCAGTATTGCCAGCTAATTCTGCGAGCCCCAGAGCGAGGATGGGTCAGCTGGAACTTTGACCAACTGTACTTCAAGAGGTACACACTTACACAGTTTAAAATACACTAAGCTATACACATGAACGGTCACACATTTACAATGCCCGCACACAAGTGCATACATGCATCATGCACTCATAGATTAGGATATACAGACCCAATAATCCTGGTATACACAAACTCTACATACACGCACATTTTTTTTTTTTTTTTTTGTTTTTTTTTCTATATTCCAACTTACTTCCTCTCGGGCATAGGCTGAGAGCCTTAACATTCACCGCTTTACAATGAACAGTGAAGCCCGTGAGGTCTTGTTCCAGTCTAGGGAGTGAGACATGTGAAGCACGTAGAGTACAACAAGCACCTGCCATCTTGCCTTCACATGAGGCACGGTGCTCACTCATGGCCCGAAACGACCACATCTCTGAAGCCACCTCGTTCCCGTGCTTCACTGTCTCACCCCCTAGACTCGGTCTCTCACACTTACACACACACAACGCCACCTGTTGAGCAGATAACTCACCATAACACGTCTAACATATAGACGTACACGCTGCAATAGCACCCCAAGTCTCTCTCTCTCTCTCTCTAAGCAAACATTTGAAACGTGATCCGTTCAAATTAGGCTATGGCACATTTTGCTAGTGGTAGAGTGAATGAAAACCTTGGTAACGCTGCATTACGTCAACTATCATCCCCGCAAACTTGTGAGAGCTTCGGTACCTAGTATGTGTTGGTTAGTCAGGTGGTGCCCTACAGTGTCCCGGGCATCTAAATTGCGTCTCTCGGAGCGTTTGCGAGTGTTATACAGTATTATTGGAAATAGTTGTTATATTATTTAATGTTTATTTCAAGTGAATATATTTCGTAATTATATAATAATGGCTACTGCTACATTCAAGGTAAGTTGACCATCTGTTGACTGGTAGAAATGTTGCGTAAAGAAAACAAATACATAAAATTATTAAGGCCTACGAAGGTGGTTATCATTTTATTGCCTTTATCATACATTGCTCTATACATGGATTTATAATACATCACTATATGAGTCATAGTATGAGGGCATAGTAGCATATGAGGCAAACAGATTTTTACTGACCAATACATTTTGTTAAAATAAGCATATATAAAAACATTGGCAATACACAAAAAGTAATGGAATCATTGGAAAGTGTGTGACAAATACTGTTTGTTTCATATATAAAACCTAATGTCATTACTCAGAATTTTTACTTCCGGCCATGTGAAGTTAGATTATATCCGAAAAATAACATATTTATCTAGCCCGCATTAAATGTTACTATGATCAGTCAATATTTTGTAGGATATCATATGGTAGTATTGTATATTTACCATTTCTCTACCTTATGAGCTATAATACATTGCAGTAGACACATTTATTATGGGTGACAACCGATCACGAACAAACGTTTTTGGTCCTGCTGCCATATTCAGAATCGCGAGTAGCCTATAATCTTAACTATTATATTTATATAAATAAATCTCTTGATACAAATATTCTGATGATACTGTTGGGAAGCACATTAATTTAGATCTGCTCTTGTTTCATATAAAACTATTGTATTGCTTAGCACATCATGAAATTCTGACGAGGGGAACTCAAAAGAACAATGAAATATGTTAGTATCTATTGTTTTTTTACCGTGATAATGTTATATTTTCCAATGTTTTGTTTTCGATTTGTTTTGTATGGAATGGGTTTTGCCCTTTTATAATGATGCATGCTACATTGTATGTAGAGACGATTATTGCGGGCTAAAACATAGCGATAGGATAATACAGGGTGACCCAAAAAGACCTCCCACATTTCAAAAGTAAATGAAACAAAAATGGTTAAAGATAATCAAAATATTATTTGCACACATGAAACTTCATTCAATACCATTTTTATTCATCATGTTTTAAAGATGACATCCTCCAAAAGGTGGCCGCCATTGTCTATACACGCTTGGAGGCGATTTCTGAAGGCTGCCATGGTTCGACGGGTCATGTCGGGTGGAACAGCTGTTATCTCCTGCTGAATAGCAACCTTAAAGGTGGGGGCTCATGGGTTGAGGTAAACATGGACAAATAATTGCCAACCTGTATATAATTATCTTGTAAAATGCAATGTCACTGAAATAATTATCAACAATGGTATAAAGGATTTTGCGGATCGTCTATACCGGGCCTGTGACGTCATAGTGACGTCACACCAGTATCCTTATCCTAGAGTGGATGGTGGACTTATACTGGTGTGACGTCACAGGCTTGGTATAGACGATCCACAAAATCCTTTTTACCATTGTTAATCATTATTTCAGTGCCATTGCATTTTGCAAGATAATTATGTACAGCTTGGCGATTATCATTCCATGTTTTATTCAAACCATGAGCCCCCACCTTTAAGGGCTTCAAGAGTTTGGGGTCGAGGAGTATACACTCCTCATTAAAGGTAGCCCCACAGAAGAAAAAAATCACAAGGGGCGAGGTCAGGGGAATGGTCCGGCCACCCAACATCCTCACGCAACAAGATCACCCGATCTGGAAACATTTCCCTAAGAACTTGCAATGATCGATGCGTGGTTTCAGCCATTCCCCTGACCTCGTCCCTTGTGATTTATTTTTCTGTGGGGCTACCTTTAATCAGGAGTGTATACTCCTCGACCCCAAACTCTTGAAGCCCTTAACCCTTAACTGGCGGGGCCCGCCTTAAGTCGGGCTCCAATTTGCAGCAAGTTAGGAGCATTATTAAGGCTTTTAAAGGGTTAAAATCGAGTGCAAATGGCCGGGAGCGCAGCAGGCCACACGTCCGACACCCAGGGCTTACCGCCTCCAACTGACTCACGCTCCCTCTGTTCTCGAGAGGCCGGCAGTGTTGCCAGTAGTGAGCGTAGCGGGAAAAAATATGCCGATATACGCTAAACTCCCATGTTAGTGGTACCACTGCGTGAGAACGACGAGTGCTACGTAGCTCGCTCTGGTCTCATTTTGAAGCTTTTAGCGCCTAGCTATTTGCTGAATACATTTCTTTTCATGCAGATACTTGATTGATCATTCAGGAGGTCCTGAATATGCCCAAAATAGCCCAAAACCCCCGCTAGGCAAGGGTTAAGGTTGCTATTCAGCAGGAGATAACAGCTGTTCCACCCGACATGACCCGTCGAACCATGGCAGGCTTCAGAAATCGCCTGCAAGCGTGTATAGACAATGACGGCCCCCTTTTGGAGGATGTCATCTTTAAAACATGATGAATACAAATGGTATTCAATGAAGTTTCATGTGTGTAAATAATATTTTGATTATCTTTAACCATTTTTGTTTCATTTACTTTTGAAATGTGGGAGGTATTTTTGGGTCACCCCGTATATGCATCTTCTCCCTGCAGCCAAGAAAAAGCTTGAGAGTGAGCTGTAATGGAACATTTATAATACGTTTTATCTGCAGCTCAGGAGGTTAAAGTGAAGTAAAAGGTAGACGATTTAGAAATAATGGAAATGGACCAGTCTGGTTGAATTATAACATGTATGAGAGAGAGAGAGAGAGAGAGAGAGAGAGAGAGAGAGAGAGACTAACAGTGGTATTGCAGCGGCGTGTGCACGTTTATATGTGCGTGTGTGTAGAATGTGTGTATACCATGTTTATTGGGTCTGTTTATCCTAATCTACAGCATATGAATGTGTGCATGCATGTTGTTGTTGTTGTTGTTCCCCAAGCTGCCAGGCCGAACAGCCCCAAGGCCTCGAGCAAGGCCAAGGCCATAACCGAGCGCCCCCACAGAACCCTCCCTGCCGACCACAATAAAGCCTGGGTGACCGAAGCCACTCCATGGCGGGGAGCTGAGGAGGGTGCGGAAATGCTCGGGAAACCAAAGCCCCACCCAGGACCCAGTGCCCCTCAGCAATTATGAAGAGAAAGTTGAGGGGCAAAGGAAAAATGTGACGCTTTGGCTTCCAATCTTGGTAGATTGGGAGATCAATCCACGGAAAAGACGCCGTCACTTGAGATCTAGAAAACATATAAGTAAAAGGAACAGTCAGAGTAAGCTATGGGTATGGCAGAGATCGCTCAGTTCTCACTCTGATAGACCAGCCCATCACCACATGACTAGAACCCAATCATCTCAGCATCAGCTAGGAAAGGTCCTAGAAAGCCGCCTTTGGCGGGGGGATAGCTCCCCTATTTCAACCCCTTTCGGGGTTGGGCACCCGCCCTGTGCATGCATGTATATTCTTATTGTGTACATACATATGTGACTGTTCATATGCATATCTTAGTTAATCTTAAACTGTTTATGTGTGTATTTCAAGATGTGCATGTGTGTGTGTAACTTATGTTGTATGAACGCATGTATGCTTCTGCTTGTATTCATGTGTCCAGTCTGTGACTGTGAGCACCTTATTGTGTAAGTATATGTGTGTGTACCAATATATGTACGCTCAGTGTTATGCAAATCCAAGCCTAATTAATACAATTTTTAAACGATAATGCATTCATATCCAGAATTGTTTCCCGTAGTGCTGGGCTGAAATTGAAATGAAAGAGAGAGAGAGAGAGAGTGTGTGTGTGTGAGGGTGAAGGGGGCACTATGCCTTAAAGGTCGAAGGTCCTCTTTAAAAATATCAGATTATTAGGTTCAGTTTACAGTAATTATTTCAGCTCTATAGAACTGAGAATATAGAGTGTAAATGGCATGTTGCTGGAAGCGATGAAGTGAGTATATAAGAGTGGAAAGGCGACACTGTGTGTAGAGTACAAAGGAGTACAAAGGAAATCAAGCAACAACATATCTAGTGACCCTTCTAGGCTGCTTGTCCTCCAAAACACTGAGGATCAAGTGTCCAAACAGTGGTTTAGACTGGGTAAGGGAACATTGGAAAGGGAATTACTGCCCTGGAACTAATGTCCGTGGCAGGATTAGGAAGTTAGTAGGGGACAGATGGGTTAGTAACTGAGGGGGGGATAAAATAAAGTTATTCATTTACAAACGCAGTCAGTCGCGGGTTTGATGCGAGATATTTGTCTAGGCGGAGTTTAAATGAATCAACGGTGATGCAGTCTATAACGTCTCGGGGAAGCCCATTCCACAAGTTGACTATTATATTTTATCAACTCGATTTAAGAAGAAATTCTTAGATTCATGTGAGTTAAAAGATTTACCAATAATTTTGCAACCGTTTCCCCGCGTGTAATTAGATTGGTCGATAGTGAAGTACTTACTACAGTTCATATTGTCGATGCCTTTGATGATTTTGAACTCTTGAATTAAGTCACCTCTTAATCTGCGCTGGGTTAAAGGAAATAGATTTAATTCTCTAAGATGCTCTTCGTATGGTTTGTTCTTTAGGCTAGGTATAATTTTGGTAACTCTACGTTGAACTCGTTCTAGCTTGTTTATATCTTGTTGGTAATAAGGGCACCCGGATTGAACGCATTATTCCAGAAGAGGGCGGACTAAGGAATTGTAAAGGGTTAGGATAACTTCTTTGGATTTATGCTCAAATGACCTGCCTATAAAGCCAATTATTTTGTTTGCCTTCTTAACAACTTCTGAACATTGTTGACTCGGTTTTAGGTTACTCGATATTATTACTCCCAGATCGGTTTCTCTGTTTACATTCTTAAGCTGAGTGCCATTCATCGAATAGTTTGCTTTCTCATTTAGGTATCCGATATGTAGTAATTTACATTTATCCGCATTGAAACTCATTTGCCAAATTTGGGCCCAACATGACAATTTATCTAGATTGTGTTGCATATTGTCAACTTGTTCTTTTGAGAGTACGCTATTTGCAATTGTTGTATCGTCAGCAAATTTTGAGATTGTACAGGTGAGACCCTCATCTATGTCATTGATGTAAATTAGAAAGAGAATTGGTCCCAGTACGGATCCCTGGGGTACCCCGCTACTTACATTGGTCCATTTAGATGCCTTACCGTTTATGACGACTCTTTGCTTTCTGTCGCTGAGCCAATTTTCTATCCATTTCAAGACACCATCTTGTATGCGCTTTTAGTTTTAGCAGTAAACGTTTGTGGGGAACTTTGTCAAAGGCCTTTTTGAAAATCAAGGTATATAAATAATATCTACAGCTTTACTCTCATCGTAGAGGTTGAGGATATCGTGGAAGAAGTCTAAGAGGTTTGTTAAACAGGAACGTTTTTTACGAATGCCGTGTTGAGTATCTTTAAGTATGTTATTTTCCTCTAAGTGATTTACGAGTCTGTCTCGCATGACCGTTTCTAGCATTTTACATACAACTGAGGTTAAGCTAATTGGACGATAGTTACTGGGTAGGGATTTGCTGCCTTTTTTTAATATCGGTGTTACGTTGGCTAGCTTCCACTGATCAGGCATAGTTCCAGACTGCAAGGATTTATTGAATAGTAATGCCAGTGGTTTGGAGAGCTCATCCTTAGCTTCCTTTAGAACTCTAGGCGAGATTGTATCAGGTCCAGGCGTTTTATTTACCTTGAGTTTATCTAAACAATTCAATACTTCTCTCTCTGTAACGGTGATATTGCTTAGAACATCTGAATTATCAATCTGAATCGGCGATGGTGTAGGGATATCACTGAGGTCTTCTGTTGTAAAAACTGATGCAAAGAAGGTATTGAGGGCATTACTCATTTGTACTTCGTCTTTGGTGTATTCTCCATTTTCATCGACTAACGGTCCAACAGTTGAAGTAACTACTTTTTTCTTTCTGATATAACTATAGAATTCTTTCGGGTTTGTTTTACTTTGATTCGCAATATGTAACTCTAAGGTCTTTTTACTTTGCTTAATTAAGTTTTTGGCTTTGCGTCGTAGCTCTACAAATTTCACCCGTTCTTCGTCATTTTGTGAGGATTTTAATCTATCATTAGCAAATTTTTTAGCAATCAGGCAGTTTGAAATATCTTTATTCCACCATTTGGGCTTATTATTATGGCCTGGACGCCGTATTTTCGATGGTATGCAGTCTTGCACTGCTTTTAGGTAAGTGGTTTCGAATAACTTCCAAGATGTATTTATGTCGTTATTGTTAATTAAATAGCTCCAGTCAGTTTCTTTAAACATAGCTCTAAGTTTATGGAAGTTTGCTTTCTTGAAATTAGGGACTTTTTCGATGCTACTATTTGGTTCGTTACTAGTAAACTTTAAAGTGAAAGTTATCGTACGATGGTCGCTGTTACTGAATTCATCACCAACATTCAAATTCTCTATTAATTCTTCTTTTGTTGCAAGTACAATGTCAAGAACATTAATACCACAGGTCGGTGTTCGAACAAATTGATAAAGCGAACTCTCTTGCAAGTTCGTATACAAGTCATGTCCGGAGTGTGAAGTAAGAGTATCGCCCCACTTGGTCACAGGTAAATTAAAGTCGCCAAAAATTACGGAATCTTGTGAGTTACTTACATCTGCAATTTGTTCGTAAATTTCTCGGTCAGTTTGCACTGATTGAGCTGGAGGTCTGTATATTAACGCAAGTATTATTTTTGTACCTTTATTATTCTTTATTAGCACAAAAGATGTGTCGACATTCACAATTTGAGGTTTTGACAAGAGGGTAGGGTTAAGAGTTTCTTTGATATAAAGTAAAACGCCACCTTCATTTCTATTTATTCTGCTTTTCTCAAACATTACATAACCGGGAAGTGAATACTCTGCTAAAAAGTCTCTATCTTCGGTATTGAGCCAAGATTCTGTTATGCCAATCACATCATAATTTTCTGTAAACACTAGCTCCTCTAAATCTGAAAATTTATTGCGTATGCTACAAGCGTTTGCATAGAAAACCTTTAAATTTGTTATTTTAGATCTCACGGAACGCTCTTTAATAATATTATTGGTTCTTGTCGGATCTACGTTTATGTTCATGGCTGTCCTCGGTCCTCGCTGTCTTCGATCCTTATCGCTGGTGGTCCTCGGTTGCCTCTGTTTTTGCTTGGCGTTGGATGATTTATGTCACTGCTGCTTCTTCTCGGATGGCGTTTTTTGATCCATGGCTGCGGACTGCTTCGTGTAGGAGACGACCCATGCGTGCTGAACCCACAGGGTTTAGATGAGTGCCATCCTTGCGGAACAGAGTAGGCTGGTTGTAGAAGTTGTCCCAGAGGTTGATGAGTTCAACTTCTTCTTTCAGACACAAATATTTTAGTCGGCTATTTGTGCTGAAGGCCTTGTCGTAGAATTTGTCAGGTGCGTCGATCTTGGGGAGAATGCCTGAGATTATGATATTCCTTGACTTGATTTTGTAGTGCTGGATCATCTTGCGATATTTCTCCATCAACTCTTCGGATCTGGTGCGCATGACGTCATTTGAACCAGCATGGATGACAAAAAGGGTATTTTCATTTGCATCCTTTGTGGTATCTTCGAAGGCTTCCACAATGTCGTCCAGTCCAGCTCCTGGGATGCAAAATATTTTTCGTCGATTTGGGACTCTGTCGTAGAACTCTTCGACCTGTCCTCGTAGGATGGAATCCCCAACGAGCCTGGTCTCTTCTGGTTCGTCTTCCATCTCTACCAAGATCTCAAATCTGTTTGACATTGTGACTGGTAGAGGAGACCTTTTCTGCGTTGGCCGTGCACCGTTCCTCACTGGTGTAAATGAATGGTAGAGCATGAATACAGTGAGTTCTCTAACATTCTCAGGCTTGGAACCACAATTAGCGTCTTCAGAGAGGGTGTTACTAAATGCACGGATACACAATGAGCGTATTAGATACTTTATAAATCAATTTAATAAAAACTGAGTACTTGAAATGCATATAAAATAAGCTACAATAAGTTTTCGTATTGGCGAGCTGAATGAAACAATTGGCAACACTGCTGTCAGTCAACCTTCCCCTTCATGATCGATAGGTTGAGCGAGAGTCCTCGGTCTCTCACTGGCAGGCAAATGGAGCAGTTTGCTTGGTTGTCGTTTTAAACATTTTGGATATTTCATCTGGACTATGTTTTTTTGTGGATTTATAATAGTATGGGTTTTGCCCTATCTTTGAATGTTTAATACATTGCATGTAGTGGTAATTATTGTGAATTAAAACAGAGTTATAACATACGTGTATCATCTCCCGGTAGTGCAACTACTCCTTGAGAATGAATGGTAGCGGTAATAAGTTTCCAAGAAACTAAATTAAGCGTGATAGGATTAACCTTCTGCCTGTGGAGGATTTAGTTCTAAGTGACCTTCCTGCCCTGCATATTTTCATGAATAAACAAGAGCCAGAACTTAATACAGTGATATATACATGAGAGTACAGTAATACAGCTTTCCAATGACACCCGAATCATTTTTGTATGGCGTCTTGCAAAGATCGGCCAAAATCGCTAAAAAGGAGTGGTTTTGAACTGTTTTCGCTAAGTGTAACTCTAAAGTGCGAGAGAAGACTCTCTCGCACATCAGTGCATGGCCACCATTGTGGGCGACAGACGAAGGGGCCCCGCGCTGCCTGCACGCACTTGCCTCACTCCTATGACACATAATAACCACATTTTGGTACCCGTCTGGCGCAGCAAAGTAGTTAATCTGAATGTTGGGCAACCCAAGGAGCGTGATTAGCCTTCTGGAAAGTTCTGATGGCCGAAAGTGATATGCCTTTGGGAAGCGAGCTTTTGAAACGCATTTAAAAAAACGCACCAACAGGCTGAGGCAGCGGTAAATTGGACCAGGAATATGACAACAAGGCAACTATCGTTACCACACATCATAATACAATTACACTTTTCAAACACTCACACACCTTTGTTATCGTACAGGCAGTGGCAGGGTTCTTCCTCCCCCCCAGATATATACCGTATAACATAGGTATACAATATGTGGCCACAGAAAACGGTGCGGGGCCCCTTGGTGAATATAAGGTTGAATCAGTGGTGGGCACGGTTTCCACTAATTAGCTAACAGCTAATAGCAAAGCTAAAATGTCCGTTAGCTGGTTAGCTTTTAAGCTAACTTGGAAAATCGTTACTGGACTGATTAGCTTCCGCTAAATATACTACCGCTAACTGTAAGTTCTATAACGATAATGTGCATTCACTGGTAAAAAAAACAAAGTTTATTGGTCAAACACCTTTGCAAACCCTAAAATGTCACTTACTTATGTGAGTATATAAGTGCAACATTCATTCAATTAATTTGTGTTCAATATATCTATTATTTTGTTTATTTTGTATTTGTTTTTCCTTCTTTCTTTGTTGCTGTAGTCTCTCTCCAGTGCCTCCAGGTGTTTTGTGTGAATTCATCTTGTTGGTGTTTCTGCACCCTGGTTGAACCCTTCGGCATCTTATATAATAATAATAATAATTACACTGACTATATCACAGATTCACGGCACATTCACATGTAGACGAATCTCTGGACACGTTCTATTCATGTGAGGTGCTGGCCTGTTCTCATGTTGTTGTTGTTGTTGTTCCCCAGACTGCCTGGCCGAACAGCCCCAAGGCCCCGAGCAAGGCCAAAGCCACAACCGAGCGGCCCCACAGAACCCTCCCTGCCTACCACAATAAAGCTTGGGTGACCGAAGCCACTCCATGACGGGGAGCTGAGGAGGGTGCGGAAATGCCTAGGAAACCAAAGCCCCACCCAGGGCCCTGTACCCCTCAGCAATTATGAAGAGAAAGTTGAGGGGCAAAGGAAAAATGTGACGCTTTGGTTTCCAATCTTGGTAGACTGGGAATCCAGTAGATCCACGGAAAAGACACCCGTCACTTGAGATCTAGAAAATATATAAATAAAAGGAACAGTCAGAGTAAGCTATGGGTATGACAGAGATTGCTCAGTTCTCACACCGATAGACCACCCCATCACCACATAACTAGAACCCAGTCCTCTCAGCATCAGCTAGGAAAGGCCCAAGAAAGCCGCCTTGGCGGGGGGATAGCTCCCCTATTTCCACCCCTTTCGGGGTTGAGCACCCGCCCATATTCTCGTGTTGGCGGCCTCTGCTCGCCTCTTCTGTTCAGTCCTAGGTAGGCAGGCAAGCATATTAGTAGGCCTACCGCTATCAGGAGTGAATGTTAGTGGTTACCGTGACAGCATACATTATTATTGAGTCATTGACTGACGAGTGACGACTCATACTTTAATAACTCTAGACGTGGCTCTTGATTGACTTGTACGACTATTTTTTGTTTTATTAAGTGTTGTGAGCATAGCGCCGACTTTAGAAATTCGCTACAGAAAAATTATATTTACATTTTCAAAATTTTACCATAGATTGTTGAGGTATATATTTGGGTTTATAATTGTTTTTGTATATTTTATTGTTATATACTTATATTTGCGTGTGTGTGCTAAGTTTTGCAGGGCGATTGACCGATTGTAGAGTACTGTACTACTGAAAGATGTTTTGAATGGCCTACTATTACTTTGGAATAGTTTTTATTGTTTTGACTACTGGCTGGTGAACTATCCACTTAACCCTTCCTGCCCGGGCAGCCTTTCTAAATGACACCACTGAGAGCCTGGGGAATATGGTCGAAAAACGTTATAATAGGCTAGCCCTATCTTGTTATTTTAACTGCTAGAGAATTCACACACATCTCAAAGCGTAGCCCTGTTTCATATCTATAAACCGGCATTAAGTAGAGCTATGTAGGTCAACTGGTTCAGTTGCGATGACGATTTCCGTGGAGAGAGATTCGATGCGATGTTAGCAATATCAAACAATAACAAAGACTTGTTCTTGTTCTCCAAAACAATAACACAAAAGTCGGACTTCTCCCTCTTGTTTTGAAAGGTGCGCGTTGCTCCGACCGGCTTTTATACATACGGTTCGACGCACGTCTTTCAAACCACGCTTAATAGGCTTTCAAGCTTACGGATTTTAAAATGACACCCGAGCTCCTGCCCATCTGCCGCGGTGTCATTTTAAAATGACAACCGGGCAAGAGGGGTTAAGCACTAAGGTAATTTTATTATTTGTATATTATTTATGCATATATTATTATTTAATTTTATATTAAAATACTGTAGGCTATCCTAAATAGATTAACTTAACATAACAAGATTAACCTAACTTGACCTTGCCAAACCTATATTAATCTAACCTAACCTAGCCGTCCGGCTGGCTCAGTTGATAGCGTGCCTGATTCCCACCTTGAAGGTCTCGCGTTCAATCCCCGCTCAGATTGAAAAGTTTTTCTGGGATACAGCCGGCGGTTACCGTCTCCCCATGAGCAAGGGGGATGGGTAATGGTCTCTGGTAGACTAAAGAAAGCCAAGCGCTTGCGAATCCTCGAAGGAGGAGAGACGGGCGCTATATAAGTAACCAGATGATTATTATTATTATTATCCAGATAAAATAACCAAGATTAACAATTAAGTCGATATCAAGTTTATGAAATTATATTCCTATTTCTTCATAAATTTTAAAACTTTTTTAGGGTGTTCTGATGTGTGATAATTAGCGGAATAATCGGAATTGCATATTTACCCATTATTTTTTTATTTTAAAATATGGCACTGATAGACAGGGCTATAAGGATGAGGGAACTGAGGGGTAAAACCAGTAAAAAACATAACATTAAATGAAAAACTGAAATTCAACCTAACCAACTAACCTAACCAGTGTGTCAAAACTCAAAAGAAAGCCAATTCCATTCTTTTTAATCTAGATCAACCTAACCTAACCTAGATTACTCATTTTAAATTCAGAGGTAAGTGGGGGGGTTAAGCTTATTGATTTTTTCTGTCTATGCCTATCTAAGCTTTCTAATTAAATAAAACAAAATCTATTCGACAGAAGTGTCGTTACATATAGCTCATGAGTCATGACTCATGAGTAATAAGCCATAATCACTATATTTGTTATATTATTTACTATCTAGTAATGACTATATTTGTTATATTATTTACTATCTAGTAATGACTATATTTGTTATATTATTTACTATCTAGTAATGACTATATTTGTTATATTATTTACTATCTAGTAATCACTATATTTGTTATATTATTTACTATCTAGTAATCACTATATTTGTTATATTATTTACTATCTAGTAATGACTATATTTGTTATATTATTTACTATCTAGTAATGACTTATCGTTCTTATGATATTGCATACTGACACTGTTGTACATAACTCACAAGAGAAACATTTTAATTTTAGCTATTCGCTAATATATTGAATTTAATTTTGATTAAGTGTCCGTCAATATTGTGATACAGTAGTAAATCTGAACAGCCTTGTATTATTGTATGCAAATAAATTTGATTGTAAAGTAATGTTTATTTCATTTGTTCATATCATTATATATGTACAAAAGGATGCACATGCACATTCATTAATCATCTGATCTTGGCATTCTATGATTCTTTTAGCCTATTTTTTGGAAAGCTGTGTCTAAGCAGTAAGCTACAACTACAACCTACAGCATATTATAGTTTTAGCTTGCTATGTCTGTGTTTAAGCTGTGTCTAAGCAGTAAGCTACAACTACAACCTACAGCATATTATAGTTTTAGCTTGCTATGTCTGTGTTTAAGCTGTGTCTAAGCAGTAAGCTACAACTACAACCTACAGCATATTATAGTTTTAGCTTGCTATGTCTGTGTTTAAGGGTCTTAGTGGAAAAAAATCAAACCAGTGATAAATTCATATGATAAAAGTTAGCTGTTAGCTGTTATCGTAAGCTTCCACTAATTTCTTCAGCAATGTAGCGAATTAGCGTTATCGAAGCTAACGTTTTAAGTTAGCTGATTAGCGGTTATCTCAGCTAACTTTTCGGTTAGCTGTGTCCACCACTGGGTTGAATGCAGCGGCGACCA
The DNA here is from genome assembly GCA_032716605.1 of Paralithodes platypus. NCBI lineage: Eukaryota > Metazoa > Arthropoda > Malacostraca > Decapoda > Lithodidae > Paralithodes > Paralithodes platypus. The sequence goes on from CM064563.1 coordinate 7,682,067, forward strand.
ATAAATTGGGGGAGGGAGAGGAGGCGAAAAACCTCCACCATCCCTCCTGTCTCTCATTCCCGACTCCTGCTGGCCTGAAATGATACATGTAAGTGCTTTATTAATTTCCCACACCAAAATCTGGGCCCTAATTCTTCACATATGCCGTATGGTGAAATAATATTACTTTATAAGGGATATTACGCAATTCCTCCCATTCCTCCTCCTTCGTGCGCGCATCAGATTTATTTTCGCTAAGCCTGTAACCCCGAACATGCCCACAACATACCCACATCGATATAGTGCAAATATTCTTCACATGGGATGTGTTGGTGTGATACCAACACGTTGATGTACATTACATTAACTTTTGCGATGGTCACCTTTTCAGCCAGTAATTCACACCAGGGGTGGCTTATTCCTAGGCCAATTACGCGCTTGTTGGGTTAAAACAGGGATGAGTGAAGTCCCCATGGGTGTTCAATATACTGTATATATACGGATGGAGTCCTACAAGAAATATAACAAATAGGAGAGTGAGTGGAATTCGCCTGTGCGGCTGTGTGCTGATGGTTTAGTTCTATTGAGTGAGGAAGAGTGGGAGTTGCAGTATTTGGTGAATGTATGTTATTGTGTGTAAGAAATGGAAACTGAAGTTCAATGTCTTTGAGAGGAAAGTATTCACAGAGTGCGAAGTAAGGTAATGGAAAATGTCAAAACCTTTTAAGTATTTGTATATGAAGGGACCAACAAACAGCTTTACACTGTGTACATTCAGAACTTCAAGAACTTTAAGATATTCAGTACCCTCAGAAACTCCAAAAATGGCAGCCAGTTCAACCACATTGATCAAGCCACGTTGATCCAACTTTAGATATAGTCAATTATATAAAAGTTATCATGTCTGACCAGAATCGCAACTTTGATTCGGAGGCAGCCAACACAGCTGCCATCACCAACACCTTGGCTCGGGTACATTTAGCCAAGTTGCACAATTTACCACAAACGTGCAAACCCTACAAGAGCTCAATATTATCCTGATCACTACACTCACCCTAAAAGAGGCCGCTTTTACAGAACGTGGCAGCCATCACTTAAAAAGTTATTTTCAAAACACTCACAAAATGGTACAAATATTGATCATGCTAGCATACCCTCAAGCCACTTTGTAATCCTGACAAATTCAACAATTACATATGCTTTAAAAATACTGTACTCAATGTATGAAAGGATGCTGCTCAACCTGAAGAATCAATTAGCAATCACATCAGCTTCTCAAAATATGGCCATTATTCTTCTGCCAAGCGACCCTCCGTTCAAAATCAGTGACTTAGATATAGCAGTTAATAATACCCTACAGCCAAACATTACAGGTCTCTATGTCTATATCGCTGTACCTAACCAATCAGTGACTTAGATATAGCAGTTAATAATACCCTACAGCCAAACATTACAGGTCTCTATGTCTATATCGCTGTACCTAACCAATCAGTGACTTAGATATAGCAGTTAATAATACCCTACAGCCAAACATTACAGGTCTCTATGTCAGTATCGCTGTACCTAACCAATTCCTAGGGACTATCACGGTAAGGCCCGCGTTATTAGGAATCGTCACATTCATTAAGTGTTCATGCATATTGAAGATCGATAACACATAGGGCCACAGATACCAAGAGAGTAGCCTACAATTGTACAATCACTTTTATGTGAATAAAGGAGACAAAAGGCAAAGCTGCCTGTAACAAGTGCTCCCCCCCCCCCCCCAAGTTGAAAGAGTGACAGAGTGCCATATTCAAGTTTTGTTTGAGTACAAAATGTCTGAACACAGAGATTGAGGAAGCTTAATCATAGGATGAAGGAAAGACAGATTGAGGGAGAGAGTTCCAATGCTTACTTGTTGAGGAGAAGACTGGGAACATCAAATCACTCTTGGGATAGAAAGCTGAATAGAATAGGGGTGGGAGTGTGTTGAAAGTCGGGTGCCCCCCACTCTCCCTCCGTAGGGAGGAGGTATACACTCTGCATTACTATGGACCCGGTTCTTCAACCTGATTAAGATAACAGTCCGACAATGCAAGATGTTGCAGAACAACAGCCTCTACAAACAATTATGTGACCATCATTACCACTTAATTAATCTGCATTATCCACCACCATAACACCCTCCTAGACAACATACTACTTACCCTCTGTCACCTCCACCATCACCAGCTGCACCGTCGATGATATTGCAATGCATTCACTGCCTCTGCCACAAATGACAAATGAGAGGTAACAAATGAACACAATTTGCTCAGGCTGACTGAGCAAGCCACTTGACAAACTCATGAGATGGCTACCTTTGCGTACTCATCCGTTGTTATACCAGGTGAGTCAAGGGCACCACTCAGCATCAGGTAGTCTACAACCCCAGTTCTCACCAGGTCACCAGCCAGCTCGCCATCAGTGTTCAGACCAGCCAGCCTGCCACCACACATCATACTACCAGACACTCACAACAGACCAGTCACCACCCATGAAGATCAAGTATGCCTACTTAACTGACCTGGACATAAAAAGAGGGTGGCGGGGGGGGGGGGACCATATTATGCTACTAGAACAAACATTCAGCTTCGTGACCCTCATCATCAAAGCAGGTAACATCACTAACATGTGCGATCCCCAAACACCGCAGCACAGCCAAAATCAGGATCAGCACATCATCCATCCATTATGGGATTTCACACCCACTCTTCTCCTTAGCACTACAATGCCACAGGGCAAAATGGCAATATTACTTCTATAATATTTTGGTTAAACCTTGACCTGAACACTGGGCAAGTAGGGCCCCCAAATACTGCATTCCTCACCAGAAAAACTAAGCTTCAAACAGTAGTCCCCTCAGCCCGTAGCTCCTTAAAAACATAAGTAGTGTGTACTTTTATAGCACCTTCGCATACCCCAATGGAACCTATGTCACAGCCTTAACCAAATTTGAGAGAGACCCTATGTGTGACATCAGCAAACCTGCAACTCCTACATGCATCAACACCAGCGAAATATTTTACTATTCTGAAGGGCCATTTGAAGGATCACCCAGTTCTGCACCTTTGGCACCCTCAGCAAGTAACAGACCTGTATGATTCCTGATTCATTGCCTAGGATAACACAGCCGCTCGAATCACAACCTCCCCCATTCGGGAAGGGCTGGGTAATTAATTTTGTGTCCACTGAATACAACATTCACTCACAATCAAGTATTTTAGAGATAATGGTACTATATATAATTATATATTAATTGATTTGTATTTATATATATATATATATATGTGTGGGGTACTTTAAATATCTAGGTGTGATAAACAGGGAAGCAGGTGTGGGAGTGGAGGTAAAACAGAGTGTGTGAGGGAAGGAAAGTGTTCGGAGCAATGGGAAGTATGTGAAAGGTGAGAAATTTTGGAATGAAAGCTAAAGATGGAATGTATTAACCCAAGAAAGGAGAGCGTCCTCACATGAGCCAAGGCCTAAAAAAAATCTTTAAAAGACCCCAGCATTACTCAAACCAAAGAAATGTGTGATTAAGTGAGATAATTACCCTCCATACCTCCTATATCTCCTCCACATGTGTCAAAAATCTCCTCCTTCCCCCCTTCAATTATCACCTATTTTTCCTCATATTCCCTTGTTTATCGGTGTATTTATTGCGCCAATATCTCCAACCTGGTTCCAAGGTTGTCTACTACGCATATCGAGAGTGTGAGAAGAGAAAGAAAGCGAGAAAGAGACCTCAGTTTGCCTTCAGGCCTCGAGGAGGGAGAATAGACGTCTTGTTCGCCTCCCACCTCATGACTGGAGGGTCGGCAATAATTTGTCTTTTTCACCCCCCAAATACTATTCTCACTTGTTTTATTGTTGTTACATGTTATAATCTTCATATTAAACGTAAAATAGGCGCAAATGAATAAGTAATAACAATATTTATCGTAAAATACGAAATTTGTTGGGATTTACCCACAATACGTTCGCCCAGCACGACGTTTTATATACCATAAGCTCTACGCGGTCAGGTTAAGGGATAGTTGTACCAGTAGTTATGTATGGGGCGGAGACATGGCGTCTGGATGTACTATAGAAAAGAAGATTGGATATGATGGAGATGAGCTGCTTGAGGAGTATGTGTGGTGTGACACATAGAGACAGATTGAGGAATGAATAGGTACGTAGGAGAGTGAGACAACTGGAACCCTTATCGGCCAGAGTAGAAAGAAGGGTGCTATGCTGGTATGGACATGTTGAATGAATGGGAGATGACAGGCTTACAAAGAGAATATAGGAGTCAGAAACAAGGGGAAATCAATTGAGAGGAAGACCTCGAAGGAGATGGAGATATTTGTGAAAAATGCATTGGAAGATAGAGTGGTGACTGAAGAACAGGCAAGATAATTGGTGATGAATAGGAATGAGTGGAGAATACTTGTGAATAGATGAGGGATAACGCTGTAGTAGGGAGTGGGGGTTGGGCGCCAGTTCGAATAGATAATAGTCCATCAGGCGCCTGGCCCGGTGAGCTGGTTTATATATGAAAGGCCCTACCTGGAAGTAATATGGGCGGGCATTGTGGTGTTGTTCCGCTGCGTGTCTGCCTGCTGTGACCGGAACCTCTCTGGGTGATCTGGGACCTGGGAATCTTTTACTGGAGACCCCTCATAACTTTTGGTATCTAGGTCTTCTCCTGGGTGACCTAAGTGTGTGTGAATATTTGATTATTTTATATTTAATGTTGATGTTTCTTTTCGGGCTCTGTCTCGAGTCAGCCACCACAAGCTTTGGGGTATGTGCCAGATTATTATTATTATGTATTTGTTATTTTTTCCATATGGATGAAAGAGACAAAAGGCAAAGCTACCTGTGACGAGTGACTCCCCCAGAGTTAAAAGAGTGACAGTGCCAAAATCAAGGAACGTTCGAGCCAAAACGTCTGGACACACAGAGTGTGAAACAATTTAAGTCATAGGATAAGGGAAATATTGATTCAGGGAGAGAGTTCCTGAGCTCAACTGTTGAATAGAAGAATTATTGGGATTAACGTTTCACTCGTGAGATGGAGAGTTGTACAGAGTAGGGGTGGGATTGTGTTGCAAGACGGGTAATAAATACATACATACTGTACATACAGTATATACATAATACATACGTATACATAAACACATACATACATATTATTGTTGTATACAAATATTGCAATTATATTCTTGAAATAGTTCGACAGTTGATCATAGACTTCACTGTATTTAATAAACCTTCTTTTTAAGGTATATTTATCCGTTATACTAATACTTCTTGTTCCGGGCCAAGGAAACTTCAAATAAGGGAAAGGGTTTAAATATTACAGCCCACACGGTGTAGCCTATTCTTAGGAAATATACTATATATTCCCTTAACAAGCTACCATTGGGTGCTCTTCATTGATTGACTTATTTCGGCTTAGAATTTCAAATTGTACTAAAGGAAAATGCAATCTGAATAAGCAGTGGCTTGCTACTCATTACACACATATATATATATATATATATCTATATATATATATAATATATATATATTATATATATATATATATATATATATATAATATATATAATATATATTATATATATATATTATATATAATATATATATATATATATATATTTATATATATATATTTATATATATATATATTTACAGTATATATATATACATATATATATATATATATATATATATATATATATATATATATATATATATATATATATTTTTTTTTTTTTTTTTTTTTTTTAAGAGACAATGAACGGAGGAAGGAAAAACACAGATAAAACAAAAAGGTCCATGTGCCTAAAGGCATCCTCCATTCATACATTTTTTGTAACAACTGGATTTAAACATTTGTAGATTGTAAGTTTGTGGAAAGCAATTCGAGGGAAGTGAATTCCAAAGAGTAGTAGCTCTGGGGATAAATGAATTCTGATAAGCAGAAGTTCTGCATTGTGGAGGAGAAAGTGTAAATTCATGGGCGCTCTCAGCTGCCCTAGTTCTACGGGGAAAGATGTGGAGAGGCGGCACAATTGAGGCAAGTTCCTCTGAACAATTGCTGTGAAAATATCTGTAGAATAATGCAAGGGATGCAACGTTTCTTCGTATGGATAATGTAGGAAGGTCCTGTGTGATTGCAGGGTTATTTATTAATCTAACAGCTCTATTTTGAATTTTGTCCAACTGCCTCAATGCAACCACTCCACTTCCACCCCACAGAGGTGAACTGTAATCCATCTGAGAACGCACATGACTTTTATATATTACGGCCAACTGCTCGTCAGTGAAGAATTCTCGAACTCTGTACAGGAGTCCCAGTTTTTTTAGAGGCATTCTTAGCAATGCTTCTAACATAATGTGTCCAGCTCAAGTTAGTAGTTAATGTTACACCGAGAATGTCAATACTAGGGGAAGTGGGAATATTTACATCATTAAAAAATATATGGGAGTCAGTGAGATTCTGTCGGTTAGAAAATTGAATGTACTTGGTTTTCTGTGCATTAAAGGAAACTAGATTCTTTTGTCCCCATTCATTAATTCTAGAAAGGTCCTGGTTCAGAGAAATTGCAGTGTTTATTTTTGAATTTATAAGATCGGGTTGGGTGAAAGAATTGGTAAATGCGAAGGAACTGTGGAGTGTTGAGTCATCTGCGTAGGAATGTATTGGATTATGAGTGGTAGATATGAGATCATTGATATGAATGAGGAACAGAGTTGGGGCCAAAACTGATCCCTGGGGAACACCAACATTTATTGAGTGAAATTGAGAATAAAGGCCATATACCATTACACGTATTTTTCTGTTATGAAGATAAGAAGAAATTAGTGGAACTAATGATGCAAGGCCGTAGTGTGACATCTTCGACAATAAGGATTGATGCCAGACTCTATCAAATGCCTTTGATATATCCAGTGCTATTGTATGTGTTTCACCATGTTGGTCTGTAGCTTGGTTGATTTGATGCGTAAGAAGGCAAAGAATGTCTGCAGTTGATCGACATCGTCTAAAACCATATTGCCTATCACTGATTAATTTATTATTCTCAAGATGCTTAATTATGTGATTATTTAATATAATTTCAAAGACTTTACCAAGAGTGGAAGTTATAGCTATTGGTCTGTAGTTTGATGGATCTGAAGAGGCACCTTTTTTAGGAACTGGATGGATGTTTGCTTCTTTCCAGGGTACTGGGAAGCATGAGGTATGAGTACACAGACGGACAAAAATTGCCAATACAGGAGCGAGCACCAAGGACCAATTCTTAAGTACTATTGGAGGAATTTCATCTGGACCAGGAGCCTTATCTACTGAGAGATTCTGCAAAATAGTTTTGACATGTCTGGTGTGGATCTTAAGTGAGGGAATTTCAGGCGAATTAAAATTACAGGGACATCTTAATTTATTTCATCTAAGGTTGAGTTGGTGGAGAAAATATCCGCAAGAAGGTTAGCTTTACCTCGTGGGTCACTTACAAGATTGCCAGTCGGAGATTTTAATGGTGGAATGGATGAAGCAGTAGTGAAGTTGGATTTGAATGAGTTAAGAGTAGACCAAAATATTTTGTTATCATTTGGATTATTTAGAAGTTTATTTGCCTGCTTGTGGAGAAAGTTTGATTTAGTTAGGTTTAATACAGTTTTGGCATGATTTCTGATGTTTCTAAAGTAATTAAAGGCTTCATGTGTTTTTGATCTTGTGTATGCATTGTAGGCTATTGCTTTTTGTTCAGTTACTCTAGCACAATTATGGTCAAACCATTTAGGTGAATTAGATCTTTTACTGTACTTTTGATGAGGAATAAAAGTTTCCATTCCAATGTTTAGAAAATCTTGTATGTGGCTCAAGGTGGAGTGTGCATCATTAGAAAAGAAAGAGGTCCAGGGAATATCAATAAAGAAACCTTGAAGACCCTCCCAGTCTGCCCTATCGTAATGCCATTTAGTCACCAAAACAGGTTCAGAGTGGGAAGGTGTGGTAGATGATAGACAGGTGGCCTGTATCAGACAGTGATCAGAAGATCCAAGCGGGGACCTCACTGTAACATCATAATTTTCTGAATTGGTTGTTAAAAATAAGTCCAGTAGGTGGGAATTATGATTAGGATTAGCTGGTACACGGGTGGGTTGGTTGACTAGTTGAGTGAGATTAAATGAGTCTGCAAATAGCTCACATTCAAGACCAGCATCATCAGTCCTGGCTGAATGAGTGAGCCATTCAACATTATGAACATTAAAATCACCCAACACAGTGATTTCAGAAGAAGCATTTAAGTTGTGGACACTGAGTTGTGAGGACAGAGAATCAAAAAGACTTTGCTCTGGAGGAGTATTTGGGGAACGGTAGATGCAACATATGTAATTAAATTTACCAGCAGAAATTAATGTGTATAATTATAAAATAATCAAAATAGGGACAATTGAAACTAGTAACCTGCTCCAGGGCAATTTCAGATTTTGCGAAGCAACATACACCTCCTTTAGGTCTGAAATTTTGGAGCAGTTGATAACCTGGAAAATTAAATCTAGACGTGTCAGATGTGGATGTTACTTGAGTCTCTGTCAAAAAAAGGAGAGTAGGGGATATATATATATATTCGCCTCTAAAGCATGCTATAGTTCATTATCTATATGTATTTAGATTTATCTGATAACCAATTTCCTTGTAGCAAAAGATTTACACATGATTCAGCCAATCGCCTTTTTACCTAACTAACTATTTTCTAAAACTAAACTATCTCATGTAGCTCTATACTTCGGAAAGATTTGGTGTTTTCTTCTAATCCTACATTTAGCTATATGACTAGTTCTCTAAAAGGGAATTAGTTATTATCCCTCATTCACTGTCAACATGTAAAGAATAAGTCTTAGGTATTCACATGTGAACTACCAATGACATACCCTGACAAAACTACATTTTAACTATATAATAGTGGATCAGTTTCCTAACAAAGAAGAACTAAATGTATGTTACTATATTTTACTTTATTGCATCAGTTATTGTCTTCTTACATGTCACGCAATACAAGTGTGCAGACGGTGGTAATAAATCATATGATTAGGTTAAGTTTATTTTAAGTTTAAGGTTAAGTGGACTGTTTGCCCGTCAATACAAGAATTTACTTACACTTTTAAAATCAATGGTCTAGTTGATAACTCAGATAGTTAGAAAGCATAGAATTAGTGGCTACTACTTATAAGTAAGTAAGAGGTTGACTTAGCTAGAAGTTGGTTAGGTGATTTAGGACGAGTGTAGGATGTACGGGTCCGGTAGCTAGAGTTACTCATAGAAAAGCTTAGACCTGCAGGTATCCACGCGCATGAGCAGAAAATACGATGATAAATACCAAGATATCTAATTATCTATTGTAATTGTAAATTATATATATGATTAGATATACTGTATTTAAACTTAAACTGATTAGATTCCAATTAATTAGAACCTGACTGACTGACTTAATACATAAATGCAATTTTATGTTTTTATTTTTATTTTATATGTGAGTGAGGAAGACAAAAGGCAGAACTGCTGTAGCGAGTGCCTCCTCCTGAGTTGAAAGAGTGACAGGGCCAAAAACAAAGGACGTTCGAGCCAAAATGCCTGGACACGGAGTTTGAAGCAATTTAAGTCATAGGAAGAAGGAAAGACTGATTCTGGGAGAGAGTTCCAGAGCTCAGCAGTTGAATAGAAGAAAGACTGAGATTAAAGTTTCACTCTTGGGTTGGAGAGTTGCATAGAGTAGGGGTGGGATTGTGTTGCAAGACGGGTACCGCGTACCCTGTGTAGAGGAGGTGGTATACACTGGGAGAGCTCTGAGGAACACTGATTTTTGTAGTAGCGACATAAAAGCGAGATAAATGCAATACTGCGGCGAAGAGAGAGAGATTGCAGAGAGTTGGTGAGTGGATGGGAGTCAATGATACGAAAGGCCATCCTTTCTACTTTGTCTAGGAGTGTGGTGTGAGAGGATCCACCCCACACATGTGAACAATGCTCAATACAAGGACGCACTGTGCCCCTGTACAGAGCAAGAAGCTGTGCAGGGGTAAAACAAAAAATTGAGGCGATTGAGCACACCCAGCTTCTGGGAGGCTGCCTAAGCAAGACTGGGAATATGGTCCTTCCAAGTGAAAGCAGAAGAAAAAGAGACGCCAAGAATATTGAGAGAAGATGAAGGATTGAATTTTGTATTGTTGAATGATAAGGGATACTCCTCTGGGAGTTCCGGACGTTTAGATAAATGGAGAAATTGGGTCTTGGAAGCATTAAAAGTAACAAGGTTTTCTCTACCCCAATTGGAAATAGTAGTTAGATGAGAAGATAAGTGTTGTGTGGCTTCATTATGTTTGTTTTTTGAGGGATTGCCGGCTGGGGCATTTAGGAAAACTAATTGAGTAGCGTAAGGTAGAGTCGTCTGCGTATGAATGGATGGAACTGGAGGTACAGTTGCGAAGATCATTTATGAAAATTAGAAAGTGAATGGAAGATAGGACAGAGCTCTGAGGAACACCAGAGTTGATAGGATGAGGAAGTGAGCGATGGCCGTCCACAACCGCAGCTATGGAACGACCGGAAAGGAAATTAGAGACAAAGGCACAGATGGAGGGATAGATACAGAAGGAGGGTTGTTTAGAAATTACAGATTTGTGCCAGACTCTATCGAAGGCCTTCGATATGTCTAGCGCAATAGAAAAGGTCTCACCGAAGTCCCGAAAGAAGGATGACCAAGAGCCAGTAAGATATGAAAGAAGATCACAAGTAGAGCGACCCTTAAGGAAGCCATACTGGCGATCTGAGAGTAGATTATGGGAAGAGAAATGCTTAAGAAATTTGGAAGCAAGAATACTTCCAAAAACTTTATAGATACAAGAGATGAGAGAAATTGGACGATAGTTGGAGGGTTGACAGCGGTTACCCTTCTTTGGGACGGGTTGAATTATATATTATTTGGCCCCAGATTAAGAACACCTAATTCTAAGATGTCGAGATACTCGCCTAAAATTCAGTCTGGACACATTCCCAGCACCAATATGTACAACCATAGACTACAGTAGAACTGAACTGGACACGAAAATGGAACTTTACAATAAGGGACCCGAAATCGGAAAACGAACCCCCAAGTTAGAAACTCGAAACCGCAAAAATTTAATATTTTCGCGGTTTCAAGGTACGACCCGGGGGTTCGTTCTCCGAGTGTTGGTCCCTTACTGCAAGGTTCCATTTCCGTGTCCAGTCCAGATCTACTGTAGTCTATGGTACAACATTTACAATAACCCGGCATCTCCGTAACTGTGAAGAGCTGACAGCGGCCGGGCGAGTAGGATGGTTCCGAACAGGATTACTATCGGTGGAGGGGGCAGCGACCTTAGTTGAAGCTGGAATGTGGGTACAAGAACCTTGATTCTTTGCGGCCGCTGTTGCAACTCAACATCCTGTACCAGTGGGTACAATTTGATGATGGGTCTTGTAGTCAAGCCAGATTTTTTTACGTTACCATCTTGTCCAGGGTAGAGCTTAACTATCCATCCTAAGCTCCGCAAGATAAGAGGTCCCTCATCATTAAGCGCCATATCGTTCAATTTGTGCTGTACACCCGTTGATCTTGTTTTTTATTTATAGTCTTCTTTCAGTGATACCAGATACTCGCTGGACCATCGCTTCCAAAGGTAGGTCCCGGCTCAGTTTGTTGATATAATTATACCTGGTATGTATTATGGTCTTGCTGTCGTAACTTGGATCCTGCGTTTCTTGCAGCTGGACAGAATCCTTGGGAAAACCGCGTATACAACGACCTTTTAGTAGCATTTTGTTTTGTTTCTGTATTCCAACTACTCCCTCTCGGGCATAGGCTGAAGGACTGTACATTCAACCGTATATTCAACGGTGAACCTGTGAGGTTTCGTTCCAGTCTAAGGAGTGAGATATACCTTTTGATGTGTTCGCCACTCTTCTAGCGGCACCAAGGAGCGCGACGCCCCTCGTTATGGGTGGTGATTTGGTGCAGTAGACTGTTTGAAGCGACAGCTCGCTCCCTTGCGAGGATGGGCTCGTCTGGCACTTTTTGCAGTTCGACATCTAGGGCTCTCTTGAAGTTGTCTAACGAGATGTCCCTCATGTCTCTTACTCGCCGTGGGAGTTTGTTGAAGAGACGTGGGCCTCTGTGTGATAACCAGCCCTCTCGCAGAGAGCCCATAGCACCCTGTTATTCATCCGGGGGATTTCGCATTCCCAGCCTCTCCTATCACTGAATTTCATGACTATCGGAGTATGTAGGTTTGGTACTAAACCCTCTGCGATTTTCCACGTGTATATTATTAGGTAACGTTCTCTTCTACGTTCCAGTGAGTACAGATTCAGTGCTCTTAAACGCTCCCAATAGTGTAGATGTTTTATCGAACTTATATGCGAAGTGAAATTTCTTTGTACACTCTCTACGTCATTTATTTCACCTGCTTTGTATGGGGATGTTAATACGCTACAGTATTCAAGCCGCGGTAGCACTAGAGATTTGAAGAGCGTAATCATAGGCAATTCACCGCATGTTTTAAAAGTACGCAGAATCCAACCCGTTAGACGTTTCGCAGCCGCCACTTTGACCTGGTTATGTACTTTGAAACCCATATTTTCAGACATTAATACCCCAAGGTCTTTCACACTGTCTTTCCGTTCTATTATGTGGTTAGATTCTGTTAAGTAATTTGTAATTTCTTTAACACCATTATTATCTCCGTACCGTATTAATTGGAATTTTTCCTCATTGAATTGCATGTTGTTTTCCCTGGTCCACTGGAACACTTCATTCATGTCTTCCTGCAGTCGGCCCGTGTCCTCTTGTGTGTTTACTATCTTGCTTAATTTTATGTCATCAGCAAAAGACGACACCGTACTGTGTCTGTGTCAATGTCGCAAATTAGTATGAGGAACAGAAGGGTCGCTAGCACTGTTCCTTGGGGCACTGAGCTTTTGACATCCGAAGGCTCAGATGTGACTTGGTTTACTGCTACTGATTGTTTTCGGTTTACGAGGAAATTGTATATCCACCGTCCGATTTTCCCAGTTATACCTTTTGCTTTCAGTTTGTGGGCTATTATACCATGGTCACATTTATCAAATGCCTTAGCAAAATCGGTGTAAATGACATCCACGTTTTTCTTTTCTTCTAGCGCTTTAAGAATATTGTCATAGTGTTCCAAAAGTTGTGAGAGACATGATCTTCCCGCTCTGAACCCATGTTGACCGGTGTTGTGTAGTTCATTTGTCTCCATGAATGTTGAAATTTTGCTTCGCAGGACTCGCTCGAAAACTTTAATGATGTGAGAGGTTAGAGCTACCGGGCGGTAGTTTTTTGGTAGTGCTTTACTCCCTCCTTTATGCAGTGGGGCAATTATTGCGTTTTTCAAGCTATCTGGTATGTCACCAGTGTCTAGACTCCTTCTCCACATTATAGCCAGGGGTTTTGAGAGGTTTTCCTTACATTTCTTCATTAGGATCGAATTCCATTAGTCCGGGCCTGGTGCCGAGTGGGATGGCATGTTGGAAAATCAATGGCCTCTTCTATGTCTTTTGGACCGAAATCAATATCCAGCATCTGAGGGGTTTCCGTGGGGGAGGTTTCCATGAAAAATATATTTTGGTCTCTGATGACTTTTGTTTCATCAGGCTCACTGAATGCCATTTCATACTGCCTGCTTAAGAGTTCGCTCATTTCCTTTTTGTCCCCTGTGAAAGAGCCGTCCCCTTTGCTCAGTGGGCCGATGTTTGATGTTGTTTTAGCCTTTTGTTTGGCGTATGAAAAGAAGTATTTGGAATTTTCCTTTATACCTGCAATAGCTTTCCTCTCCTCTTCCATATGTTGTAGTTCATATGATATTCTTAGCCTTTGTTCAATTTCCACAATTTCTCTATCTATTTCGACCTTTTACCTATCCTGTAGATTTTGATGTGTGCGTCTTTGTGTGAGTAATTTTCTTCTTCTGTACAGCCTCCTCCTTTCCCGATCTTGTTTGCTTCTTCGTTTTGTTTGTCTTGCAGGTATATGGTGGCTACAGATTTGGGTCATAATTTCTGTTATTAAGAATAGACATTCTGCTGGTGTCAGGTTATCCATTAAATCTTCCCAGTCTATTTCCTCCATTTCTTGATTTACCTCTTCCCACCTAATGTTTTTGTTATTGAAGTTAAATTTACTGAAGGGGCCGGTTTTTGTTCTCGATTCTGAGGTTGTCTGTACACTTTCTAAGGTTGTTTTGATCTCAATTAATTTATGATCAGAGTATGTTGTGTCCGATATGTTAATGCTGTGTACTAGAGAGTCATTGTTAGTGAAGACCAGGTCTAAGATATTGTTTTCCCGTGTGGGTTCAGCAATATGTTGTGTAAGACTAAAAAAATCACAAAGTTCAAAAAGCTCTCTCGTATTAGTATTTGCTTCTCCGGTGTTATTTGCCACTAACTGGTTTTCTAGTTGTCTCCATTTAATGTTTGGTAGGTTAAAGTCTCCTAGCCATATAATTTGGTGTTGGGTTCCCCAGGGTTTCCACTTCTGATTATATTTTGTTGAGCTGGGTTTTGAATTCTTCTCGGGATGAGTCTGGAGGCCTGTATGTAACAATAACTGCTAAATTTAGGGATTCTATTTTAACTCCAAGTATTTCCACCACTTCGTTACTGTTATTTAGGAATTCAGTACATATCAGTGAGTCATGTATGTACAAGGCTACACCTCCATGTGATCTATGCATTCTGTCCGCCCTATGTAGGTTGTAACCAGGAATCCATACCTCACTATCTTGCTGATCTTTAATGTGAGTTTCTGTGAGAGCCGCAAATATAGCGTTTCCTTCTTCTAGCAGGCCCCTAATAAATGGTACTTTGTTCGTGGTTCTATTTTTTAGGCCTTGGATATTTGCAAACAAGATTGGGGAGGGATTGTTTGGAGTACTATGTGTACCTAATAGTCTTCGGGATGTATTGGCCACTCTTGGGAGGCCAGGAGGTGCTCGAGGTGTTCTATGTGCTCTTCCATCTCCCTCAGTCTCTTCATTTTCATCTGCCCTTTCCCTCCTTGCCTTTTTCCTCTGTCTCGTCCTCGCATAGCTAGAGAGTTTTTTGGGCTACCATTCGTGTTAGGTCTAGCATATCTCCAAGTCCCTTTAATATGAAAAGCTGGGCATTTCATATTGTAGCAGGTCTTGTTCTCAAGTGATGTCTTGCAAAGGGATGGGTGGTGGTATTTGCAGGTTTCACCAAATCTACATTTTCCATGACTGGTTATGTTGTTGCAAATTTTGGGATGAGCAAATCTACATGAATTCCCATTATATTCGCCCTTTTGACCAAAGTAGCACCTTCTTTCCAGATAATATCTGCACACTGGTGTAGACAACCCCAGTAGGTGTGGCTGGGGCTGCAAGGGGTTATGTGGTGAGCTAAGTGTGGTTGTGGGTGATAGTGGGCTTGGTGTATGGGTGGGTGAGGCCTGCAGGGGGGTGGAGTTACGGGCCTGCAGGGGGGTGGAGTTACGGGTCGGTTGTAGGTGGGCAGGTGGCAGTGGTGAGGGGGGAGGCAATGTGGAAGGGGAGCCTGATATGGGGGCTTGTTGCATCCTACGTTCATCCTGCAAATGTATTTGATCAACAGCAGTAGGGTGGTCAATGGCCATATATGGAATTAATGTGGGTGTTTTCTGGGTCTGGGGAGGTGTGGGAAGATGTGCGGCTGGGTTTGTGGATTTGTAGGGTGCGAAAGGTTGTTGTTCGGCAGGCGATGTGTGTTGATGTGCAGGAGGCAATGCGGGCATTTTCATGGGAAGGTGTGCGTGTGTGGGTTGTGATATTTGTATGGGCCCTGAGGCCCCAATAGTTCCCCAGTTTCTGTGAAAAGTAGCTATGTCTTGGCTATATTTCGGTCTATCTAGTACTTCTGTATTTTCTACAGTCTGTATGACTTGCCATGTGATATCGAAACAACTATCGCAGAAATGGAGGTTCTTCCCTCTTGTATTGTACGCCTCATTTATTGGTATCAGTCCTATGCAAACCCAGTGGTATGGTTGCTTGCATATCTGACATGCTGTGCCTTTATCCACGTGTATATTCATGTTACACCTCGTACAGGTGTCTCTGGTAGACATTTTTGTTTGTTTTTTTGTTTTTGTTTTTGTTTTTGTTTTTGTTTTTGTTTTTCAACCCACCCTTACATGGGGGAGAAAGAGAGAGAGAGGGGGGGGGAGCGTGGAGGACAAGGAGGTGTTTGTTACGCGGTTTGTGGTGAGTGTTGGGGGGGGGGGGGGGAGTGCCACTCGTTTACACTCGTTATGTTTAAACTTTAAATAACTTTAAGTAACACTTTCAATAATTATCTTATGAAACAGAATTCTCACTGCCCTAACCACTTTTCCCGTTTTTGGTTGGCTGTTGAGCGGAATATACGGCACTCTAGGAAAATAACGAACTTTCCAGGCTACCTATATATATTATCTATTTTAATTTTAATTTTTACCTATCGCCTTGATTCAACACTGCTCAGGTTCGAATTTTCACCACATTTGGTTGCGTGGGAGATCTTTCTCTCCAATAACGTCACTACTAACCTGCGATATGGTCGAGAAATAATATGCACTGATTTAATTTGTTTACATATTGTTTTTCTCTGTTTGCTATTATTTACGATATTTGTTTTGTTGGTACCCTTTCCTGTCGAGGTTAAGTTTCGCTTTTGGTAAAATCGTATAGGGGGAGGGGACGTGTCCAGGAGAGCGAGGGGATATATGTGTTTATGGTCTTTGCGGTCACGGAGGTTATTTTGTTTACAGCATACGTCCTGTTCCCAAGCTAAAAGTTAAAAGTTCCCCTGACTTTAGTTCTCTGTATTATACTTTTCTAGTTTATTTACGCGATATGCGATTTTCACTATCACTTTTAACATAGGCTTCCTATTTTCCCATAGCCCTGTTTGATTTCATAGGACTATATAGCTAACACTTTGCTTTGGGACGTAATGGTTTTTTCTTTCCCTTCTTCTTTCCACTCGCCTTATGGGCCTGCCCTAGGCCTGTCCTAGACCAGCGCTGTGGCACTGCTGTAGGAGTTAATGGATTTTTTCTCCAAAACGCGTATATCTCTCCAGATATTTTATCAATCGGTTCGATTTTGCACTTCACAGGACCGCGACACTACGTTTGTTTTTGTGTGTGATTTTTTGAAAGTTTAATCAACAGTATCCCGCGGGATAGTCGAAAAATCCCGGACCGCAACGGACGTGACCCTCCTCTCTCACACACACAAGTGAAGCACCTCGAGATGCAACCAGCCCCAGCTCTCTTGCCTTCGCAATATGCAAGGGGCCTGGTTGCCCACCCACGGCTCGAAGCAGCCCCATCTCTAGAGCTGCCTCACCCAAGTGCTTCACTGTCTCACGCCCTGAACTCGGACCCTCACTCTCAGAAAGCCGCCTATTGAGCAATAAACTCACTAGGCATTGCCCCCATCTAGCATATTTTGAATATGGGAATATTTATACAGTGCTATTTTATCAGGGAACCATGAGGGTATTATTTTTGGCTTTTTTATGGGCTTTGTGGTAATGCACTGATACTGTGAAGAATAATGATAAGTGAAGAAGTCCTTGCATGACAGTGTGGTAATCCAGACATTGACTTATGGAAGCGAAGCATGGACGTTGGTTGAGAGACTCAGACCAAGAGTGAGAGGGGTGGAAATGAGTTACTTGAGAAGTGCATGCGGAGTTACATGGAGGGATAGACAGACTAATGAGGAAGTAAGAAAGAGGTGTGGTGTGGAGGTAGATGTGCTGGAAAGTGTGAAAAGGAACACATTAAGATGATTTAGCCACATGAAACGTATGGGAAGCGAGAGAATGACTAAGAGGGTGTACGAGAGTGAGGTGGAAGGACAGAGAGGGAGAAGTAAACCGAGAGAGGTGGAAGCATGGAGTGTAGAAGTATATGAATGACGGCAGTGCTGATTGGGAGGAGGGACGTCGCCTGACTAGGGACAGCGTTGCATGGGGGTGTTTCGTTCTTGGCCACCCCTTCGGGGATCACAGAGTCAGGCAATAGATAGAGATAATTATTTTTGGTTGGCTCAACCAGGTCAGTCTGTCATTTCATTCCTTCCTAATTCTTTGCAGGGCCAATACCAATTAGATTATCTACTATTCTTCTTAAATTCTTGGGATAGGCCAATAGATGCAGCTTAGCTGTTCTTCTTCCACTTTCCCTATCTCTTGCTTCTGGTACTGCTGGGAAATCTGGTGCAGATAAGGGAAATGGGAACATGCCTAGGGATGCTTCAAGTAGATCTGCGCAAAAGTTGACCGTTTAATCTGAATTCTGGAAGCTTGGTACTGTTGCTGCAATTCACCCGCAATTTCTCTCTCAGGTCTGCTATTATTCCCCTGGTGTGTGGTAGGAATAGGCTGGAAAGCCCCAAGAGAGCCAAGGATAGAATCTGCTTCGGCAGTTGCCGTCCGTCGCTCTACCTCCTCCCCTCTCTCCGCTTCTTTTATATCCCTCAGACCCGACGACTTACGTGCCGATTGGTTGAGGCGTCTGGGTGGCTCCTTTGATCGTCTTGCATCTCCTCTACTGCTTTTCTTTCATCAAAATAGTATCCCGGCAACAAGTTTCCTGTATTATTTGGCGGTTTGCGGGAATACGGGGCTTGTACAGTGTGAGGAATGTTCGCTTTACTGGAATAAAAGAAGATAAAATATGGTAAAGGTGATTGATGTGCCACCAACCAATAGACCGCAGAAAAGGTGTTTGATTGGGTCGCTGCAGCACATGCTCCTTGTCCTGAAAGGCTGGTCACTGATTGGTGGTTGTTTTGTCATCATGTCTCCTCTCACCTGGGTCGTGATTCTGATGATTTATGGATGTTGTGTACATATCAAATGCCGGCCATTGATCGGCTGGTGGCTTTAGCTGAACTCTTCGCTCAAACATTTGCTAGAAACTCCACCTTGGATGATTCCGGTGCTATTCCTCCCTCTCCACCCCCCTCTCCCCTACTTATGCCTAATATCCTAATCTCTTCTAAAGATGTACTTTCTAGCCCCTCTGGGCTTAATACTAAGAAGGTGTATGGTCCAGACGGTGTTCCTCCTGTTGTACTAAAACCCTGTGCTTCGGTGCTGACTCACTGCCTAGGCAAACTCTTTCGTCTCTGTCTCTCCTCTAACATCTTCCCTTCATGCTGGAAGTTTGCTCTCATTCATTAACCTGTCCCAAAGAAGGGTGACCGCTCTCAACCCTGCAACTATCATCCAATTGTTCTCATCTCTTGTATCTCTAAACTTTTTGAAGCTATTCTTGTGTCCAAATTTCTTAAGCATTTCTCTTCCCATAATCTACTCTCAGATCGCCAGTAGGGCTTCCTCAAGGGTTGCTCTACTGGTGATCTTCTTTCATATCTTACTAACTCTTGGTCATCCTCCTTTCGGGACTTCGGTGAGACCTTTTCTATTGCACTAGACATATCAAAGGCCTTCGATAGAGTCTGGCACAAATCTTTAATTTCTAAACTACCCTCCTACGGTTTCTATCCCTCCACCTGTATCTTTGTCTCTAATTTTCTTTCCGGCTATTCCATAGCTGTGGTTGTGGACGGCCATCGCTCACTTCCTCATCCTATCAACTCCAGTGTTCCTCAGGGCTCTGTCCTATCTCCTATTCTCTTTCTAATTTTCATAAATTATCTTCTCAACTGTACCTCCAGTCCCATCCATTCATACACAGATGACTTAACCTTACACTACTCAATTAGTTCTCCAGAACGCCCTAGCCAGCAATCCCTCAAAGACAAACGTAGTGAAGCCATAGAACACTTATCTTCTGATCTAACTACTATTTCCAATTGGGGCAGAGAAAACCTTGTTGCCTTTAATGCATCCAAAACCCAATTTCTCCATCTATGTACCCATCCGGAACTCCCAGCGGACTATCCCTATTCTTCAACAATACAAAAATCAATCCGTCATCGTCTCTCAACATTCTTGGTGTCTCTTTTTCTTCTGCCCTCATTTGGAAGGACCATATTACCAGTCTTGCTAAGGCAGCCTCCCAGAAGATGGGTGTGCTCAACCGCCTCAAGGGGTTCTTTACCCTTGCACAGCTTCTTGCTCTGTACAAGGACACGGTACATCCTTGTATTGAGTATTGTTCACATGTGTGGGGATGATCCTCTGACACCGCACTCCTAGACAAAGTAGAAAGGAAGGCCTTTCGTATCATTAACTCTCGTCCCCTCACCAACTCTCTGCAATCTCTCTCTCTTCCGCCGCAATGTTGCATCTCTCTCGCTATTCTATCGCTACTATAATAATCAGTGTTACTCAGAGCTGACTTATGGAAGCGAAGCATGGACGTTGGTTGAGAGACTCAGACCAAGAGTGAGAGCAGTGGAAATGAATTACTTAAGGAGTGCGTGCGGAGTTACATGGAGGGATAGACAGACTAATGAGGAAGTAAGAAGGAGGTGTGGTGTGGAGGTAGATGTGCTGGAAAGTGTGAAAAGGAACAACTTGAGATGGTTCGGCCATATGGAACGTATGGAAAGCGAGAGAATGACTAAGAGGGTGTACGAGAGCGAGGTGGAGGGACAGAGGGGGGGAGGTAGACCGAATATGAGGTGGAAGGATGGAGTGAGGAAGTACATGAACGAAGGCGGTGCTGGTTGGGGGGAGGGGAGTCGACTGACTGGGGACAGAGGTGCATGGGGGCGGTTCGTTCGTGGCCACCCCTTCGGGGATCACGGCGTCAGGCAATAGATAGATAGACTCAGAGCTCTCCCAGTGTATACCACCTCCTCTACATAGGGCACGTGGTACCCATCTTGCAACACAATCCCACCCCTACTTTGTGCAACTCTCTAACCCAGGAGTGAAATGTTACTCTCAGACTTTCTTCTATTCAACAGTTGAGCTATGAAACACTCTCCCAGAATCAGTCTTTCCCTCTTCCTATGACTTAAATCGCTTCAAACTCTGTGTGTCCAGGCATTTTGGCTCGAACGTCCCAAATTTTGGTCCTGTCACTCTTTGAACTTTGGGGGAGGCACTCGCTGCAGGCAGTTCTGCCTTTTGCCTCCCTCACTCACATAGAAAAAAGCAAAACCAATATTACTATTGTTAATCTATATATTTATTTTGTCATATTACTCTTTTTATTTAGGGGATGGGTGGAGGGGGGTGGGTGGCACTGAATGAAAGAAATG
>CM064563.1:7708333-7993333 GCA_032716605.1 Paralithodes platypus
ATACTGCATAATATCGTCTACTACAAATCCCTCATATACTGCATAATATCGTCTACTACAAATCCCTCATATACTGCATAATATCGTCTACTACAAATCCCTCATATACTGCATAATATCGTCTACTACAAATCCCTCATATACTGCATAATATCGTCGTCTACTACAAATCCCTCATATACTGCATAATATCGTCTACTACAAATCCCTCATATACTGCATAATATCGTCTACTACAAATCCCTCATATACTGCATAATATCGTCTAAATATAGCTAGAATAAAATATAACATACGTCGCTGGTACTCAAAGGGTTAATAAACATAAAATAAAAATCGACAGATACCTCATATAGCCTAAATACTTACTAGCATGATTATAGTCCTATTCAAAACACTCGTCCATTTATTATTCGTAAGGATATTGACTAAGTTTACAAACAGCTGAAAATATGTTCACTAAAATTTCACTAAAAACATATGTAAGTGTATGTATAATGTCATTATGAATATATGCATACAGAGATAGATAGATAGATAAAGAGAGAGAGAGAGAGAGAGAGAGAGAGAGAGAGAGAGAGAGAGAGAGAGAGAGAGAGAGAGAGAGAGAGAGAGAGAGAGAGAGCAGAAGAAAGGCTTTGGAGTTGACGTCAGCTTCTCTTGTGGAACTTGAAGACATTTACATATAAAATTGCCGAGGTCATCAATCATACTCTCTATCTTCCTATTTGAGTAACTTTGTTATATTTGAGAAGCTTTATATATATATATATATATATATATATATATACAGGGGAGTAGGACAAAGATGGATAAAACGCCACGGAACATGATGTGTTTATTCACGAATGTTCGGCCCCTTCATGAAGCCATCATCAGGTAAAAACAACGGATCCTAAAAATGAAATATATTCACAGAGCTAAAGAATAATTGGATCTAAAAATGGCGTATATACAGTACATTTGTGGATACACTATAGTAAATTGAAATCAAAGACGTCAATTAAGCTGATAAGAATACAGTGCTATAAGATTAGTAATAGTAAATAAAATTAGATTAGTCTAATATATCTAATTCCACCTACTATAAATCGTAAATTTAAACCACGAAAAATAATATAACGAAGGCAACACAAAGTGATACAGACGCCTGGCGAAACTACTAAGACTATTGAAATAATCGATAACAGTAAGTGAAAACATTAAGAATGGATACATGAAATAGCAGTGATAGTGTAAAGATAGCATAACGGATAGAAAAGAACAAAAAATCCTATATAAACTTACCAAATTATAAAACACACCTAAGGAGAAGTCATCCTCTGGCACAAGGGTCGCCTGGGAGACTGAGCAATCAGGGAAGAGACACGGAAAATATGAACCAAAGAGAAACAGGGTGAAAACTAAAGAAACAATATACAAGACTCGCCTAAACCACACTTAGGAGTTGTTGGAAAGGTTTAGTTCTGGATTTTGTTTCTTTATTAGATCCAATAATTTGTTAGCTTTGTGAATTTATTTCATTTTAACACTAGATTAGCGGGCTAGCGGTTTATTTATATGTACCGCCCAGCGGGGTGTTTTTAGCCAAAATAGGGCTGTTTACGTGATCATTTTCATGCCTAAATAAGACCCAGAGCGTAAAACAAGTATCTATCCCTGAAAGGGCATAAACAGAGCTTTCCAATGACACCATAACGATCCTTTTATGATAGCTAGTTTTCTTGCAACAACCGCGCAACGCGAGTGCAAAAAGCATTTAATTCGGCACTTTCCCCATACAATTCCGTATATAGCGAGTGAGAGAGGGAGGGAGGAGGTGGGATTCGTGTCAGTAGGTTCGCCGCGGTGGTCTGGAGCAGTCATACGCTCGCTACTCTCCTGCCACC
This sequence comes from Paralithodes platypus, assembly GCA_032716605.1. NCBI lineage: Eukaryota > Metazoa > Arthropoda > Malacostraca > Decapoda > Lithodidae > Paralithodes > Paralithodes platypus. The sequence continues at coordinate 7,710,223 of CM064563.1, forward strand.
ACTTGTCTCTCTCTCTCAGCAACATTACGTGCTGAAATTGCCACACGACCTATGTCGAGCGCCGCCAGATAGTCCAGATTTATTATACTCGACTTATGTTGCGCGCCGCTAGTTATGGGTGATCTGTTGTTCTTACTTGATAATGGTTTCATGAAGGGGCCGAAAATTCGTGAATAAATGCATTATGTCCCATGGCGTTTTATCCATCTTTGCCCTACTCCTCTGGAAATTGCGTTGCCCACGAACACCTGCAAAATATACTGATATATATATTAATATTACACAGGTATATAAAACATTTTTTGACACACATAACATCCCTCACATAAATGGTTATCATATTTTGTGTTTACCAGAAGCAACTGAAAACGTATGTGTCCGTTTAATATATATTTCCATATATTTATTGCTAAACTTATTCCATCATTATCCTACTTACTGTGACAAGTTTTACAATATACCGGTACCATTATTTATTATTATGACTGACTACTGTATAGCTGAAATCTCCACAATGTTAACACTATGTTCCATACGGTGTAGCGGACTTGGTGGTTGGTGATCGGTGTATTGGTTTATCGTTTGCAAATGTATGGGTTTATGATCTCGTGTTAGTTATTCTGTTTATAAGCTTTGAATGTGTTGGGCGCTTCTACTGTATATGTAAAATTTTAGTTTTATAATTTTCCATAATTCTTATTTGCAATATTTAGTTCAGTGTAGCAACACAGTAACTCTGGTGCAAGTTGAAATGATATCCATAAACGAACTCAAACTAAAATTAATAAGCAATGTAGAAACAGTCCTATTTTTACTAAATATACTGTTTATCATCCTAGGGTATAATATACTGTTTATCATCCTAGGGTATAATATACTGTTTATCATCCTAGGGTATAATATACTGTTTATCATCCTAGGGTATAATATACTGTTTATCATCCTAGGGTATAATATACTGTTTATCATCCTAGGGTATAATATACTGTTTATCATCCTAGGGTATAATATACTGTTTATCATCCTAGGGTATAATATACTGTTTATCATCCTAGGGTATAATATACTGTTTATCATCCTAGGGTATAATATACTGTTTATCATCCTAGGGTATAATATACTGTTTATCATCCTAGGGTATAATATACTGTTTATCATCCTAGGGTATAATATACTGTTTATCATCCTAGGGTATAATATACTGTTTATCATCCTAGGGTATAATATACTGTTTATCATCCTAGGGTATAATATACTGTTTATCATCCTAGGGTATAATATACTGTTTATCATCCTAGGGTATAATATACTGTTTATCATCCTAGGGTATAATATACTGTTTATCATCCTAGGGTATAATATACTGTTTATCATCCTAGGGTATAATATACTGTTTATCATCCTAGGGTATAATATACTGTTTATCATCCTAGGGTATAATATACTGTTTATCATCCTAGGGTATAATATACTGTTTATCATCCTAGGGTATAATATACTGTTTATCATCCTAGGGTATAATATACTGTTTATCATCCTAGGGTATAATATACTGTTTATCATCCTAGGGTATAATATACTGTTTATCATCCTAGGGTATAATATACTGTTTATCATCCTAGGGTATAATATACTGTTTATCATCCTAGGGTATAATATACTGTTTATCATCCTAGGGTATAATATACTGTTTATCATCCTAGGGTATAATATACTGTTTATCATCCTAGGGTATAATATACTGTTTATCATCCTAGGGTATAATATACTGTTTATCATCCTAGGGTATAATATACTGTTTATCATCCTAGGGTATAATATACTGTTTATCATCCTAGGGTATAATATACTGTTTATCATCCTAGGGTATAATATACTGTTTATCATCCTAGGGTATAATATACTGTTTATCATCCTAGGGTATAATATACTGTTTATCATCCTAGGGTATAATATACTGTTTATCATCCTAGGGTATAATATACTGTTTATCATCCTAGGGTATAATATACTGTTTATCATCCTAGGGTATAATATACTGTTTATCATCCTAGGGTATAATATACTGTTTATCATCCTAGGGTATAATATACTGTTTATCATCCTAGGGTATAATATACTGTTTATCATCCTAGGGTATAATATACTGTTTATCATCCTAGGGTATAATATACTGTTTATCATCCTAGGATAATATACTGTTTATCATCCTAGGGTATAATATACTGTTTATCATCCTAGGGTATAATATACTGTTTATCATCCTAGGGTATAATATACTGTTTATCATCCTAGGGTATATAATATACTGTTTATCATCCTAGGGTATAATATACTGTTTATCATCCTAGGGTATAATATACTGTTTATCATCCTAGGGTATAATATACTGTTTATCATCCTAGGGTATAATATACTGTTTATCATCCTAGGGTATAATATACTGTTTATCATCCTAGGGTATAATATACTGTTTATCATCCTAGGGTATAATATACTGTTTATCATCCTAGGGTATAATATACTGTTTATCATCCTAGGGTATAATATACTGTTTATCATCCTAGGGTATAATATACTGTTTATCATCCTAGGGTATAATATACTGTTTATCATCCTAGGGTATAATATACTGTTTATCATCCTAGGGTATAATATACTGTTTATCATCCTAGGGTATAATATACTGTTTATCATCCTAGGGTATAATATACTGTTTATCATCCTAGGGTATAATATACTGTTTATCATCCTAGGGTATAATATACTGTTTATCATCCTAGGGTATAATATACTGTTTATCATCCTAGGGTATAATATACTGTTTATCATCCTAGGGTATAATATACTGTTTATCATCCTAGGGTATAATATACTGTTTATCATCCTAGGGTATAATATACTGTTTATCATCCTAGGGTATAATATACTGTTTATCATCCTAGGGTATAATATACTGTTTATCATCCTAGGGTATAATATACTGTTTATCATCCTAGGGTATAATATACTGTTTATCATCCTAGGGTATAATATACTGTTTATCATCCTAGGGTATAATATACTGTTTATCATCCTAGGGTATAATATACTGTTTATCATCCTAGGGTATAATATACTGTTTATCATCCTAGGGTATAATATACTGTTTATCATCCTAGGGTATAATATACTGTTTATCATCCTAGGGTATAATATACTGTTTATCATCCTAGGGTATAATATACTGTTTATCATCCTAGGGTATAATATACTGTTTATCATCCTAGGGTATAATATACTGTTTATCATCCTAGGGTATAATATACTGTTTATCATCCTAGGGTATAATATACTGTTTATCATCCTAGGGTATAATATACTGTTTATCATCCTAGGGTATAATATACTGTTTATCATCCTAGGGTATAATATACTGTTTATCATCCTAGGGTATAATATACTGTTTATCATCCTAGGATAATATACTGTTTATCATCCTAGGGTATAATATACTGTTTATCATCCTAGGGTATAATATACTGTTTATCATCCTAGGGTATAATATACTGTTTATCATCCTAGGGTATAATATACTGTTTATCATCCTAGGGTATAATATACTGTTTATCATCCTAGGGTATAATATACTGTTTATCATCCTAGGGTATAATATACTGTTTATCATCCTAGGGTATAATATACTGTTTATCATCCTAGGGTATAATCTATTTTTATTAATTTCACTCCAACACCAAACACCTCCCAAAAATGTTAAAGAAAACAAGCATGTGATTCACCGGGATTTAAATAAGATATATCGACTTCTTATAGGCGTCTCTAGTTTAGTTTCAAATTATAAATCTTATTCTCATTAACTGTGTTCTAGTTATATAGATGAAGGTTCCTTTCATATGCTGTAATCATTTTAGAAAAAGTTAAAAGAACCTCGGAAATTGTACTAAACCCTCTGACTCTCACTAACACTTAAGCATTATGTTATGTACCCCTACTGTTGACTCTCAAGCGTCAGTTGTGCTACCGCGAGACGTATGTCATGTCTCTGTTCTTACCCCCAACAATTTTTACAAATGCAATGTATTGTGTATTCAAAGATAGAGCAAGACCCATAATATTGTAAAACTGGAAAAAATCCCATAAGATCCAATTATTACATTGGAAATCCATATATAACAACAATTTAATCGTGTTTTGAGTTTACACCATCATAATTTCCTTATAAGCTTAGCAATAAACATTGCTATATATGAAATTAGAAGCATATTTTACCCTCATGCCAAATGTGTCGTCAAAATATGTTTATCGCCAATAGTTGTTTTTATATTAATGGAATCAATATCGGTCGTTGGCGAAGACAAATTATAATTCACCGGTTAACACGATTTTTCTGGCACAAGGCATTCCAATGGATTTTAGCTAATTTTGGTGTGCTGAATCCAAATCAGTCATCAGTTTTTGTCTATCACATCATATTTTCGAGATATAAAATCTTGCATTTTCGCAAGAAACAGCAATTTATGCTCATAATGGAAGAATTAAACATACATAGATACAAAAATGTAATGAGTCGTAGCACAAAGTTGTGAGAGTGAATGCACATTAGCATGTAAGAATTAAGTGTGAAGATAACACAACTATGTACAAAAAGTCTATTAATTGTGGTCATGTTACAACTGCATAAACTTCCTCTTCTTTGACGATCTCTGATGTACAGCTTCTGGAATGTCTCTCATCAAGCCCCAGCAGTAATCTGCCATCATGTTTGAGTCCCATCGGCTTTGGTAACGTTCTTCCATTACTTTAATGTCTTGATGAAAGCGTTCACCTTGCTCTTCGCTCACATCACCCAGGTTCTCTGGAAACTTGCCCAAGTGACTATGTAAGTAGTGCACCTTGATGCTCATTCTACATTCAAGTGCTTGCAAACTCAAGAGCAGCTCCTCCACAATCTCTTGATAGTCGTCAGCTTTCCTGTTCCCAAGTAAATTCTGCACCACATCAGAGAATGCATTCCAAGCTCTAGCCTCTGCCGCATTCATTGTTGTAACAAAGTGTGGATCCCTGAGGAGTGTTCTTATTTGAGGTCCATCAAATATTCCTGCCTTTTTCTTCTCGTCACTGAGACTTGGAAAGGTTGAACATATATAGCTGAAGCAGTCTCCACTGTGATCAAGAGCTTTGACGAATTGTTTCATCAAACCAAGTTTTATGTGCAGTGGGGGAAAGACAATGTTTTTCCTATCAACCAGAGGGTCATTAATGATGTTCTTGTCACCAGGCGTCAAACTGTTTCTTGGTGGCCATTTCTTTTTCACCCAGTGGTCTACTGTAGCCCTACTGTCCCAGTAGCACAGGAAACAGGGGTATTTTGTGTAACCTCCTTGCTGGCCCAGCAGAAAGTTCACCATTTTCAAATCCACACAAATTACCCATCCATGAACATGGTATTGCAACATCTCCAGAACAATCTTGATGTTGGCATACTCTTCTTTCATTTTTACAGAGTGTCCTATTGGGATTGAACCATATATGTTTCCGTTGTGAAGTAAAACACATTTCAAGCTCCTTTTAGAACTGTCAATAAAAAGTCTCCACTCACTTGAATCATATGCAGGCAGTCCCATAGTGAGAAGAGGCCCTTCAACATCATTACAATACACACGCTGACCATCTGAATGGAAGTACTTCCGCAGTTCTGCTTCTCTGTTAAGATAAAAGGAGACACTAGTGCCAGGTTTCAGCAGTCTTTTCTCTTGCAGCCTGGAAGCCAACAATTCAGCAGACTGCTTTGGCAAATACAAATCTCTGACCAGATCATTCAATTCAGGCTGACTAAACAGAGAAAGTTTATCACAATCTGCATCAGATGACCAGTCTCATCATCTTCATCTGTAGAAGCAGGTGAATTGAGGGCTTCGACATCAATCTCTGGCAGCTCAGTAAATACAGGCACAAGTATTTCCTCACAGTGTGCAACTGGTCGAATGGCAGATGGGATATTTGGGTATTGCAAGTGTTGTTTGGTTTTCTTATTGAAACCTTTTACATTGACAAGGCAGAAGTAGCAGTTCTCCAAATGGTTTGTTGGTTATCTCCAAACCATTGGCACACCAAACTTGAGCTTAGCATTCTTTCCTTGACACCACGATCGCAAAGTTTCAACACAGGTTTTGCACACTTTGTGAGGAGCCCAGCTGTTGTCCTGGTCTCCAAGTGATACTTTAAAGTAGGCAAGATACACCTTCTTGGCAAAGTTATTGATGTTGTGCCTTTGAGCCTGCAAAGTGAAGTTTTCACAGATGTAGCAGAAGATATCTGGGTCATTACAGCATTTCCTTCTTTGGGATGTTGTAGCCATAGCTAGATCACAGTGGTACAGTGCAGTGTTTTATACCAGCAACCAGTACTCTACGTAGAATTAGACAATGAGTTCACACCTGAAAAATACAAAAAACAAAAAGTAAGTGGTTTTAAAGCAAAATTCTGCATGAACATGTTATTTAACACTTTCGCTGCAGTCACTCTAAACTACTTGCTATGGGAGCTGAGAGGGTGCGTAAACGCCCGGGAATCCAAAGCCCCACCCAGGGCCCTGTGCCCCTCAGCAATTATGAAGAGAAAGTTGAGGGGCAAAGGAATAATGTGACGCTTTAGCTTCCAATCTTGGTAGATTGGGAGGTCAATCCACGGAAGAGACGCCGTCACTTGAGATCTAGAAAATATATAAGTAAAAGGAACAGTCAGAGTAAGCTATGGGTATGGCAGAGATCGCCTAGGTCACCCAGGCTTTATTGTGGTCGGCAGGGAGGTTTCTGTGGGGGCGCTCGTTTATGGCCTTGGCCTTACTCGGGGCCTTGGGGCTGTTCGGCCAGGCAGCTTGGGGAACAACAACAACAACAACAACTTGCTATTCACGAACTGCAAACAAATATGAAAAAATACATAAATATAGATATCTACATAAAACCCTCACTATTATAAACACACTATCCTAAAAATAAAACACCATATTCTAACAATAACGCAATCACTGACCATCCGCAATGAGTGACGAAAAGTTAATTTTTGGTAAAATCCATGAAAATGGGGTATACCGATAGCACAAAAATGTGATGTGATAGAGCAAATCTGAGATCAGATTTGGATTTAGCACCCCGAAATTAGTCTAAAACTGCTCTAAGTTTCCATGCCAAATTTTTTTTTTTTTTTGACCAGTGAATTATGCATGCGTAACCATAATATAAAGTCTAAATCTATCATTAGTAACAATTATTACGTTAGTACAATAAAGTATATCTCAATAGAAAGAGGAAAGCTTGGTCTTCAATATTAACATAGCAAAACCATGCACAAAACAAATATGATCAAAATAAGTGATGAGGAATATATATTTTTGTTTTTCCAGCATCCTTTGACTTTGCACCATTATATATATACATTTTCAGCAAGAACAATAAGTTTTTAGATATGATATGACAAATAATTTTCCTGCAATTTCCAAAAATGAAACCAGAATTTGTTTATTGTCAATATTTTGTTTGTATTTGAATATAGTAGCAAAAGTAAAATCCGAACTATTTTTTGCGATTGTATTCCCCGTTGGCGTATGTCCAACCCCGGTTTCACAATTGTTTTTATTTTCTGAAACGTTTCCCGTTCTAAGGTTAAAGGTTAAGTTTATTATCCATATATTGAATACTGGATTTCGATCTAATGATGTACTCAGACCCAACAGACCCATTGTTTATGCAAGAAAGGGAAGAACAATGAATGGGGCACAGACCTCAAAGAATACGACCTCTCAAATTAATTGTTGCTTTACCTATAGATATTAATTAATATAGTTCTTAATGCCAATAATCCTGAAATGAAATTAATGTAACCCTATGATGCACCGGGGATTCAAACCCAGGATACCACATGCAAAACTTACATTCCCCAACCATTAATATATATATATATATATATATATATATATTGAGTATATATCACAAATACACGTGAGCCACTAAATGTTTCTAATCTCTCAGTGGGGTTCGAACCGCCGACCGTCAGGATGATAGCCGACGCTTTTAAAGGCCGCGTCATACAGAGGTCGACCGCGACCCGACAGTAACCCGAAGGCAATGACTTGCAAAAATTCAAATTTTTGCGGTTCGAGTGTATTCGGCCCAATAATCGGGCGACATCGAGTATGATTCTGGTATGTTCGAGTCATTCTAGTCATGCTCTGGTCATCACCCGAATGTTCGGATGAGTCGGCCAAAAGTTAGTGCATGCGTTAACTTTTGGGAAATCCTCGAGTGCGTTCGGGTCAAAAAAACGTTACAAAATCCTCGAGTCACCTTCGATTTACATTCGATTCGTATTCGGTTTACATTCTACCATATTCTGATCGCATTCGACCTATGCGAGTCACTTTCGAGTCAACAAATTTAACCCGATTCATACCAGAATTGATCGAACCTAAATCGAACCTAAGTGGACTAAGACACAATGATGTAGACCGTAACCAGAATTAGACTCGATGCTCAGTGGAAAATTCCTACATAAACTTGTTCGAAAGTCTACTGTTCTCGATGCTGACCCGAATTTTAGGATGGTGACTGGATGGATACCCGAATACTACTAGAAAATGACTCGATGCATGTCCGACATTCCTAATTAGACTCGATGAATACTCGATCGTGATCCGAATGACTAGAATGTAAGTCGAAGGGTTGTCGAAGCCAAGTCGAATCAAACCCGAACGCGAGTCGATGGGCGGAGCCACGTGAAGCAGGCCCGTGTGCGGTTGGAGCAGCCCGAATTATCGTACACTGCCATCCTCGCACGGGCCCTATATATTAACGGGTGGGAGGCATTCACTCCATTCCACACCAGCACCCACCGCCCACCACGTCTCTCTCGCCCACCACGTCTCTCTCTCCAACTCTTGTCGCCAACATGCCCGGAAACTATGGTAAAGGAGGCAAGGCAGTGAAGAGGCCCCGCAAATTTACCAATGAGTCTGTGGACCTGTTTGCCACCCAGCAATCCCAAGATGAAAGCGAGGAGGAAGTAGAGGAGAGGCAGCACATCGACTCCAACCCTGTTTTCGACGATGAAAACCTAACCGAGGAAGCAGAGTCACAGTCTATTAATACATTATAGCAAAGAAAGCCCATGTCCCTCACAAAAAGACCCACCCTATCGTGTCAACCGAAGGTGACAGTCCTTCGGAACAGGAAAGCGAGGATGATGACGCCACCCAAGATGACCTCACGCCACTCACCGAGCCACCTACCCAGACACCCACGACATACACCGAGACGCCTACCCAGACCACGCCGCCCTCCAACCCAGTACAACCGTTGCCGAAAAGGAGGAGGAGGACCTACGCCAGGCTCCCTGATCAGAAGGAGGTGGAAGTGGCCGAGTGGTATTCAGAGCAGGAGTTCCTGTACAACAGGAAAATGAGGGCCCACAAGGATAAAAACATGCGGGAGAAAACACTCGCCACGAAGGCAAAGGAGCTCAACATTGAAGGTTGGTTGTGTGCGTTCTTATGATATAATAACCATTATATTGAGTGATATTACTTACAAATACCAAACACATCTATGTTTCTGGAATAATTTACCTGTGCCGTGCAAAGTGGATACATATTTATCATAAAGTTTGGCGTTAACATTGCTGGCGAATCTTGTTTTCGGAATTGAAATAACTAGGTAATATTTGGAGTTAATAATAGATAATGTTTCGTGTGCAGTCTTGCATTGTACTTCCCTCATATCAATGTGTACAGTGTGGTTACCTGCCCAGGTGAACCATACTTATTCATGTTGACTGATAATAAATTCGGTTGTGATAATCTTTGTCTCCATACTATTTATATTTTGTACGTAAACACTCCTAATATATATTATTTAAATTTTTCAGTGGAAACACTCAACAAGTGGATGGAAGGGATGAGGACCAGGTACGGGAAGCATGACAAGATTCCCGTGTCTGGTTCAGGTGCGGTCCAGCTGACGGAGAGAGACGCCTGGATCAAGACCCACTTCGCGTTCCTCAAACCCCATCTTGTGAAGTTGCCCACCAGAAAGAGCAAGGTACGTTTATCAAGTCTATTGCAATTTTATTTTTAATCAAAAATAAATGTTAAAGGTATAAATAAATATCTTGGTGCTGTTCAACATAAGATTTAATAAACATAAGTTACATAAATGTTTCACCATTATTGTTGGATGTTGTAAATAGAATAAAATCGAATATTAATATTGTCTAACATGTATAATACTTATTTTAATTTGTTCTATGTATAAATAATAAGCTGCACCCAGATTATTGTGAATATTTATTGCTATGTAAAAGTGACCAAATTAAATAACCATTGATATTATATATATATATATATATATATATATATATATATATATATATATATATATATATATATATATATATATATATATATATATATATATATGAGTGTATATATATATATATATATATATATATATATATATATATACATATATATATATATATATATATTATAATATATATGTATTTACTTTATAAATTGATGTTCAACACTGTCATAAACTAATAACCTGATACATTCCACAGCTCTACAAGACACCGACTGTGGAGGAGGAGATGGCTGACGACGTCGAACCGGAAGGGGAGGACGGGCCAGAGTCAACTCCCACTCCAACCCAAACCACTGCTACCCAGGACACCGCGACCGGGAGCTCGGCCGTGGTGGCAACTCCCGGGGCATCTGGGTCCGGTGCCACCCCCAGCCAGGCGCCAGCCGCCCAACCCGACCTGTATGACAAGGTAAATATCATTATTATGTATCCAATGTTAACATGCCATCATAATTGAATCTCTCCACTCGTAAACACATACACTCACATGCAACACAAAACACCCCACACTCTGTGCCTTCACTCAGCCACTCACTGACTGTCACCCATTATAGTATTGAACACCTTTAATTGTACATTCGCAATTATGTAAATGTTTTAGTATATATAAAAACAAAATGTTTCATACAATAAATCTATTATACATTTCGATGTATCATATATCGGTAATTTGTAACATATTAGATATCAATGCAGTAACGTTTATTAGGCAATATTAATGATGAAGAGGTTATTTTGCCACGCATTATTGTAATGAAGGTACACTGCATTAATGTTTATGAAGTATTGTCTGATTCATTCTAATACATTTATTTTTCTCACACAGCTTCATGAAGGTGAGAAGGAGCTGGACAACCTCTACCATGTGTGGCAGAGGAGCCACCAGGTGGACACCCCCGCAGAGGCGAGTCTGAAGCCCTGCTTCAAGACACTCCAGACAAACATGCGTGACCTTCCATTACCCTTGATTCAGGCCTTCCAGCTGGACGTGCTAAGATTCTCCAATGCCATGATTTCCCACAACCAGGGCCTAGGACCCCTCCCACACTTCGCACCCCTCTCCCACCCCCTGTCCCCAAACCCTTCCCAACATCATCCCCAACGTCAACAGTATTATGAAACTCTCAATGTCCCTAACACTAGCACGTCCTACCACCATATAGGGAAAAACATTCAACAGTCTCCAATCCAGCAGCCAGAGTCCACATCACCCAGTCCAATCCACACCCTCTCAGTGGAAGGCCTATGGGCCTTCACGTCCTTGTGCCACGCCCGTACAACAATCAGCCCTGGACCCTGCCTTCTTGGAGACCATGCTGGATCTACCTCATTAACAAACCAATACCTCTACCTCTGTACCTCATTAATTATAATACAAATTTATTTTCTATGTTTGACTTGTGTTGTGCTTACTCCTAAAATTTATTTTCTATGTTTTACTTGTTCCTAAGGTTAATTTGCTTGCTTAACCCGTTGAGCCCCGGCTAGTTATAATATTTTGTTCACTCCCGTCCCAAGCCATTTTCACTTCTTATTTTTTTTTGCTAAAATGGAAAACAAGGATAAGAAATGAAAAAACAAAACAAAAAAAAATCACCTCGGGATATTTTTTTTTTGGGGGGGGGGCCTCAACAAAATTTGTTGAGCCAAAATGGAAGAGAATGGTGAGAAATGAAAAAAAAAATCACCTTGGTCATTTGGGGGGCAGGCGGGGGGGGGTCGAAAGTTTGTCTCCCCCGCATGACCACCCGCCCGGGAGCACTAGGGTGAAAACTGAGTATGGCATTGTACGGCATACATCCTAAGGAGTGTCTCACATAAATCTCAAGCCTCTAGCCCCCATACGACCGGAGTAATGAAGGTTCAAAGTGGTGGTGAACTAAGGGTGTAAAGTATCCCCACTAAGCCCACCACCACCCGCCGCGCGGCTGTCTTGGCCCGCTCACACCTACCGGTCCGGCTCCCACACACACTACGGTACCTCCCCCTCCTATTCTCCCGCCATTTCCTACCTTACGAGCCACGTAACTGATTTTAATATGTCGGACGCACGTGATGCGTCGCTGGGAGTTGGTGATCAAACACTGCCGACGCATCACGTGCGACGCTGGGTCTCACTGGGTTAATAATAATTAAAGGGAATATAAAGTTAAAATATATGATCGAGTAGATCACATGGGAATAGGATATAAAAGACAATTAAATTGAAAAAAAATGAACAAACACAGAGAAATGCGTCACATCCCAATATGATATATATTAAATTGACATTGAAATTTTTTGCCCATGTTAACATGTTATTACTTTAACCCTTAACTGGTGGCGCGCATCATATGTCGAGTGAAAGAAATTTGGACAATGTGGCGGCTCACAACATAAGTCGTGTGGCAATTTCAGCACGTAATGTTGCTGAGAGAGAGAGACAAGTGGTGGCAGGAGAGTAGCGAGCGTATGACTGCTCCAGACCACCGCGGTGGACCAACTGACATGAATCCCACCCTCCTCCACCCTCTCACACTCGCTACATAGTGAATTGTATGGGGAAAGTACCGAATTACATGGTTTTTGCACTCGTGTTGCGCGGTTGTTGCAAGAAAACTAGCGGTCATACAAGGATCGTTGTGGTGTCATTGGAAAGCTCTGTTTATGCCCTTTCAGGGATAGATACTTGTTTTACGCTCTGGGTCTTATTTAGGCATGAAAATGATCACGTAAACAGCCCTATTTTGGGTGAAAACACCCCGCTGGTGGCTACATATTATTTACCGCCTAGGCCGCTCGTTAGGTGTTAAACAAATCAACAGCCAAGATCAACATCAACAAATAAGAAAAAACCTGAGAAATTTAACACATCCCAATATGATATAAATAATATCGACATTGACAAAATCTGACCATAATTAAAAGTTAACATGTTATTACTTTAACCAAATCAACATCCTTGAGCAACATGTTCGTGAATATTAATCAGAAAACAATATAAAAGTTTAACATATAAAGTGACGTGGACATGCAGTCCAAAGTAAGGTAACAATTTCTTTTGTTATTGTAATTAGAGACTTTGACCAAATATAATAATAATAAATTAGGGGATTTATCTTAATGAAGTGAGACTTTGACCAAATATAATAATAATAAATTAGGGGCTATATCTTAATGAACTTATGTTTCAAGGATATATATATATATATATATATATATATATATATATATATATATATATATATGTATATATATATATATATATATATATATATATATATATATATATATATATATATATATTTTATATATATATATATTATAACAACTTTATAACAGGTCAGGATATTTAGTGCTGTGATTCACTTTCGGGTTTGTATACAATATATTTATCAAAGACTTTGACACTTTTATAATACGGCATCGAATGGAGTTTGATTTATGTCATTGCAATGACAGTATTGGGACACCTACGGCAGTCACACTGCAAAATTGTGCAACACTTATAAAACGGGTGTGGGATATTATGGACCTGCATATAGTTGAAACGTACCTTTTTACTCGTCCTTCCAGGCTGTTCAGGGCGGTTGTAGTACTGGGTCAGGTAGTCCCTCGTCACTTTGGCAGCGGCTGGTCCTCTCTGGCGCCGAAGTGGCTCCAAGCCATCCAAGGGGTCCCTCGCCCAGTCACTTTGGGGTATTTCAGGGCGACGAAGTCCGGCTTCTGGTTGGGGCTCACGTCGGTCGATTAGCATATTGTGGAGTATGAATGAAGCCAGGACTACCTTCTCCACGGTACTGGGGTGTACGTTGATGGTAGTCAGTAGGCACCTGAAGCGGTTGGCTAGCATACCGAAGGCATTCTCTACCTGTCTCCTGGCCCTAGACAGTCTGTAGTTGTAGTTTCTATTGTCATCATCGAGCCCTCGGTGTGGGTGTGGCTTCTGCAACCACTCCCTCATTGGGAATGCGTCATCACCAACCAGAAAGTAGGGCACTGGCTGGTCCTCCCCTGGGAATGGCTCGGGTGGTGGCAATCCTGCTTCTCCGTCCTCCAGGGCCTTCCGGATGTCAGTCACCTGGAATATACCACCATCAGATGCTGACCCGTTCGCTCCAACGTCAACGTACATAAATTTTCCCAGGTGATCGACTATTGCCAGGAGCACAATGGAGTGGTAGTGCTTGTAATTGTAGTACAAGGATCCGCAGTTGCTTGGAGGCTGTATGGCATTGTGCTTCCCATCAATTGCCCCAATGGTGTGTCCGAAGTCCCACCTATCCTTGAAGCCCTTGGCGACCTCCTTCCAACCTTCAGGTGTTGATGGGCACACTATTTGCTCCTCCATGTATTCCTGTATGATTGCCTCACACGTCTCCTGTACTGCCAGTGATATCGTGTTGGCACCTACACGGAAGTTCAGTGCCATGCTCTTATAGGCCTCGCCAGTGGCCAAAAAGCGTAGTGTCATGGCAACTCGCAGTCCGGGCTCCAGGTGCTTCTTCCAGTTGGTCTCGTCCTTCTTGATCCTGGGTGTGACACGTTCGACAATCATATTAAACAGCTCGTCGTCCATACGCAGAAAGTATTTATAGGTAACCACGTCAGTTTCCTGGAGTTTCTTCAGCAACTGGTGGTAGTGTCCGTGTGTCTCTCGCTGTGCCACCCATGGCTTGACGCTGCAGCTTCAGGGTTTCCTTGGTCGTCGTGGCCGTCGAGGTTGAGCACGTTGGGGTTCACGTTCTTTGTCCATGATGGCGCAGGCAGTAATCTGATATCTGAGGTTGGCATTAACTATCTCCTGCCTCAAGATTGCCAACTCCAATGCCTCGTCATCCATCTCTTCTGGTCGTGATGGGTCCGGGAGGTTGCTTTCCTGTGACATGTTGCTGTGTTGGGTGCACTGTACAAATGAAGCTTGTGTGAGCACACCCTCTCTTTATATAGTGGGGTGATGCATAACCTCATAATCGTGTCATAATCGACTTATTCTAGTCACGTTCTACTTACATTCTGGTTTTATTCCGGTTGGGTTCCTGACTTCGGGTGGGGTTCGGTTTTCATTCGGTTTTAAGTCGGGTTACTTCGGGTGTGATTCGGTTTTAACTCGGGTTGGCATCTGCTACTCGGGTCACCGTCGATTAGCTTTCGACTCATGGTCGATTCAATTCCGTTCTACTTCTGGTTAGTTTCGAGTAATATACGGGATAACATCGACTCGTATTCGAGACGCATTCGAGTCCCTCGGGTTGCATTCGAATTGCTTTCTAGTCATAGTCGGGGTACGAGACTCATTCGGGGACTTCGGGTGAATTCGGGTGAAAAGTACAAGTCATTGCCTTCGGGTTACTGTCGGGTCGCGGTCGACCTCTGTATGACGCGGCCTTAAGACTGCCGTGGTGTAGTTGAATAAAGCGTCGGCTATCGTCCTGACGGTCGGCGGTTCGAACCCCACTGAGAGATTATTTATATATATATATATATATATATATATATATATATATATATATATATATATATATATATATATATATATATATATATTGTTACGACCGGGACTCGTATAAAACAAGGGCTCTTAATCATTGGACTAGAAAAGGCAAACAGCCACAACAGCAACACTAGATCCAACCCTCGAACTTATAATGCCGGCGCACAAAAACACCTATACCCTCCAGAGTTATATCTGCGATAGCGAGGTATCCTATAACTCGGTATAAATGCACTACTACTACAGGCTGATGATCTCTGATACAGCCTGATCACAACAACATACAATTACGTTAATAATGTATACAAGGAAAAAGATAGAGAGCTTAATTAAATCACTGGAATGATTTAATGCAAACAAGAAGAAGGTATAATGAAAGTTACTCTAAACAATAATAAACTGTCACTCCTATATTAAAGAAAGTGAATGAAAGTCCTAAAGCATCGAACAGGAATCTTCTGAAGAAAGTCTGATGCTGCTTAAGATGATGGAATCGGATTTTGAACTGATATATAAAGCAGGAACAAGATATGACAAGTGTAGGGACATACAGTGTTAACTGGCACGGGAATAATGATAAATGCGCAATAGTATTATCTCCAACAACAAAAGAAGTACTTCCTCAGGCAACGCAAAAGCCTGCTCGGGTTGTGCAACTCAACAACAACCAAGGCTTACAACCAACGTGAATACAAATGCTGCATACATAACATAAGAGCTTATAATCCTAATCGGGTGTCTGCTAGGCGAATAAAGTCTAGCTAGGATGTCGTAGGCTAGGAAACAGTGGCTGAGCAAGCGGCTTGTAGCCTAGTGAGGTCCTTAAGACTGTGCGGCCAAATTACGGTAAATGACGGGGTGCTCTCTTGAGAGATACAGATCGCTAGTATCTGGTTCTCTCCTGGCGACCCTCTTCAAGTCAAAGCAAAACGAGTTAGCAAAGTGTTGGGTGGCAGAGGCAAAAGCACTCACTCGCAACACAAGGCTAAACTCACAAGGTACACAGTCAGAAAGACAACCTAGGCTTCCCACGTATCCGTTGCGATTGTACAAGTTCAACAAAACCTGGTACACATCGGAAATCACAACACCAGTAGCGTTACCCAAGTCTAGCATTAAATAGCCCAGCAGACAACCACGAGATAGGTAGGGAGACACCGCGAGTGTGTCGAACCTCTACAGACAAAATGATAACCCCTCCAAAATGCCTAACTAAACATGTAATATCTGAGATCTTCAGCATATAATACGATGGCCGATATATGAAATCGTGCAGAACCAAAGGGGAGTTATGATGTAAAATAGATTGGAAGAATGAGAGGTAAGAAGTTGAGAGAGAGAGAAAGACGTGTTCTATAGGTAGAAGTCGAGGACAGGTGGCAAAGGAGGTGTGAAGGGTATGCTGGTCAGGCAAGCTCTGAGCAAGGAAGGCACAAAGACAGCAGGGAGTGCGGGGGGACCACTTCCTGACGCGGCGGGAGGGCTGTAAGGCGGCCAGCCACTCAGAGGGCCCGGCCGTTGCATGACGTCACCGAGACAACACGTAACATTACGCGACAACCCTCTGCCTCCTGCACTTACTCACTCACACTCTCTAGCTGTATCATTCAGTCTTATACATTAAACTTATAACTGATGATATAAAATAGAATGCATTGTCACAGTCGAAAATAAAGACCACTTCTATACTGCCTGTGACATGACGATTCACAAGAAAGAAAGTACAACATTGTAGATAGACTGTAGCCCATTTCACTGCCTGGTGAGCACTAGTGGCTGCCGGGAGGCGATTCTGCCAACGCTGGCAGGCGTCACACCCCGCCCAAGATATAGGATGCTCAACATTAGGCGAGCACAATATCTGACAAGGCAGAATGCCGACAAGACCTGTCACACATGGCCACTCCACCAGAAATGAAATGCAAAGCTCAAGTCTTACATAAAGCAACACATAAGAAAAATCTTATAACCCCTCCCAAACATAATAGTGTAATTTAGCCTACTATGCTCCCTGAGCGAGCTTCACAGAGCCCAGCCTCCTAAGTGAAAGACAGGTTCAACTTAGGACTTTAGCTATAACATAGGCAACTTACAATTAACTATCAAAAGAAAGAGTTATTATGTGATTTTTTATTAATTTTTTAATGTTGTTTTTGGCGGCTGCTCTACAGGGGCAAGCCAATTTTACTCCACTCTCATCACACACTGACTGAACGGTGAGGGTTCTCCTGCAAACAAACCCTCCCGTGACAAACAATCTGCCAAAACATTATCAGTGCCCTTAGCATGCCACACATCCAACTTGTGTTCTGGCAGCAAAACAACACCTGGCACTGATAAACTGCCCAGTTCATCATAAGACTGGCACTTCCCTTCACTCTTTCCGGCAACGGGACCTGCCAAAAGCCTTTCACTAGTTCTACCTTCGTGATAGGCGATGCAGCCCCGATGCGGGATATGGTGTCGTCAACTCTCGATAAGGTATAGGCGTCTGTCAGGGATAATTCACATCCACTCTTGCCATCACCATACACACGGATCTTGCCACTCAACTCCGGTTGCAAACTCACTGGCAACGACCACTCACGATATCCCGTATCCCTCAGACCCTTTTTCCACATGTCGTCTAGCTCTGTTTTCACGACAGGCTGTTGAGCAGGATTTATACGGTAGGGAATTAAACTGAGCCTTGCACTGTCTCCAGCCTCCATGTCGGATTCTACCCCGTACATCAGGCCTGGAGAAGCAACAAACATGCGGATGCACTGCCACAGCCTAGTAAACAACTTATCTTGCAGAACAACATGCCTAGTGCCCTCCCACAACCCAGCCGAGACTGCAGCTTCTAACCTGTAGTCTCCCTCCTTCTCCACCTTCGTCCCTAGAACAGCCAGGTCATGAGGGGGACAATCAGTACCACATGTGCAGTCACTCCCATAGTTCATTATTGCTAAATCTTCCCCGCCGATACCGTACATGCGCACCCCCGCATTCCTTACGACTACATCTGCTTGCGCAGCATCACCGCTTTTAGCGACATGGCCAGATACAGTCGGTCTATGGTAGGGCTGTTGCATTCGACTAGAGCAGCATTGGGAGGCTATGCGACGACCTGGCACATCCACTCCACAGCCAACCTCACCAATCTGCTCAATGTCCTCCTTCTGACCACCACCCTTGGCAGCCATGGGTCGACCCTGACCTGACAACCATGTCCAAGCCTCGTCGCCCACCTTAAACCACCGAAACAACGAGGCTAACGGTCTACCAACATTCAAGTGACCTGCCCGCGGAACATCTTGCACCGCCTGAGTTGTGAGGCTCGGGTGCTCGGCACGACCAGTGGGGTATGAACCGAGCTGGTGCTGGAGCGCTGCACACTGCTGCTCAGGCAGGTGCTCTAGCGCTTCCACAGCCACCAGACTCGTGTACCCCGCCCACTGCTCTGCCGAGACATGACAATCCCAACTCTCCTCCACTTGTGCCCTACTGCCCCCCTCTCCTTCTCCATCTTGGCCGCTGCAGACCAACGCAGGGACAGTAGGCTGCTCAGGTGGTTGCCTCACAAACTCCTCCAACAGGTTCACATGACATGTTTCCCCGTCCTTGTGTACGATCTCAACAGCACCATTACCACACTTCTGAACTTCCGGATCCTCCAACTGCAGTTTACTAATATCCGAGGGAGCCAACCTGTCTAAATGCTTCCGAAGCAACCCATGTCCTCCCCCAATATCAAACTGAGCAACCCTTTTTTCTCTCTGTGTGTAACATTGCTGCCTCGGAGTCTCTTCCTGCCCTACCTCCTCAATAGCTGCGACAGGTCCAGGGGCTTCTCCAGACTCCAACAATGGTGCCAATACTGAGTCGCCAAGAAGAGCTGCTGGTACTAAACTCTCCAAACTTTTACCAACATTAGCCGTCTTCTTCCAACCATTCCTCCGTTGATCAGAAGACTGAGGAATAGGCTGTGACACTTTAGATGCAAGAGATCTTGTAACAACGCACGCCATAGGTTGTACTTGACACTTCTCTACCCACTCCTGTTCCTCCCTACTCATGTCGGCCGGCTTCTCGGCAACGACTAAGGGTGAAACCTCTGAAGTAGGCACCGCAAAGTCGTTGCCGAGAAGGAGGTCGACGCCCCCAACAGGCAAGTTCTCCACAATTCCAACATCCAACTCTCGTGTCACACCATCTACCTCCAGTTCCATCCTCACCAACGGGTATGACCTGATAGCATTGATACCTTGCACCACAACCACCCGTGCCGCGTTTATTGGTCTACCAGTAAAGTTCTTCATCAAAGTCTGAGAGGCACCCGTGTCTCGCAACAGCTCAACTCCATGCTTCTTACCAGCCCACTTCACGCAGCCACGCCCTCGATGGTCACAAAATACATCACGGACAGGGTTCGAGCCTTCGTGATTTTTCTCCACTGGCTGTGTCCCAGCCTCTGACGTTATACCCCAGGCAAACTCAGACGACTTCGGGGACACCCCAATGTTGCGAGCCAAAGACACAACTGCATTAGGTAGCTTGCTTGGACAGGCTCTTGCAAAATGCCCCTTCTCATGACAATGAAAACACTCTAACTCCCCCTTGGGCTTACCTTGAGGTGGGGAAGGGCCGTGACCCTTTCTAAACGGGACGGTACTAGGTTTATGGTCAGTTTTAATATCATTGCTCTTGTTGTTATGGTTATATGGTGTATCACTGACTCGGGGGGGTGGAGTGATGCGCCCCTTGTTACCTGCATCGTTCCGTTGTGCAGACCCGCACCCACGAATCAGTGACATCCTAAGGTCAGCCACCTCAGCTGCCTCCTGAAGAGTTTTTGGGATCTTTTCTTTAAGATTCAACATCAAATCGCCGCCCGTACACTTTAAAAATTGTTCTAGAAGCATCAACTGTTTCAACTCCTCAAACGTCGATGCCTTCTCCGAAAGCAGCCAGTTTCTAAATGCATCGGACAGATCCCGGGCATGCTCAAGAAAGGTGCACTCACGACCCTTCGTGACACCCCGGAACTTCAATCTGTACGTCTCTGGTTGTAACTCGTATGCCCGCAGGACAGCCTCCTTCAATACCTCATAATTGATGCACGACTCCAAAGGCAACGCATCATATGCCTTGAGTCCTTTACCAACCAACCTAGAGGAAACAAGGGCTGCCCACTTAACCTCGGGCCATTGGTGCTTCCGGCACTTCTTCTCAAAACGCATACAAAATTTGGTGACACCCGACTCATCAAATACAGGGACCAACTTGAGCAGGTGCGATAAAGACTGATCATGACCTCGATTCCCAGAACCGAGACCCTCCCTGTCGATTCCACCCGAGACTTCTCAAGATCTCTGTCTGCACAATACTCCGTAGACTCAACCTGAAACTCAGCCTCACGTATGGCTTTCTCTCCTCAGCCTGAATCTTAGCCATCTCAATCTGCTGCTGCTGCTCAGATTCATGCTTTCGTTGCTCAGATTCATACTTTCGTTGCTCCGCCTGCTGGTTAAGTTTAGCGAGTTCAAGCTGAAACAACATCTCGGCTGACAAACCTTGAGGACGGGGTGCTACTATTGGGGACCCACCCCGTGAATCACCTAGAGGTATACCCAACCGCCAGCGGCCATCAGCCTGAGGGAACGTACCCGGCTCCGGAGGCCGAGGAGGCGCCATGGTAGGAGTCGAGTGGAATGGGGGCTGGGCAGAAGGTGCCCCAGCTCCCGCTCCACCCGAAGCCCCACGCACCCCACTGAGCACACAGGTAACCAGCTCACCTCTCGACAAACTGCTAGTACTGGGAAACCCTAAGACCGCGGCTACACACTGTAGTCCGTACCAGTCTAGCCCCGACACATGATCCACTGACACCGGCTCCTCCAAAAATATCCGAGCATCCTCCTCACTGGTTACCACCCGAGCGCTGTTAGGCTTCTCCACCTTCTCCACCTCCTCGCCTGTGCTCTCACTATATACTGATCCGTCGTCCGACATAATGTCCACCAAAAATTCTCAACGTTTATAAACAAAAAGTACCTAAACTCTCATGTAGCACTATTCACTCAAAAATGCTTGAAGACTCTTAAGTGTTATACTACTTGCCAAAAAAAATCCGTGTCCACTATATTCCTTTAAACAAAATCAAATGACCACAACACTCCTGCAATATTTCTCTAAGTTCACAAAATCCTAAGCAAGGTCGCCATTTGTTACGACCGGGACTCGTACAAAACAAGGGCTCTTAATCATTGGACTAGAAAAGGCACACAGCCACAACGGTAACACTAGATCCAACCCTCGAACTAGTAATGCCGGCGCACAAAAACACCTATACCCTCCAGAGTTAAATCTGCGATAGCGGGGTATCCTATATCTTGGTATAAATGCACTACTACTACAGGCTGATGATCTCTGATACAGCCTGATCATAACAACATACAATTACGTTAATAATGTATACAAGGAAAAAGATAGAG
This sequence comes from Paralithodes platypus, assembly GCA_032716605.1. Taxonomy (NCBI): domain Eukaryota; kingdom Metazoa; phylum Arthropoda; class Malacostraca; order Decapoda; family Lithodidae; genus Paralithodes; species Paralithodes platypus. Next base: position 7,732,593 of record CM064563.1, read on the forward strand.
AGCTTAATTAAATCTAGTCAACCAACCCACCCGTGTACCAGATAATCCTAATCATAATTCCCACCTACTGGACTTATTTTTAACAACCAATTAAGAAAATTATGATGTTACAGTGAGGTCCCCGCTTGGATCTTCTGATCACTGTCTGATACAGGCCACCTGTCTATCACCTACCACACCTTCCCACTCTGAACCTGTTTTGGTGACTAAATGGCATTACGATAGGGCAGACTGGGAGGGTCTTCAAGGTTTCTTTATTGATATTCCCTGGACCTCTTTCTTTTCTAATGATGCACACTCCACCTTGAGCCACATACAAGATTTTGTAAAAATTGGAATGGAAACTTTTATTCCTCATCAAAAGTACCGTAAAAGATCTAATTCACCTAAATGGTTTGACCATAATTGTGGTAGAGTAACTGAACAAAAAGCAATAGCCTACAATGCATACACAAGATCAAAAACACATGCAGCCTTTAATTACTTTAGAAACATCAGAAATCATGCCAAAACTGTATTAAACCTAACTAAATCAAACTTTCTCCACAAGCAGGCAAATAAACTTCTAAATAATCGAAATGATAACAAAATATTTTGGTCTACTCTTAACTCATTTAAATCCAACTTCACTACTGCTTCATCCATTCCACCATTAAAATCTCCGACTGGCAATCTTGTAAGTGACCCACGAGGTAAAGCTAACCTTCTTGCGGATATTTTCTCCACCAACTCAACCTTAGATGAAATAAATCAAGATGTCCCTGTACTTAATTTTAATTCACCTGAAATTCCCTCACTTAAGATCCACACCAGACATTTCAAAACTATTTTGCAGAATCTCTCGGTAGATAAGGCTCCTGGTCCAGATGAAATTCCTCCAATAGTACTTAAGAATTGCTCCTTGGTGCTCGCTCCTGTATTGGCAAATTTTTTCCGTCTGTGTACTCATACCTCATGCTTCCCAGTACCCTGGAAAGAAGCAAACATCCATCCAGTTCCTAAAAAAGGTGCCTCTTCAGATCCATCAAACTACAGACCAATAGCTATAACTTCCACTCTTGGTAAAGTCTTTGAAATTATATTAAATAATCACATAATTAAGCATCTTGAGAATATTAAAATTAATCAGTGATAGGCAATATGGTTTTAGACGATGTCGATCAACTGCAGACATGCTTTGCCTTCTTACGCATCAAATCAACCAAGCTACAGACCAACATGGTGAAACACATACAATAGCACTGGATATATCAAAGGCATTTGATAGAGTCTGGCATCAATCCTTATTGTCGAAGATGTCACACTACGGCCTTGCATCATTAGTTCCACTAATTTTCTTATCTTCATAACAGAAAAATATGTGTAATGGTAGATGGCCTTTATTCTCAATTTCACTCAATAAATGCTGGTGTTCCCCAGGGATCAGTTTTGGCCCCAATTCTGTTCCTCATTCATATCAATGATCTCATATCTACCACTCATAATCCAATACAATCCTACGCAGATGACTCAACACTCCACAGTTCCTTCACATTTACCAATTCTTTCACCCAACCCGATCTTATAAATTCAAAAATAAACACTGCAATTTCTCTGAACCAGGACCTTTCTAGAATTGATGGATGGGGACAAAAGAATCTAGTTTCCTTTAATGCACAGAAAACCAAGTACATTCAATTTTCTAACCGACAGAATCTCACTGACTCCCATATATTTTCAATGATGTAAATATTCCCACTTCCCCTAGTATTGACATTCTCGGTGTAACATTAACTACGAACTTGAGCTGGACACATTATGTTAGAAGCATTGCTAAGAATGCCTCTAAAAAACTGGGACTCCTGTACAGAGTTCGAGAATTCTTCACTGACGAGCAGTTGGCCGTGATATATAAAAGTCATGTGCGTTCTCAGATGGATTACTGTTCACCTCTGTGGGGTGGAAGTGGAGTGGTTGCATTGAGGCAGTTGGACAAAATTCAAAATAAAGCTATTAGATTAATCAATAACCCTGCGATCACACAGGACCTTCCTACATTATCCATACGAAGAAACGTTGCATCCCTTGCATTATTCTACAGATACTTTCACAGCAATTGTTCCGAGGAACTTGCTTCAATTGTGCCGCCTCTCCACATCTTTCCCCGTAGAACTAGGGCAGCTGAGAGCGCCCATGAATTTACACTTTCTCCTCCACAATGCAGAACTTCTGCTTATCAGAATTCATTTATCCCCAGAGCTACTACTCTTTGGAATTCACTTCCCTCGAATTGCTTTCCACAAACTTACAATCTACAAATGTTTAAATCTAGTTGTTACAAACATTTTATGAATGGAGGATGCCTTTAGGCACATGGACCTTTTTGTTTTATCTGTGTTTTTCCTTCCTCCGTTCATTGTCTCTTAAAAAAAAAAAAAAAAAAAAAAATCACTGGAATGATTTAATGCAAACAAGAAGAAGGTAAAATTAAAGTTACTCTAAACAATAATAAACTGTCACATCTATATTAAAGAAACTGAATGAAAGTCCTAAAGCATTGCACAGGAATCTTCTGAAGAAAGTCTGATGCTGCTTAAGATGATCGAATCGGATTTTGAACTTTTATATAAAGCAGGAAATAGATATGACAAGTGTAGTGACATACAGTGTTAACTGGCACGGGAATAATGATAAATGCGCAATAGTATTATCTCCAACAACAAAAGAAGTACTTCCTCAGGCAACGCAGAAGCCTGCTCGGGTTGTGCAACTCAACAACAACCAAGGCTTACAATCAACGTGAATAAAAATGCTGCATACATAACATAAGAGCTTATAATCCTAATTGGGTGTCTGCTAGGCGAATAAAGTCTAGTTGGGATGTCGTAGGCTAGGAAACAATGGCTGAGTAAGCGGCTCGTAGCATAGTGAGGTCGTTAAGACTGTGCGGCCAAATTACGGTAAATGACGGGGTGCTCTCTTGAGAGATACAGATCGCTAGTATCTGGTTCTCTCCTGGCGACCCTCTTCAAGTCAAAGCAAAACGAGTTAGCAAAGTTTTGGGTGGCAGAGGCAAAAGCCCTCACTCGCAACACAAGGCTAAACTCACAAGGTACACAGTCAGAAAGACAACCTAGGCTTCCCACGTATCCGTTGCGATTGTACAAGTTCAACAAAACCTGGTACACATCGGAAATCACAACACCAGTAGCCTTACCCCAGTCTAGCATTAAATAGCCCAGCAGACAACCACGAGATAGGTAGGGAGACACCGCGAGTGTGTCGAACCTCTACAGACAAAATGGTAACCCCTCCAAAATGCCTAACTAAACATGTAATATCTGAGAGCTTCAGCATATAATACGATGGCCGATATATGAAATCGTGCAGAACCAAAGGGGAGTTATGATGTAAAATAGATTGGAAGAATGAGAGGTAAGAAGTTGAGAGAGAGAGAAAGACGTGTTCTATAGGTAGAAGTAGAGGCCAGGTGGCAAGGGAGGTGTGAAGGGTATGCTGGTCAGGCAAGCTCTGAGCAAGGAAGGCACAAAGACAGCAGGGAGTGCGGGGGGACCACTTCCAGACGCGGCGGGAGGGCTGTAAGGCGGCCAGCCACTCGGAGGGCCCGGCCGTTGCATGACGTCACCGAGACAACACGTAACACTACGCTACTACTCTCTGCCTCCTGCACTTACTCACTCACACTCTCTAGCTGTATCATTTCAGTCTTATACATTAAACTTATAACTGATGATATAAAATAGAATGCATTGTCACAGTCGAAAATAAAGACCACTTCTATACTGCCTGTGACATGACGATTCACAAGAAAGAAAGTACAACATTGTAGATAGACTGTAGCCCATTTCACTGCCCTGGCGAGCGCTAGTGGCTACCGGGAGGCGATTCTGCCAATGCTGGCAGGCGTCACAGCCTGCCCAAGATATAGGACGCTCAAAATTAGGCGAGCACAATATCTGACAAGGCAGAATGCCGACAAGACCCGTCACACATAGCCACTCCACCAGAAATGAAATGCAATGCTCAAGTCTTACAAAAAGCAACATATCAACATAAGAAAAATCTTATAACCCCTCCCAAACATAATAGTGTAATTTAGCCTACTATGCTCCCTGAGCGAGCTTCACAGAGCCCAGCCTCCTAAGTGAAAGACAGGTTCAACTTAGGACTTTAGCTATAACATAGGCAACTTACAATTAACTATCAAAAGAAAGAGTTTTTATATGATTTTTTATTTAATTTTTAATGTTGTTTTTGGCGGCTGCTCTACAGGGGCAAGCCAATTTTACTCCACTCTCAACACACACTGACTGAATGGTGAGGGTTCTCCTGCAAACAAACCCTCCCGTGACAAACAATCAGCCAAAACATTATCAGTGCCCTTAGCATGCCACACATCCAACTTGTGTTCTGGCAGCAAAACAACACCTGGCACTGATAAACTGCCCAGTTCATCATAAGACTGGCACTTCTCTTCACTCTTTCCGGCAACGGGACCTGCCAAAAGCCTTTCACTAGTTCTACCTTCGTGATAGGCGATGCAGCCCCGATGCGGGATATGGTGTCGTCAACTCTCGATAAGGTATAGGCGTCTGTCAGGGATAATTCACACCCACTCTTGCCATCACCATACACACTGATCTTGCCACTCAACTCCGGTTGCAAACTCACTTGCAACGACCATTCACGATATCCCTTATCCCTCAGACCCTTTTTCCACATGTCGTCTAGCTCTGTTTTCACGACAGGCTGTTGAGCAGGATTTATACGGTAGGGAATTAAACTGAGCCTTGCACTGTCTCCAGCCTCCATGTCGGATTCTACCACATATATCAGGCCTGGAGAAGCAACAAACATGCGGATGCACTGCCACAGCCTAGTAAACAACTTATCTTGCAGAACAACATGCCTAGTGCCCTCCCACAACCCAGCCGAGACCGCAGCTTCTAACCTGTAATCTCCCTCCTTCTCCACCTTCGTCCCTAGAACAGCCAGGTCATGAGGGGGACAATCAGTACCACCTGTGCAGTCACTCCCATAGTTCATTATTGCTAAGGCTTCCCTGCCGATACCGTACATGCGCACCCCCGCATTCCTTACGACTACATCTGCCTGCGCAGCATCACCGCTTTTAGCGACATGGCCAGATACAGTCGGTCTATGGTAGGGCTGTTGCATTCGACTAGAGCAGCATTGGGAGGCTATGCGACGACCGGGCACATCCACTCCACAGCCAACCTCACCAATCTGCTCAATGTCCTCCTTCTGACCACCACCCTTGGCAGCCATGGGTCGACCCTGACCTGACAACCATGTCCAAGCCTCGTCGCCCACCTTGAACCACCGAAACAACGAGGCTAACGGTCTACCAACATTCAAGTGACCTGCCCGCGGAACATCTTGCACCGCCTGAGTTGTGAGGCTCGGGTGCTCGGCACGACCAGTGGGGTATGAACCGAGCTGGTGCTGGAGCGCTGCACACTGCTGCTCAGGCAGGTGCTCTAGCGCTTCCACAGCCACCAGACTCGTGTCCCCCGCCCACTGCTCTGCCGAGACATGACAATCCCAACTCTCCTCCACTTGTGCCCTACTGCCCCCCTCTCCTTCTCCACCTTGGCCGCTGCAGACCAACGCAGGGACAGTAGGCTGCTCAGGTGGTTGCCTCACAAACTCCTCCAACAGGTTCACATGACATGTTTCCCCGTCCTCGTGTACGATCTCAACAGCACCATTACCACACTTCTGAACTTCCGGATCCTCCAACTGCAGTTTACTAATATCCGAGGGAGCCAACCTGTCTAAATGCTTCCGAAGCAACCCATGTCCTCCCCCAATATCAAACTGAGCAACCCTTTTTTCTCTCTGTGTGTAACGTTGCTGCCTCGGAGTCTCTTCCTGCCCTACCTCCTCACTAGCTGTGACAGGTCCTGGGGCTTCTCCAGACTCCAACAATGGTGCCAATACTGAGTCGCCAAGAAGAGCTGCTGGTACTAAACTCTCCAAACTTTTACCAACATTAGCCGTCTTCTTCCAACCGTTCCTCCGTTGATCAGAAGACTGAGGAATAGGCTGTGACACTTTGGATGCAAGAGATCTTGTAACAACGCACGCCATAGGTTATACTTGACACTTCTCTACCCACTCCTGTTCCTCCCTACTCTCGTCGGCCGGCTTCTCGGCAACGACTAAGGGTGAAACCTCAGAAATAGGCACCGCAAAGTCGTTGCCGAGAAGGAGGTCGACGCCCCCAACAGGCAAGTTCTCCACAATTCCAACATCCAACTCTCGTGTCACACCATCTACCTCAAGTTCCATCCTGACCAACGGGTATGACCTGATAGCATTGATACCTTGCACCACAACCACCCGTGCCGCGTTTATTGGTCTACCAGTAAAGTTCTTCATCAAAGTCTGAGAGGCACCCGTGTCTCGCAACAGCTCAACTCCATGCTTCTTACCAGCCAACTTCACGCAGCCACGCCCTCGATGGTCACAAAAGACATCGCGGACAGGGTTCGAGACTTCCGGATTCTTCTCAACTGACTGTGTCCCAGCCTCTGACGTTATACCCCGGGCAAACTCAGACGACTTCGGGGACACCCCAATGTTGCGAGCCAAAGACACAACTGCATTAGGTAGCTTGCTTGGACAGGCTCTTGCAAAATGCCCCTTCTCATGACAATGAAAACACTCTAACTCCCCCTTGGGCTTCCCTTGAGGTGGGGAAGGGCCCTGACCCTTTCTAAACGGGACGGTACTAGGTTTATGGTCAGTTTTAACCCTTAATTAGCGGCTCACCACATAAGTCGAGTTAAATAAAGCTGGACTATGTGGCGGCGCTCGACATAGGTCGAGTGGCAATTTCAGCACGTAATGTTGCTGAGAGAGAGAGACAAGTGGTGGCAGGAGACTAGCGAGCGTATGACTGCTCCAGACCACCGCGGCGAACCTACTGACACGAATCTCAGCTCCCTCCTCCCTCTCTCACTCGCTACATACTGAATTATATGGGGAAAGTACCGAATTACATGCTTTTTGCACTTGCGTTGCACGGTTATTGCAAGAAAACTAGCCATCATAAAAGGATCGTTATGGTGTCATTCGAAAGCTCTGTTTATGCCCTTTCAGGTATAGGTACTTGTTTTACGTTCTGGTCTTATTTAGGCATGAAAATGATCACGTAAACAGCCCTATTTTGGCTAAAAACACCCCGCTGGGCGGTAAATATAAATAAACCGCATAGGCCGCTCGTAAGGTGTTAATATCATTGCTCTTTTTGTTATGGTTATATGGTGTATCACTGACTCTGGGGGGTGGAGTGTTGCGCCCCTTGTTACTTGTATCGTTCCGTTGTGCAGACCCGCACCCACGAATCAGTGACATCCTAAGGTCAGCCATCTGAGCTGCCTCCTGAAGAGTTTTCGGGATCTTTTCTTTAAGATTCAACGTCAAATCGCCGCCTGTACATTTGAAAAATTGTTCTAGAAGCATCAACTGTTTCAACTCCTCAAACGTCGATGCCTTCTCCGAACGCATCCAGTTTCTAAATGCATCGGACAGATTCCGGGCATGCTCAAGAAAGGTGCACTCACGACCCTTCGTGACACCCAGGAACTTCAATCTGTACGTCTCTGGTTGTAACTCGTATGCCCGCAGGACAGCCTCCTTCAATACCTCATAATCGATGCACGACTCCAAAGGAAACGCATGATATGCCTTGAGTCCTTTGCCAACCAACCTAGAGGAAACAAGGGCTGCCCACTTAACCTCGGGCCATTGGTGCTCCTGGCACTTCTTCTCAAAACGCATAAAAAATTTGGTGACACCCGACTCATCAAATACAGGGACCAACTTGAGCAGGTGCGATAAAGACTGATCAAGACCTCGATTCCCAGAACCGAGACCCTCCCTGTCGATTCCACCCGAGACTTCTCAAGATCTCTGTCTGCACAATACTTCGTAGACTCAACCTGAAACTCAGCCTCACGTATGGCTTTCTCTCCTCAGCCTGAATCTTAGCCATCTCAATCTGCTGCTGCTGCTCAGATTCATGCTTTCGTTGCTCAGATTCATACTTTCGTTGCTCCGCCTGATGGTTAAGTTTAGCGAGTTCAAGCTGAAACAACATCTCGGCTGACAAACCTTGAGGACGGGGTGCTACTATTGGGGACCCACCCCATGAATCACCTAGAGGTATACCCAACCGCCAGCGGCCATCAGCCTGCGGGAACGTACCCGGCTCCGGAGGCCGAGGGGGCGCCATGGTAGGAGTCGAGTGGAATGGGGGCTGGGCAGAAGGTGCCCCAGCTCCCGCTCCACCCGAAGCTCCACGCACCCCACCGAGCACACAGGTAACCAGCTCACCTCTCGACAAACTGCTAGTACCGGGAAACCCTAAGACCGCGGCTACACACTGTAGTCCGTACGGGTCTATCCCCGACACACGATCCACTGACACCGGCTCCTCCAAAAATATCCGAGCATCCTCCTCACTGTTTACCACCCGAGCGCTGTTAGGCCTCTCCACCTTCTCCACCTCCTCGCCTGTGCTCTCACTATATACTGATCCGTCGTCCGACATAATGTCCACCGAAAATTCTCAACGTTTATAAACAAAAAGTACCTAAACTGTCATGTAGCACTATTCACTCAAAAATGCCTGAAGACTCTTAAGTGTTATACTACTTGCCAAAAAAAATCCGTGTCCACTATATTCCTTTAAACAAAAACAAATGACCACAACACTCCTGCAATATTTCTCTAAGTTCACAAAATCCTAAGCAAGGTCGCCATTTGTTATGACCGGGACTAGTATAAAACAAGGACTCTTAATCATTGGAATAGAAAAGGCACACAGCCACAACGGTAACACTAGATCCAACCCTCGAACTTATAATGCCGGCGCACAAAAACACCTATACCCTCCAGAGTTAAATCTGCGATAGCGGGGTATCCTATAACTTGGTATAAATGCACTACTACTACAGGCTGATGATCTCTGATACAGCCTGATCACAACAACATACAATTACATTAATAATGTATACAAGGAAAAAGATAGAGAGCTTAATTAAATCACTGGAATGATTTAATGCAAACAAAAAGAAGGTATAATTAAAGTTACTCTAAACAATAATAAACTGTCACATCTATATTAACACCTTACGAGCGGCCTAGGCGGTTTATTTATATGTATCGCCCAGCGGGGTGTTTTTACCCAAAATAGGGCTGTTTACGTGATCATTTTCATGCCTAAATAAGACCCAGAGCGTAAAACAAGTATCTATCCCTGAAAGGGCATAAACAGAGCTTTCCAATGACACCATAACGATCCTTTTATGATGGCTAGTTTTCTTGCAACAACCGTGCAACGCGAGAGCAAAAAGCATGTAATTCGGCACTGTCCCCATACAATTCCGTATATAGCGAGTGAGAGAGGGAGGGAGGAGGTGGGATTCGTGTCAGTAGGTTCGCCGCGGTGGTCTGGAGCAGTCATACGCTCTCTACTCTCCTGCCACCACTTGTCTCTCTCTCTCAGCAACATTACGTGCTGAAATTGCCACACGACCTATGTCGAGCGCCGCCAGATAGTCCAGATTTATTATACTCGACTTATGTTGCGCCGCGACAGTTATGGGTTAAAGAAAGTGAATGAAAGTCCTAAAGCATCAAACAGGAATCTTCTGAAGAAAGTCTGATGCTGCTTAAGATGATCGAATCGGATTTTGAACTGTTATATAAAGCAGGAAATATATATGACAAGTGTAGTGACATACAGTGTTAACTGGCACGGGAATAATGATAAATGCGCAATAGTATTATCTCCAACAACAAAAGAAGTACTTCCTCAGGCAACGCAAAAGCCTGCTCGGGTTGTGCAACTCAACAACAACCAAGGCTTACATTCAACGTGAATAAAAATGCTGCATACATAACATAAGAGCTTATAATCCTAATCGGGTGTCTGCTAGGCGAATAAAGTCTAGCTGGGATGTCGTAGGCTAGGAAACAATCGCTGAGCAAGCGGCTCGTAGCCTAGTGAGGTCGTTAAGACTGTGCGGCCAAATTACGGTAAATGACGGGGTGCTCTCTTGAGAGATCCAGATCGCTAGTATCTGGTTCTCTCCTGGCGACCCTCTTCAAGTCAAAGCAAAACGAGTTAGCAAAGTGTTGGGTGGCAGAGGCAAAAGCCCTCACTCTCAACAAAAGGCTAAACTCACAAGGTACACAGTCAGAAAGACAACCTAGGCTTCCCACGTATCCGTTGCGATTGTACAAGTTCAACAAAACCTGGTACACATCGGAAATCACAACACCAGTAGCCTTACCCCAGTCTAGCATTAAATAGCCCAGCAGACAACCACGAGATAGGTAGGGAGACACCGCGAGTGTGTCGAACCTCTACAGACAAAATGGTAACCCCTCCAAAATGCCTAACTAAACATGTAATATCTGAGAGCTTCAGCATATAATACGATGGCCGATATATGAAATCGTGCAGAACCAAAGGGGAGTTATGATGTTAAATAGATTGGAAGAATGAGAGGTAAGAAGTTGAGAGAGAGAGAAAGACGTGTTCTATAGGTAGAAGTCGAGGACAGGTGGCAAAGGAGGTGTGAAGGGTATGCTGGTCAGGCAAGCTCTGAGCAAGGAAGGCACAAAGACAGCAGGGAGTGCGGGGGGACCACTTCCTGATGCGGCGGGAGGGCTGTAAGGCGGCCAGCCACTCAGAGGGCCCGGCCGTTGCATGACATCACCGAGACAACACGTAACACTACGCGACTACCCTCTGCCTCCTGCACTTACTCACTCACACTCTCTAGCTGTATCATTCAGTCTTATACATTAAACTTATAACTGATGATATAAAATAGAATGCATTGTCACAGTCGAAAATAAAGACCACTTCTATACTGCCTGTGACATGACGATTCACAAGAAAGAAAGTACAACATTGTAGATAGACTGTAGCCCATTTCACTGCCCTGGCGAGCGCTAGTGGCTACCGGGAGGCGATTCTGCCAACGCTGGCAGGCGTCACAATATATATATATATATATATATATATATATATTTATATATATACTGTATATATATACTGTATATATATATATATATAATATTATATATATATATATATAGAAGCAATTGACTCTCCGGCAGGGAATCGTAGGCGTACATGGAAGAGCAATACCAAAGAGTAAAGGAACATCTTTATTTTTCTAGAACATGTGCGACGTTTCGACACCAACATGTGTCATTTTCAAGCCTCACCCACCCACCATCACCAACCATCCCTAGGCACCCACGAGTCCTCTCCTTTACTTTGTTTCTAGTAATTGGTATGTTATTCACTAAAATGTAGCTTTTCTATATTTTATCTGTTTTTGTTTTCGTTTTTGTTATCTTTCTCTGTCCATATATTATTCATTTATTATTCTCTTATTTAAATTTCAGTATTTTATCCCTGTTTTCTACCTTCCTTCATCCAGTTTCTTGTGTACTTTATAGTAATTTAACATACTTTTACAAATTGTATATTTGATTGCAAACTTTTAATTTAGGTTCTTTTTTCCTTTTTATGCTTGAAAATGACACATGTTGGTGTCGAAACGTCGCACATGTTCTAGAAAAATAAAGATGTTCCTTTACGCTTTGGTATTGCTCTTCCTTATATATATATATATTATACCATGTGAAAATTAACATACAGGTTAGCGCAGAATTGTGTTAGCCACCTGCTAGACATTGGCAACGCTCCCTCTTGATATATTTGTATAGCTAAGTGGTAGTCTGTGTGAATAGCGTTATATGTATTTTATTATAACAAACAATATCTTCACAACCATTGCATATAATGACTTTTATAATACCTCATTAAATGCAGCATAAATAGTAGAAGCTACCTGTAATTTCAAAGTTCTAATACAAATAAACTTACATGAATAGTGATGAGTATAAGACAAATAATAGGCCTACACAGTATTAGTTTATTCTCTTTTTAATTTGGGCGGGTTTTCGAATATTTTCCGAAACTTTACAAAGTTAAAAACACTTGCATGAATCTTATCATTATGTCCATAGCAAATTGGTGTTTATAAAATTGTTGTAAGTTTCTTATTTTCGATAAATCAACCTTTTAATATAGCCTACTCTAATAGTGTGTGGCGTGATTAAAGTAGAAATGCCCTCCGCCAATCACCGCGCTCCCTTTTGCTTACTTGCAAAGCCAGCTGATTTTGACAGCTCACGGCTGGCTGCAACGTGCCAGGCCCCGCCCACCAGCCTCCATTATCAGAGCGCTAAGCTGGACTTTCTACTCCCCCTCAGAAGTCACTCTCTTTCTTTGCTCGAAGAACTCCTTCTGATTATCCTTTGAGTAATATCTCGGTGCCAGCCCTGTACTCCCGTAAACCACCAAAAGAGGGTTATAATCAACTCCCTGGACCTTACTATGAAGAGAAGAGAGAGGAGATGAAGGAAGCAAAAAGTCAGTGCGAATGTACAGCCGGGCAAAGCCACCAGCCAATCAGAGCGCGCGAGAGCGGGAGGCCAGAGTATAAAGGCAGCCGCGCGGACTCCAGGGGATGTGGCAACCCTGGTCTATGGGGTTGGCAACGCTGGTTTAAATCAGCGAGGTTAAGCAACGTGGGGTCTGGTCAGTAGTTGGATGGGTGACCGCCTGGTACCAGCACACAGCTGTTGGGTGGCCCTGCACCAGCGCGGTGTAGCTGGATGGGTGATTGCACCCGGGACCGACATTGATCAGATGGTTGTCACACATGCATGGGATGGGTGAAATTTCCTTGGCTTGCCACCAGGGTCCAAGTAGCCCAGGAGTGTTGAACAAACTCCAATTCCTGTGTAGTTCTGTCTCACTCAGACGAAAATGAGTACCTGGAATCGTTGTGGCTCAAATTAATCCAGGGACCTGATTGGTGGCTTCCTGCAACCAATCAAACACACGAGAATGGGAACTTGGCTAGCCATCAGGATTACTCAGTGGTCATTGGGCTGGCCTTCTCTCGTGTTCGCCTCGTCCCACCCATACGTAAAACTGGGTACCTGGAGTGTAAAAACGGCCTTGGCAAGGTCGTATCCTGGGGTAAATTTGATTACTTGTCTCTTCTTTCCTATATTCCCTCAATTCATAAGTGTCTGTCTGTCCTGCCTGTCCCCCATCCTAGCCCAAAGAAACACAACTCCCGCAGGTTGGGTCAAGCCCCGACGCCTTCATCTCCTACTACAATTCACTTCCTCACCTCCTACTACTTCCACTGTCCCAACTCTAGTATTTGAGGCATTGGGTGATCAAAATTATTACTTGTCTCATCTTTCCTATATTCCCTCCACTCCAGGGGTCACTCACCCCTCAGAGCTCACCGGGTCCACACACTGCAACCTACTTGCTCTCCCTCTCGCCCGGGCACAAAGGAACACCAGGAGCCCACTTTTCCCGTTGCCTTGCCCTCACCTAAACGCAGTTCCAGACACACACACACACCTGATCCAGCCTACCAGAATACATTTGTTTAAGGACCAATATTGGGCCCGCATATTATAAGGAGAGAAAGAGAGATGTGGTGGAATAACCTGGTGGTTTGCTATATAAATTGATGTGTCCTTCTAGGACAAGACTAAACGAAAAATAATTTAGACTTACCTGAATATATAAAGATGATGATGTGTTTATTAATTAGTTATTTTTGTTAGCACCGGCACCAACCGAAGAGTTATTATATAGGATCTGATAGGAGAGATTTAAGATTAAAAGAGCAGGGGAAAGAATACTTGTGTTGATAAATGAGGCAACCAAAGTTAAAGAGGGAAACAGTTGTTTAGTTGCCAAATAGATTAAAGATTAAAAGAGTAAAAGTAAAGAGGGGAGGGAAAGCATACTTTTGTTAATAAATGAGGCAACCAGTAAGTTAAAAAGTGAAACAGTTGTTCAGTTGCCTAATAGATTAGCTATAGCTAGGGATGGACACTAGTCCCTATGAATCATTTATGAAGTTGTGTAAAAAGGAAACTGTGAAGAAGGACACTAGTCCAATGTGAGTTGCGTTATTATTAAGTCTAAAAGAGTTATTCTGTGTATGCGTCTGAGGCACGGTTCATCTTTTGTTAGTACGATAATTGATTAAGGGGAAGGGTAACCTACCGTGTTGGTAACAGGGTTACTAGAGGATAAATTCAGACGATGTTATTGAGGTAAAGATTGTAAATCTATATTGTGAAGTAACTAGGTGACGGAACCCAATAGTATTATTGAGATAAAGATTGTAAACCTAATTGTGAAGTAACTGGGTGGCGGAACCCAATAGTGTGATTGAGGTAAAGATTGTAAACCTAGATTGTGAAGTAACTGGGTGGCGGAACCCATATTATACGTGAGAGAGACCTTGTAATCTCATTCGGTAATTTGTATGATGTTATGTCATTGTGGAGGTACTTGTGTAGTAACGACGGTTGTGTCAAAAGAATAAATAGATTCTATGTATTGAGGAGATAGATTATATATGTTATAGCCTTGGTATTGAGGAGATAGATTATATATGTTATAGCCTTGGTATTGAGGAGATAGATTATATATGTTATAGCCTTGGTATTGAGGAGATAGATTAATATGTTATAGCCTTGGGATTGAGGAGATAGATTATATATGTTATAGCCTTGGGATTGAGGAGATAGATTATATATGTTATAGCCTTGGTATTGAGGAGATAGATTATATATGTTATAGCCTTGGTATTGAGGAGATAGATTATATATGTTATAGCCTTGGGATTGAGGAGATAGATTATATATGTTATAGCCTTGGGATTGAGGAGATAGATTATATATGTTATAGCCTTGGTATTGAGGAGATAGATTATATATGTTATAGCCTTGGGATTGAGGAGATAGATTATATATGTTATAGCCTTGGGATTGAGGAGATAGATTATATATGTTATAGCCTTGGTATTGAGGAGATAGATTATATATGTTATAGCCTTGGTATTGAGGAGATAGATTATATATGTTATAGCCTTGGGATTGGGAAAAGGCTCAATAAACGTGGGAAAATCTAAAGAGTAGAGGAACGAATATAACTTATGTTTTAGTTAGGCAAAGAGGATTTGGTTCATTAGGCCCTGGTCTAAATAAAAGACACAGCAGGGTTTTGACTTAATTATTTAGGATTAATCACTAATAACGGGTCGTAGGATTGAAGCCGACTTGAGTCAATACCTGAATAGCGGGGATTCAGTTAGGGAGTAACGGGAACTCTAGGGGTCTAAAGTACAACATAGCATGAATCGACGTAATATTCAATCTGTGTCTTGAACTCATCTCGGCCCGAGCCAAGAACCTATTATTAGGGTAGCTAGGAAGTCTGTTAAATAAAATATACGAACTTCTAAATGACTGTCGAATTATCCCCCGTAGCAGTAGCATAAAAGATTTAGAATTAAATACTACAGTGATAATTATAGATATCACACACTATTAAATTAGGCTATATTATAAGGTCGAAAACTATTATTTAAATATTTTTACAACCGAAGGGCATGTTTATAGTTTCTATACCAACCAAAACAGATGAGGTATCGCTGTTAGTTTTCTACATATAAAAAACATGGGAATTCTGTACGGGCAAGCTACTGGTGCTTATCCTCCGTGTCATCAACAGAATTCCTTGCAAACCATGGTTGGATCTGGCCCCCTTCACCCCCATCAGAAGTACCCATCGCCCGGGAGCCTGTCCCACTCATGTTCCTAAGGCTTTTTATAGCCCCTGCACCCACAACCCAGACATACGCACACTCATGCAGTTCACACCAAGCCACAAGATGGAGCGGAAAGTTGAGAAAATCCTGAAGTTAACCTGAAAGTTTGTGGGACAACCCTTGTGCTACCTGACGCATCTTGAAGTCTGCTTGAAGCGTGGTAGCCCAACCTCATGCTATTCAAAGTATCCTGAAGTCCGCTTGAAGTGTGGTAGTGTTATAGAACTCCTAAACACATCGTTCCACCACCCAAGTGTTCAATTACAATTTCTGAGGGGCTATACATAATATCCCAGTTCATAATCACAACTCCGTCCCCCTTGACTAGACAACTCGAAGCTGAAGAAGAATTGTTCAAATGAAACCTGTATATCCTTTCACCTTCATGTTGTGTTCAATCAAACATATATACCATAACCCTCTAAGTGTTCATGTTGGTTAAAGACAATCCGCATTAAGTTTAAATATAATATAATTCCATTCCCCCTTTGTGTTTTTATAATTGTGTGACTGAGACCCCCAAGTGTTCTTGACAATTTATGCGGGTTGTGTTATCTGTATTGTGTGTACCAACCTCCACGTGTGTTCAAGAAGTTATTGAGAAGGGTAGGTACATCCCCTCAACATAATAGTGTTCATGATTGCTAAAGTGTATATTCTGTAAAGTTGTAACAACATCCCATGTGTGTTCATAAATTTATTGAGAAGGGTAGCTACACCCCTTCGACATTGTAGTATTGTCCATCATTGCTAAAGTGTATATTCTGCGAAGTTGTAACGACATCCCATGTGTGTTAATAAAGTTCTTGAGGAAGGTAGCTACATCCCCTTGATAAGATAATGTTTTTCATAGTCAGAGCCTATGTTTCTGTGAGGTTGTGCCGGCGTCCCTCAGATGTCCGTAGAGTTAGTAGAAAGGTTGCAGTATCCCCTTTTAAGATATAAGTTAGCATAACGAAGGTTAGTACGACACCAAGTGTATTCTTTATCAGCCAAGTCTATTCCTCATTCATTCAAACATTTCCACTGCATCCCCCCTTTCCCCCCCCCCACCCTTCAAACCTTGTTGTCCCTTTAACTCATAAAATGTGACAGACATGTTTTTGATACGTCTGTCGGTACAGCTGGTTTACGACCGATTTGGAAAATAACCCGACATATTTACCATATTAAGCAATATTACTGCACCATTTGCACATATTGTACTTGTATAATGGACAGCTTAACCCAATAAATAGGTGTAAAGAGCAAATATCCAGTGAAAAAACATGTTATTATGACGGGAGGGGTGACGAATGCATACGATGGAGAGCAACATAGGTGTGCCCTCTCCGGTGGCTTGAGCTACACTTACGGCTCTGGTCATCTCTCACGCATGTATGAGGGAGGAGGGCGGTAGGGAGAGTGTAGAGGAAGGTGACTTGACGTATTTGAGGTGGAAGGAAGGAAGAAGGGAGGGAAATGGTAGGATAAAGGAAGAAGGGCGAAGTTGAGGGAGAAAGGGGGGGGGGGGGGGAGGATGAGAGGAAGGAGGGGGCGGGGTGTAAGACACACGTAAGGAGAAGACAGGAGGTTGTGGTAAGGTGACATGCCACCTAATCTATTGCTCTAGATAAATCGATTTTTCTTAATAGTTGGCATAAATCTCTAGTTTCCAAACTACCCTCCTTCGGTTTTTATCCCTCTATCTGTGCCTTTGTCTCTAATTTCCTTTCTGACCGCTTCATAGCTGCTGATGAGAATGGCCATTGCTCACTTCCTCAACCTTTCAACTCCGGTCTTCCTCAGGGTTCTGTGCTGTCTCCACTTCTCTTTCTAATATTCATTAACTCCTTCAGACATATATGACGCGATCGCGTCATATGGCAGAGTGAACCAAAAACACATATGACGCGATCGCGTCATATGGACTTATTATATTGCCAGAAAATAAGTTTATGACGCAATTGAGCCGGTCTCTTGGCTGGTAAGTCCGATAAGTTAGATGTACATGTGGAAACATCTAGCAACCCCCTAGCGTCCCTGTGAGGGCCCCGCGGTGCTAGAGAGAGTCAGTCTCTTCCCAGCAGCCAGCCTACTAGGTGGGTGTGCGCGGCCCTTTAAACCAAGGGGCCTCCATTTTGCCCAGCCTGGCTGGTATTACCGCTCTAATATAACCCAAACGAAGTGCTATATCGTTGGGTTATCGATGGATTATTGTGTTATTCTTGTTTAGGGTATAATAACCATGTTAGTGATGTGTTTTGCTAGTCTGGTGTACGTGACCAAGGTGGGCTCCACGAGGGGCCATGGTTTCGCTTGTTTGTGGATCACTTTCATACCATATCGAGTCAATTATATTGCTATTTATCAGTTCAAGTAGTGTATCTTACTTGTATTAGTGTTTCTTAGTGAAAAAACTTTTATTACTGGTCGAGCATTCTCTGGTGTAGGCTACGTGACCAAGGTGGTGGAGCCCACGAGGGGCCATGCTTTTTGCCTATACGTTTTGCTTGTTTGTGGATCACTTTCATATAAATATCAGTCAATTATATTGCTATTTATCAGTTCAAGTAGTGTATCTTACCTTGTATTAGTGTTTCTTAGTGAACAAACTTTCATTACTGGTCGAGCATATGTCGCCATACTCCCTCAGCCCTGTGCATTTTTTCTCGATAATTTAGTGGTGGAAAGTGCTTGCATTTTTGCTCGATAATTTATTGGTGGAAAGTGCTTGGGAGGTAAGTTTTTTATTGGCAAAAGCACTCTACATATACGGCTTGGTGGCCACGAGGGAATCTCAGCAGTGTGAGTAAGTACAGTCAACATTTTTGGTGGTGGTGGTGGCCACGAGTAGGTGGATGTGGTGGTGGTGGTGGTGATGGTCGTGGTGATGGTTGTGATGGTGTGGTGGTGATGGTGGTGGTGGTGGTGGTGGTGGTGGTGGTGGTGGTGGTGGTGGTGGTGATGGTCGTGGTGGTGGTGATGGTCGTGGTGATGGTGGTGGTGGTGGTGGTGGTGGAGATGGTGGTGGTGGTGGAGATGGTGGTGGTGGTGATGGTGGTGGAGATGGTGGTGGTGGTGGTGGAGATGGTGGTGGTGTTGACACCAATAGGGTAGGGTCCCTTTTCTGACCGCGGGTCAGGTCACTTTTCTGACCGTGGGTCAGGTCAGAAAATTAACCCAACCCTATTTGTGTCAACACCACCACCATCTCCACCACCACCACCACCATCTCCACCACCACCACCACCATTTTATTATTTTTATTATTTTTGTGTTTAGGCCTATTTTATTATTTGTATTATTATTATGTATTATTATACCTGTTATTCCTGTGCATGGGATCACCCATAAAAAAGTATTTATATTTGTATTTCATTTATATTTTTGGTTTTTTATATTATAATTTATTATTATTATTATTTATTATTATTTATTATTATACCCAACATAAATCTCCCCCACCACAAACTCTAGTATATATATATATATATATATATATATATATATATATATATATATATATATATATATATATATATATATATATATATAGATATCTATCTATCTATCTATATGCTCAGGCCCAATCCCCATTTTGGGGGCAGCCGACTCAAGACAGAGCAAGAACAGGGAAAACACAAAAACAACATAAAACAACAAATAAACACAGATAAAAAGCATAAACTCACACACATCCAGGTCACCCAGGAGAAGACCCAGAGACCAGGGTCACCAAGGTCGCTCCAGCACTCCCCCGGCCCCCGACCACCCGGAGAGGTTCCGATCTCGGCAGGCAGACATGCAGCGGAGCCAAAGCCACAAGCCCTCTCACCACACTTCCAGGCGCACCCTTCATATTAATCGTCTCCCCGGGCCAGGCGCCAGATGGACTATTATCTAGTCCAACTTGCGCCCGACCCCTTACTCCAAATGACCACGTGTTCACTCAACTATTCACAAGCATTCTCCATTCACTCCTGTCCACCACCACTTCCCCTGCCTGATCTATAGTCATTCCTCTATCATCCAAAGCCTTTCTTACACAGTCTCTCCATCTCAATGGGGGTCTTCCTGCCCTTCTATCTCCCCTTGTACCTGACTCACATATTCTCTTTGTAAGCCTTTCATCTCCCATTCGTTCAACATGACCATACCAGCTCAGCACCCTTCTGTCCACTCTGGCTGACAAATGTTCCTGCTGCCCCACTCTCCTACGTATCTCTTCATTCCTCAATCTGTCTCTACGAGTAACTCCACACATACTCCTCAAGCAGCTCATCTCCATCACATCCAGCCCTCTTTTCTCCTTTTTCTTCAGAGGCCATGTCTCAGCCCCATACATCACTGTTGGCACAACAATTCCTTGATACAGTGCACTTTTTACTTTCACTCCGAGATTTCTCGTCTTCCACATACTTCCCATTGCTCCGAAAACCTTCCTTCCTTCACACACTCTCTGTTTTACCTCCACTTCCATACCTCCACTCCTGCTTATCGTTCCTCCTAGATATTTAAAACACTCTACTTGTTCCAATATTTCCCCATCCAGCCTCACATCTAGATTCACCCTATGCTCTCCCATATTACACACCATTACTTTACTTTTATTGACGTTCACCTTCAGTTTCCTCCTTCCACAAACCACACCAAACTCTTTGACTACCCGCTGCAGTTTCTCAACAGAATCCGCCACCAATGCTGTGTCATCAGCGAATAGCAACTGATTCAACTCCCAATCTCTACCATTCTTCCCTACTAAACCCAATCCTCTTCCCATAGTTCTCCTTTTCACCTCCCTCACCACACCATCCATAAACATATTAAACAGCCATGGTGACATTACACAACCCTGTCGTAAACCTACCTTTACCTCAAACCATTCACTCAACTCACCATTTCCTACTCTCACACATGCTCTGCTCCCTTCATAAAAACTCTTAACTGCTTCTAACAAATTTCCTCCTATTTCATAAATCCTTAACACCTTCCACATTGCTTAACGGTCCACACGATCATACACTTTTTCCAAGTCCATAAATGCCCAAAATATCTCCTTATGCTTCTCTAAATACTTCTCACATAACTGTCTTACTGCAAACATCTGATCCACGCACCCTCTTCCCCTCCTAAAACCGCACTGTTCTTCTCCTATTGCAACTTCCGTACACTTTATTATCCTCTCTATCAACACCCTGCTATACAGCTTTCCAACCACTGACAATAAACTAATACCTCTATAACTTGAACACTCCTGCCGATCTCCCTTCCCCTTGTACAACGGCACAATACATGCACTCTTCCAGTCTATTGGTACCATTGACACAGCAAAGCACACATTGGAAAGTCTCACCAACCAATCTATTATCACATCTCCACCCTTCTTTATACACTCCACAGCAATACCATCCAAACCTTCTGCTTTTCCCGCTCTCATTTGTTTCACTGCTTCTTTCACCTCATTTACCTCAATCCTTTCATTCATTCCCTGCCACCTGGGTGGCCTGGGTAACCTATCTCCATCCACCTCTGCTTCAATCACTGCTTCTCTTCCATCTCTTGTATTTAACAAAGATTCAAAATACTCGGCATATCTTTTCCTCACTTCAACTGGTTCCACTAGTAATTCTCCATTTTCATCTTTCACTGACTCTTCCCTCTTTTGTCCTCCTTTCCTTACTTTATTTACCTCCTTCCAGAACATCTTCTTTCGTTCTTCAAAATTCTCACTCAACCTTTGACGCCACCTTTCGTTTGCATCTTTTTTCGCTTCTCTAATTTTCCGTTTTGCCTCTCTCCTTTTCTCCTTGTACCTCTCCCATACCTCAACACTACCATCCTGTAAAACCCTCTCAAAACACTGTCTCTTCTCCTCAACTGCCTTTCTCACCGTATCATTCCACCACTCGCTTCCCTTCCTGATACCTCTGCCTCCTACTTTCATTTTGCCGCATACTACCTCTGCACTTGCTTTCACTCCTTCCTTAAACTGTTGCCATTCAACCTCTACTTCTCTCTCTTCCATCTCTCTCACTTCCATCCACTTTTCATTTAGTCTTTCCTTGTACTCCCTCTCTTTTTCACTCTTCTCTAACTCACTAACTTTTATTACCTCTCTTACTTCACGCTTGTCTCTTATTCTCACTGTAACTCTTAACTCTTAGCTTTCCCTCCACCAGGTAATGATCTGACATACCCTCCGCCTCACCTTTCATCACATTCACATCCAGCAGTCTACACAATTTTTCCCTTGTCACCAGCACATAATCCATCAATGCCCTCTCTACAATTTCTCCCCTCACAAGTCTATGCCAGGTGTACTTGTGTATACGCCTTTTTTTGAAGAACGTATTACCTACACTCAATCTACACTCTTCACATACATTTTTCAGTCTTTCTCCACTCTCGTTTACACCATCCACACCAAAACTACCGATGACTCCCTCAACAGGCTCATTTCCTACCCTAGCATTTAGGTCCCTTAAAACTATAACATTTTCATTTTCATCAAACCCTTGAAGACAATCTCTCAAATACTCCCAGAAACCCTCTACCTCGTCTAACTCTCTTTCACTTCCTGGTCCATACGCACTTACAAAAACCCACCTTTCACCCTTAAACCGCATTCTCACCCACATTAGCCTTGATGACACCTCTTTCCACTCTTTAATAAACTTTCTCAACTCCTCCTTCACAATAATAGCCACTCCTTCTTTCCCCCTGACTCCCTCGTCTACTCCAGACTTTCTACCTATCACGTTTCCAAAATCCACTTCTCCCTCTCCTTTCATCTTTGTTTCATTCAGTGCAAGGACATCATACATCCTTCTTTCAAATAACATTCCAATATCCTCTCACTTCTCATTCGTACTACATCCACGCACATTCAAAGCTCCTATTCTTAGGGTCCGGGACCACGAACGCGTTCCCTCGCCCCTATCTCTGTCTCGTTTTTTTGGTAGATTTATTTAAGGGGGGAAGGATACCAGGCCCCCCGCCCCCGATCCCCTTTAGCCGACTTCTACGTCTCGCCGGAGAAAAGCGGTGGTGGAAATTTCTCACCCCTCCACCACAGAGGAGGCTACCTGCACCAGAAAGTGGCGGGCGTTGGGGTCGCCGCATCCCTACGCCATTTGAAAAAATTAGAGATGCAGAAGGAGAAAAAGATAGAATGGGCTATGGGAAGTAGAGAACACCAACCCTCTCTCTCGCTCTCTCTCTCTCTCTTATATATATAATATATATATATATATATATATATATTATATAAATATATAATAATATAATATAATATATATATTAATATATATTATATAATTATTATATATATAATTATATATATATATATATCGAAGTGGCTACGGGGCACCACTGGTGGTGTCCCGTAGCCCAGCCTCACTGGCTGGGCTGCGTGACACTACCAGTGGTGTCTCGCAGCCCAGCCACACTGGGTAGGCTACGGGACACCACCACAAGTGTTTTCGTATTTATCGCCATATAATTCAGCCAATTAGACTGTTGAATCGAAATTCTTTGGATTATTATTTATATTATCATTAACCCATAAATGTCGGGGCGCAACATAAGTCGAGTATAATAAATCTGGACTATCTGGCGGCGCTCGACATAGGTCGTGTGGCAATTTCAGCACGTAATGTTGCTGAGAGAGAGAGACAAGTGGTGGCAGGAGAGTAGCGAGCGTATGACTGCTCCAGACCACCGCGGCGAACCTACTGACACACGGAAATCCACCTCCTCCCTCCCTCTCTCAGCGCTATATATGGAATTGTATGGGGAAAGTGCCCGAATTACATGCTTTTTGCACTCGCGTGCAGGTTTTGCAAGAAAACTAGCCATCATAAAATGATCGTTATGGTGTCATTGGAAAGCTCTGTTTATGCCCTTTCAGGGATAGATACTTGTTTTACACTCTGGGTCTTATTTAGGCATGAAAATGATCACGTAAACAGCCCTATTTTGGGTAAAAACACCCCGCTGGGTGGTACATATAAATAAACCGCCTAAGTGGTGTTAAAAACGTTGGACTTTATTAAATTATAATCCTACTTGTTGTATATACAGACCTATTCCATTCTCAACTCCCTACGCCACACACACTCACACATACCTATTTATACATCTATCTAGGCGTTATATATAGCCGTTATATATGTGTGTATATTTTTCGTCTTACATGTCCATCTTATAAGAACATATGGAGTCTGCAGAAAGTCGATTGGTACACACAAGGCAGATCCCTCTCACACCCAACCCATCTCGTTCATATGTTTATCTATTTTGATCTCTATCGTCTTGATCCCACAATGGTTTATGGGGCGCAGTGCAAGCTTGCGTGCACGAGTAGGAATGTGCATGTACGAGCATAAAGTCTGTACGTTTGTTAGTGGAAATATGTGTTTGTATAATGGATATACAAAATTAATAATGAATGTACAATATGTTTGTGTGTGTGTGAGTGTGTGTGTGTGTGTGTGTGTGTGTGTGTGTGTGTGATAGAGAGAGAGAGAATCATTCACATGACTTGTCTTTGTGAATGTGTGCTTGTGTTTGTGATTAGGAATGCGAATATGTATTTGTGCGTGTGTAAGAACATTAGAGTGTGGGTGCGATTGTGGGAGGGAATATCAATGTGTGTGCGTGTGTATTCTGATTGTAAATGTGAACGCGAGTGTGTAGTTGTGAATGTATGTTCGAATATATGTGCGTTGTCGAGTGGTAATCTAAAAGTGTGTGTTTGTGTGTGTGTAGATCTAGGAGTATAAATCACCGAACTTGTTCGTCAAGGTGAATACACGCAATGCGAGTTAATGACATTGTGGGTAGGAATACGAATATGTGTTCCTGAATGATTTTGTGCGTGAAAATGTGAATGTGCATGAGTTTGTGTGTGTTTATATAGTGAATCAACATAGAAGATAATAGGTAAAATTTCTCAGTTGATGATGCATATATTGTCTGGGGATTATTGGCATCCAAATGTGATGTTTGGTTAATTTAGGATAGGGATTGTAATTGGTAAATCTATAGCATTATCAAACATTTATATTGCTACCATGTGAGTGCGGCCGAAGAAGGTTGCGAAAAAAAACCCGCTGACCAACCTCTGGATACCAGCGTACGTGGACCCTTTACCTTACGATCTCAAGCTAATCCAGGTAATCCAGAAAATTAACACCTACTTGTAAATTGTACCTGCCAGCATAATTATCTTATGGTCTGGACTCTCTCTCTCTCTCTCTCTCTCTCTCTCTCTCTCTCCTTTTTTGAAAAAGTGACAGGGCCAAAATCAAGGGACGTTCGAGCCAAAATGCCTGGACACACGGTGTTTGAAGCAATTTAAGTCATAGGAAGAGGGAAAGACTGATTCTGGGAGAGAGTTCCAGAGCTCAGCTGTTGAGTAGAAGAAAGTTTGAGAGCAACGTTTCACTCTCGGGTTGGAGAGTTGCACAGAGTAGGGGTGGGATTGAGTTGCAAGACGGGTACCACGTGCCCTACGTAAAGGAGGTGGTATACACTGGGAAAGCTCTAAGGAACACTGATTATTATAGTAGCGATAGAATAGCGAGAGATGCAACATTGCGGCGGAGAGAGAGAGAGAGGCAGAGAGTTGGTGAGTGGACGGGAGTTAATGATAGGAAAGGCCTTCCTTTCAACTTTGTCTATATATATATTTATATACAGTATATATTAACATTACCGTCCCATTATTCTCACTTCAATCATAGGAAAGCTACTAGAGTCAATTATTGCTAGGAAAATGAGAAACCACTTAGAAACATTTTACTTAATCAATTCTTCTCAGCATGGATTCACTCAGGGACGATCTTGCCTTACTAATTTGCTTAGTTTTTCTCAGAGGTATATGAATCAGTAGATAATGACAAGTCATATGATATTATATATTTAGATTTCAGTAAAGCTTTCGACAGAGTCCTTCATGAGAGATTGATGAGAAAGGTTGAGGCACATGGAATAGGTGGGGCGTTGTTAGGATGGATTAGGTCATGGCTAATTGGTAGGAAGCAGAGAGTCAGCATAAATGGTACCTAGTCAGAATGGGGAGCAGTCAAAAGTGGTGTCCCCCAGGGATCTGTATTAGGTCCTCTGTTGTTTATTATATACATAAATGACCTTGATTTAGATATAAATAGTAGGATAAGTAAATTTGCAGACGATACCAAAATGAGGAGAAAAATTGATTCAGATAGCGATATAGAGTGTCTGCAAAGGGATCTACTGTAGATACCTTACACGAATGGTTAGTAAATTGGCAGATGAAGTTTAACATTGACAAATGCAAGGTATTAAAGATAGGGAAGATGCATACAAATGTTAAATATAAACTAGCTAGTATGGAATTAGAAAACTCAGACTGTGAGAAAGATCTATGTGTGTTTGTTAGCAATGATTTGAAGCCTAGAAAACAGTGTATAAGCGTTCGTAACAAGGCAAACAGGATTCTCGGGTTCATATCTAGGAGTGTGAGTAAGAGAACTGCTGATGTTATCTTAAAACTTTACTTGTCATTAGTGAGACCCCATGTGGATTATGCTGTTCAATTTTGGTGTTCTTATTACAGAATGGACATAGATTGGAGAGAGTACAACGTAGAATTACAAAAATTATCCATAATATTAGAAATTTTCCGTGTGAAGAAAGGTTAAAGGAATTAGGCTTACATTCGCTAGAGAGACGCAGAGTTAGAGGGGATATAATAGAGGTATTCAAGTGGGTTAGTGGGATTAATAAAGGGGACATGAAAAATGTACTAAAGCTCAGTGATAGCGAAAGAACTCGTACAAATGGTTTCAAATTAGATAAATTTCGTTTCAGAAAAGATATAGGCAAATATTGGTTTGGTAACAGAGTTGTAGATGGGTGGAATAGGCTACCAAGTGATATTGTGGGATCAAGAACGATAGGGAGCTTTAAGATAAAATTAGATAGGCATATGGACGAGATGGGTTGGGTGTGAGGGGATCTACCAGGTGTGGGCCAATCGGCGCTCAGCAGACCCCCGTAATCTTGCGTTAATCCCTGACCATTTTGGTGGGGGCAGTACTCAAGGTATTAGTGAGTTGGGCTTATAATTGGGCCTTGTAATTGGGGTTGGGTGTGACAGGGATCTGCCTTGTATGGGCCGATCGGCTTTTTGCAGACTCCCATTTTCTTATGTTCTTATGTGCTTATGTTCAACCTTGATGTACTAATAACTAGCAAAATCAGTAAATTTACAGGTGACACTAAAATGGGAACACTCCAAATAGATTTAGACATATTAAACAAATTGGTAGTAAACTGGCAGATGAAGTTCAATGTAGGTAAATGCATGCAGTGTAGTAACATTGAGTAAATCGATAGCAAATGCAGGATACAATTTCGATAACGTGGATATAACTAACTCAAATAATGAAAAAGACTTGAGAATCATCGTCAACTGTGATTTGAAACCAAGAAATCAATGCATCAGTGTTCGAAATAAGGCAAATAGAGTTCTTGGATATATATCTAGAAGTGTGAGTAACAGAACAGCAGACGTAATCTTGAAATGTTATCTAGCGTTAGTGAGGCTACATATGGATTATGCTGTTCAAAATTGGAGTCCCTATTACAGAATGAACATAGATTCCTTGGAGAGAGTACAACTAAGAATGACAAAAAATAATCTGTAATATTAGAAATCTTCCATATGAAGACAGGTTGAAGAAGCTAGGCTTACATTCGTTAGAAAGACGCAGAGTTACATATGATATGATATGATAGATATGATAGAGGTGTTCAAGTGGGTAAGTGAGATAGGCTAAATACAGGGGATATGAAAGATGTACTGAAGCTCAGTGATAGCGAGAAAACTCAAACAGATGGTTTCAAATGGGATACATTTCGTTTCAAGAAATATAGGCAAATACTGGTTTGGTAAGAGTTGTATATACCTGTGGAATAGGATACCTAGCGCCATAGTGCGATCAAGAACGATAGAGAGCTTCAAAATACAATTAGATAGACACACACACACACACACACACTGAAGAATCTCAATTTCCCAAGCTTGGAGGAGAAGACGTGTGAGGGGTATAACAACGATTTACAAAGACTTTTTTGTGCGGTAACCTGGTAGGATCAAAGGGCACGTGTTTAAACTAAGAAAAAGGTAGGTGGAAATATGATATGAACAAATTTAGCTACAAAATCAAGCTTTGTATACGTGGAACACTTGTGTACAAAGGAGTACAAAGGAAATCAAGCAACAACAGATCTAGTGACCCTTCTAGGTTGCTTGTCCTCCAAAACACTGAGGATCAAGTGTCCAAACAGTGGTTTAGAGTGGGTAAGGGAACATTGGAAAGGGAATTACTGCCCTGGAACTAATGTCCGTGGCAGGATTAGGAAGTTAGTAGGGGACAGATGGGTTAGTAACTGAGGGGGGGATAAAATAAAGTTATTCATTTACAAGCGCAGTCAGTCGCGGGTTTGATGCAAGATATTTGTCTAGGCGGAGTTTAAATGAATCAACGGTGATGCAGTCTATAACGTTTCGGGGAAGCCCATTCCACAAGTTGACAACTCGATTGAAGAAGAAATTCTTAGATTCGTGTGAGTTAAAAGATTTACCAATAATTTTGCAACCGTTTCCCCGCGTGTAATTAGATTGGTCGATAGTGAAGTACTTACTACAGTTCATATTGTCGATGCCTTTGATGATTTTGAACACTTGAATTAAGTGTGGTGGTGTCCTGTAGCCTACCCTGTGTGGCTGGGCTGCGAGACACCACTGGTAGTGTCACGCAGCCCAGCCAGTGAGGCTTGGCTACGGGACACCACCAGCATATATATATAATATAACTCGTGTTTATGTATAATTGTATATGTATGTTATGCACACTCCGCCTCCCCCCCCCGCTCCCCCTCCCCCTCCCCCCCCCCTCCCCCTCCCCCCTCCCCCATTATACCCCCCTCCCTCCCCATTATATCACCCTCCCCCTCCCTCCCCCATTATACCCTCCCTCCCCTCATTATCCCCCTCTCTCTCCACTCCCATTATACCTCTCCCCTCCCCCTCCCTCCTCTCCCTATTATACCCCCTCCTCCCTCCCCCATTATACCCCCCTCCCCTCCCTCCCCCATTATACCCCCCCCTCTCCCCATTATACCTCCCCCATTATAACCCATTATATCCCTCCCCCATTATACCCCCTCCCCCTCCTCCCCCATATCCCCCTCGCCCTCCCTCCCCCATTATTCCCCCCCTCCATCTCCCTCCCCCATTATACCAGCCTCCATCTCCCTCCCCATTATACCCCCTCCATCTCCCTCCCCCATTATACCCCCCTCCCCTCCCTCCCCCATTATACCCCCTCCTCCTCCCCCCCCCTTTATTCCTCCTCCCCCTCTTCCCCCATATATAATATATATGATTATTAGGCTAGTATCTATTTATTATATATTATTATTCTACTCCTCCCCTCCCTCCTCCCCCCCTCCCCCTCCCCCTCTTCCCCCTGCCCCCATATAAATTACTACTAGCTAGTATCTATTATTATATATTATTATACTTCTCCCTCATCCCCTCCCTCCCTCCCTCATCCCCCTACCCTCCCTTCCCCCTTCCCCCTTCCCCCTGCCCCCATATAAATATTACTAGGCTAAGTATCTATTTATTATATATTATTCCTCCCTTCCCTCCCTCTCCCTCCCTCCTCCCCCTCCACTCCCATCCCTTCCCCCCTCCCCTCCTCCCTCCCCCCCTCCCTCCCTATATATATATACTACTATAGTATCTATTTATTATATATTTATTATACTCCCCCTCCCTCCCCCTCCCACCTCCCCTTCCCCTCCCCCCCCTGCCCCCCATATATATTACTAGCTATTATTTATTATATATTATTATTATACTCCCTCCCCCTCCCCCTCCCCCTCCCCCTCCCCCTCCCCCTCCCCCCATATATATATATATATATATATTTTTTATTTTTTTTATTTTATTTTATTTTTCTAATTGTAGATTGATATATATATATATAATATATATATATATATATATATATATATATATATATATATATATATATATCATTCGTATTTATGTATTTATCTAAGTTATGCCCCCTCCCTCCCCCATTATACACCCTCCACCTCTTCCCCCATTATACACCCTCCCCCTCTTCCTCCACATAACTTAAATATATATTATTATTAGGCTAGTATCTATTTATTAAATATTATTATTCTACTCCTCCCCCTCCCCCTCCCCCTCCTCCCCCTGCCCCTCATATAAATATTACTAGGCTAGTATCTATTTATTATATATTTTTTATACTCCTCCCTCCCCCTTCCCCCCTCCCCCTCCCCCTCCTCCTCCCCCCATATATATATATATATATATACCGGTATATATATATATATTTTATTTTTTTGGGGGTGGATGGTTTTTTTATTGATTGTTTTATTTTTTTCTAATTGTAGATATATATATATATATATATATATATATATATATATATATATATATATATATATTTTTTTTTTACTTTTTTTTTCTGTTGTGCATTTGTTTTTATACCCCCCCCCCCCCCCTCCCATTACAGATCCGTTACACATCTAGTCGGTTAGCCATGGATAGAAAACGCCCCATCCCGGAGGACCAGCTGGCCTCCGTCCTTAATACCATCCTGGACATGTCCAGTAGTGAGAGCGAGAGCGAGGACGACATGGGGAGCGAGGAAGAGGAGTGGACGGATGAGGCGGGTGAGACGGATGATGATGATGATTTGACCCATTCTCCACCGCCCAGGGGGAAGAGGAGGAGGATTCTCACTTCACCACCTCCAGAAACTCCAGCTCCACCTCCACCTCCTCCACAAACTCCAGCTCCACCTCTACAAACTCCACCTCCACAAACTCCACCTCCACAAACTCCACCAACTCCAGCTCCACCTCTACAACTCCACCTCCACAAACTCCACCTCCACCACCAACTCCACAAACTCCAGCTCCACCTCCAGAAACTCCAGCCGTCGCCCAACCTCGCCACGTCTCAGCAACACCCGTCCCCCTTCATCGCCACTGCTCATCATCACCCGTCGCCCTACCTCGCCACTTCTCATCACCACCCGTCCCCCTAGCCCGTACATCACTCCACATCACCCCATCTCGCCACTGCTCATCATCACCCGTCGCCCTACCTCGCCACTTCTCATCACCACCCGTTGCCCTACCTCGCCACTTCTCATCACCACCCGTCCACCTAGCCCGTACATCACTCCACATCACCCCACCTCGCCACGTCTCATCAACACCCGTCCCCCTAGCCCGTACATCACTCCACATCACCCCACCTCATCCATCCCCACCCGTCCTACTAGCATCCATCCCCACCTGTCCTGCCAGCACCCATCCTACCATCAACATCCACTCATGTACTCTCACCACAACCATCAACATCCTCTCATGTCTTCACACCACTACCATTCCCGGACTTCCACACATTCTATTCTTTTTCTTCTCCTGCTTCACGACACACCCTGCATGGCGGTCCCTTGTTACCTCACGTAGAATCACCGGCCAGCAACATTTCAGACAGCCCCCGCATCCTGGCTCCACTCCTGCCGGTGGGTAGTCTGAACACCCCACCATCACATGTCCTGTCTCCCAACGTAGCCTCCCCCTCGCTGATCTCCTTGGGTTACAGCGGGGGCAGCGAGGCGCGCTACATGGCGTTTGTTCCGCCTGAACATCGCCAAATCATGCACGATGAGATTGCTGCGGCAATCGATGAGGAGCTTCCACAGAGGCTTCCTCCTGCCCCACTTCATCCACCCACAGCACCTTCTCCATCACCCTCATCACATCCACCATCACCCACACGCCCTGACTCCACCACACCACCTTCTCCATCACCCTCATCACATCCACCATCACCCCCACCCCCTTCGTCTTCCGCAGAAGATGACACCCCACCCCCTCCCCCTCTCCGCCGAAAATCTGGGCCCATGAAGGGCCGAGGTGGTAGGCCCAGGGGCCGCACAGGTTACATACGTCATCCAGGCGGACGACGTTGTGCTCTCCCAGCACATGCACCTCCACGCCCCCCCACCGTGTATGCTGAGGATCACGAGTGGACGTCAGACCCGTTCACACCCAACGTTGATCCTTTCACTGGAACCCCTGGCTTGTGGGTTCCAGCACCAGTGACACCGCTGCAGTTCTTCCAGCTCTTCTTTACAAGAGAACTGCTCAGGTTCCTGGTGAATGAGACAAACGCATATGCCTTATTCGTTGGTTCTCTGTGGACATCATTCAGTGAGGAGGACATGGCCAAATTCCTTGGCCTGTACTTCCTCATGGGTGTGAACAAACTCCCCACCGTGCGTCACTACTGGTTAAATGATGGAGTCCATAATTATCCAACGTTTCGCACGACCATGCAGGTCACCAAGTTCCAAGCCTTGCTGAGCAATTTCCACACATTCAACAGCAAGGCAGTCATCAAGCAGACCAAAGACAGGCTAGTGAAGATCCGCACGGTGATGTGCTACCTGCTTGCTGGCTTCAAGCTTGCCTACGTCCCGGAGAGGAAGGTGTCCATCGACGAAGGCTGCCTTGGGTGGAAGGGTCGCCTTTCATTCAAGTGCTACAACCCGATGAAGCCGAAGAAGTACGCTATCAAGCTGTACATCCTGGTAGAGTCCACGACTGGTTTCGTGTATGACTTTCAAGTCTACACTGGTATTGGTCAAACTCTCCAGAAAACGGTTGAGGGTTTAACGGAGTCCCTGCAAGGCATGGGTTACAAGTTGTTCATGGATAACTTTTACAACTCAGTTGACCTGTGCCACCACATGCTCACACACCACCAGATCTATGTGTGTGGCACCCTGAGGCTTGCACGAGGGGCTCCGAAGCGGTTGTGCGACATTGCCCATGCATCGACACTGGAAGACGATGCAATTGAGGCGATGAACAACGGCACAACCCTAGTGATGCTTTGGAAAGACAAACGGATTGTCAACATGGTGTCCACCTTCCACGACCAGAGCACCATTCCAAAGCAGTCCTTTGTCAAGAAGAAGGTACAAGGTAGGTGGCAGCGGACTCGGAAGAACATCATGAAGCCCGTTTGTGTTGACAACTACAACCGCCACATGGGTGGGGTGGATCATTTCGATCAGATGATCCAGTACTACCCCATCCAGCGAAGGACGGTCAAATGGACGAAGAAGATCGCATTCTACTTCATCCAAATGGCCCTCTTCAATGCCTTCATACTCTTCAAGAAGTGCAAACCGCGCAGGAAGATGACTATGCTGGCGTTCCAGGAAAGCGTAGTCCGTTCCTTGTTGCACTTCAACCCTGCAGAATGGCCTTTGTCGGGGAGACGCATCCGGCGTGCACAGGATTTGCCAGAAGGTCAGTACGAGCCATGCACCCGTCTCAGGCGAGGCAGGCGCCGTCGGCGGCAATCCTCCGGAAACTCATCGGGGTCGCCCCCACCAGACGACAATCTAGAATCCCCAGCCGCTCCTGCTGATGATCCTGGCACTCCTCCTGGTGCTCCTGCTGCTGGTGAAGGCATTGGGGGAGCACTCTTTCATGACCCCCCCCCCCCTCACCAGGTCCAGATGCTGCTGCTGCTGCTGTTGCCGTCGGGGGAGCACTCGCTGAGAATGCACCCCAGGCGGCACCAGTATCGGACTCGGCGATGCTACTGATGATGAGGAGGAAGTGGATGACCTACCACTTGACCCCCCCGCACCAGTAGTACCGGGTGCAGCTGCTGCTGCTGGTGGCGCTCGGGCAGCACCCGTCATGGATGCCGACTGGGTTCCACTAGTAATGGACGTTCAAGCTAGGGCTCAGGCACCAAGAGGCCGTCGGAGAGGTCCTCGAAGAGGACGGGGTTCCAAGCCACGTCCTGTTGTACTGGAACATGACCGGTACAACAGGAACTTGGAACACGTTCTCGAGATGATCCCAGACGGAAAGCGAAAGCGGTGCCGTGTGTATTATAGGAGCCAAATTCGCAAGGACACGAGCTTTCGATGCAAGTCTTGCCTCGTTAGCCTCTGCATCGATGTCAATGGTTGCTTCAACAAGTACCATCAACTCGATGCAGATGTCCTATAGCCAGGATCTTTGCACGATTCATTCATTCATTTATGCATTCTCCTATTCACCTTCATTATTCCTTTTCAATCACTATCACCCATTCATTCATTCAGTCTTTATGCATTCTTCCATTCACCTTCATCACCCTTTCATTCATTCATTCAATCATTCAATAATTCATTCATTCATTCAATCATCACTTCCGAGGTTCGGGGCCCACCTTCATTCACCCACCTTCATTCACCCATCATCATCATCATCATAAAAAAAAAAAAAAAAAAAAAAAAAAAAAAAAAAAAAAAAATCTACTACAATTTGCACTACAGTGCAAATTCACCCACCTTCATTCACCCATCATCAAAAAAATCAAAACAACAACAACAACACAATTCAATTTCTACTACAATTTGCACTACAGTGGATATAGGCCTCCTGGGGAAACCACTCTAAAAAAATAACGAGTCCAGTGTAGTACCTCTTTGGGTGGCTTGGAAATTTGCACATATTTATCTGGTTTGACACCATATATATATATATATATATGCTATATATAATATATATATATAAATATATCCACACACATACATTACCATTACCATTCATTATATTTTGTTTGACACCTTGTATATATATATACATTACTTTATTTTATTTACGTGTACAATAGAATTATTTCTGAATTTATTACCTGAAGATAACCTGACTTTCTTATTTTGTTTTTTCAGTGTCAACCCAGGAGCCATTTCCCTTCTCGTTGGAAATGGTTGTGGCCCTACCAGGTAAGTAATATTGACAACCTTCATGACTGACATGTCTTCTATGAACATTATACAATTATTGGCAACGAAAATGATATAAAAGTGTTGTATATTGTGGCAAAGATATACAACTGTATAAACATTCTCATATATTTTCATAACAATAATAATGCATGGAAACAATTGCGCATAGCTCACGAACCAATTACGCTATATTATTTTTGTTTTCACCATTGGAAAGAGCACAATTTTCCGATTCCGGTGATATATACAGTTATATACGTTTCCGCCCAAATAACGCAACCACGAGGTGGGGAACAGCTCGGAACCCGGCTAGCATCGCCGGAACAGAGACGGGTGAAGCGTAAATATTCGCATTTTGGCTCTTCATTTCAAATATTCATAGCGCAAAAAGTATTTGTCCTAGGAACTTCTAGTTTGTTTTATACTCATCAGCATTATTTGCCGTATTCATTCAGCCTAAATTTGAAACCATACACTTCGTAGCAACGAAATAAATCGAAAATGTTATAAACCATATCAATCAAAATCATATATTTTTTTTTTTTTCGGTCACTGCATGGAAACAATTGTGCATAGCTCGCGAACCAATTACGCTATATTATTTATGTTTTCACCATTGGAAAGAGCACAATTTTCCGATTCCGGTGATATATACAGTTATATACGTATCCGAGCAAATAACGCAACCACGAGGTGGGGAACAGCTCGGAACCCAGCTAGCATCGCTGGAACAGAGATGGGTGAAGCGTAAATATTCGCATTTTGGCTCTTCATTTCAAATATTCATAGCGCAAAAAGTATTTGTCCTAGGAACTTCTAGTTTGTTTTATACTCATCAGCATTATTTGCCGTATTCATACAGCCTAAATTTAAAACCATACACTTCGTAGCAACGAAATAAATCGAAAATGTTATAAACCATATAAATCAAAATCATTTTTTTTTTTCGGTCACTGCTCGAGAACTATTGAAGATAAACAATTTCTGTTTTCAGATTTGGAAAGAGGAGAAAAACTACTATTATTTGAGCAAACACAAATATATGGTCATCACTCACAATTTAAAGCTAGGACGGTGTGAAGACAATTGCATGGGAAATAATTGTATTCCGGACTCATTTACACTTTCATATTTCGATTTATTTACATTTTTTGTTTGTTTTATCATGTACTATAAATATTCCTCTTTCCATTGATATATAATACATCACAATAAACAGAATTCTGGTGGATGGAAATCGAGAAAAATGTAAGGCTTCGACAACACTCATGAGCCAAATTCAAGACCCAAAATACATGTCAAGCGCCTCCTCGGACTTACTGGGACTTAAAATGTCGCAAGGAGTTAAAGATCTCTACTGTACCTCTAGTCCTATCCACTCATATGCTGATGACTACCTTACACTATTCAACTAGTTTTTCACAACAATCCAGCATACAATCACTCCAAAAGTCACGTTGACAGACCATGGCACACCTATCTTCTGATCTATTCATTATTTCTGATTTGGGGAGAGAGAATCTTGTTACTTTCAACGCCTCCAAGACCCAATTATTCCCACTATATACCTGTCACAATCTTCCACAAGACTATCAATTGCTCTTCAACAACATACAAATTAAACCATCACCTTCTCTCAATATTCTCTGTGTATCTTCTTCATCAGACCTTTCCTGGAAAGATCAGATTACCATTCTTGCTAAAACAGCTTCCCAGAAGTTGGGTGTGCTCAACCATCTCCGTGGGTTCTAAACCCCCACACAACTTCTTGCTCTGTATCGGGGCACAGTGCGCCCATGTATCAAATATTGTTCGCATGTGTTGGGAAATTACACCCATACCACACTTCTCGAAAGAGTAGAGTCAAAAGGATTTCCCCTCATCTTCTCACTTCCTCTCATTAGTTTTCTACAAACTCATTCTATACACCACAATGTTGCATGCCTTTCATTCTTCTATTGTTATTACAACAATCAGTGTTTTTCAGAACTTTCTCAGTGCATACCCCTTTCCTTGCAGCGATTACGAGGCACCCATTTTGCAACACAGTCCCGCTCATATGCTAAGGCTCTCCAACCCAAGAACTAGCAAAACCTTTCAGTCTTTCCTCTACTCAACAAGTGAACTCTTGAAGTATCTCCCTAAATCAATCTTTCCTTCATCGTATGACTTAGACTGCTATAAATTTCGTTTGTCCTGTCATTTTTACCCCAATGTCCCTTAAATATGGCCCTATCACTCTTTTGGCATTGGGGGAGACACTCGTTAAAGCGACTAACATTTTGCCGGACGCCGTGATCCCTGAAAAGGTGGCCACGAACGAAACGGCCCAATGCACCTCTGTCCCTAGTCAGTCGATGCCCCTCCTCCTATCCAACACCGCCTTCACTAATATACTTCTTAACTCCATCTTTCCACCTCTCATTCGGTCTACATCTCCCTCTCTGTCCTTCCACCTCGCTCTCGTACAATCTGTTATTCATTCTCTCACTTCCCGTACGTTCTACATGGCCGAACCATCTCAAGGTGTTCCTTTTCAAACTGTCCAGCACATCCACACCACACCTCTCTCGTACCTCCTCATTCGTCTGTCTCCATGTGACTCCGCTCGCACTTCTCAAGTAGCTCATTTCCACCCCTATCACTCTTGATTTGAGTATCTTCACCAACGTCCCTGCTTCACTCCCGTAAGTCAATGTCGGGATTACCACACTATCATGCAAGGACTTCTTTACTTCCATTGTGACCACCTTATTTCTTGTTACTGCTTTCAGCGTTCCTACAACCCTCTTCCCCTGTTGCACCCTCTCCCACACTTCTTCATCCATACTCAACACAGTGCCCAAATACTTAAATGAGCCGACATTCTCCATAACCTGACCATTCAACCTAACCTCACACTCTGTGGCTGCACCTCTTCCCCGCATTTACCTTCAGATTCCGTTTTTCACACACTGTTCCAATCATATTTACCAGCCCCTGCAACTCCCATTCACTATCGTTCATCAGAACTGTAACAACAGCTGTTAGAAGAACATGACAATGCCTCATGCAGCATTGCAAATGGTTTCATTTTACGCTCGACATACATACCTACCTAATGTTACCTAAGGTAGTGTTTGCTACACTTTTAGTGGCACAAAGGAGTGTGCCGCCCCTCATTTTGGTTGGTAATTTGGTGCAGTAGACTGTTCGAAAGGGCAGCATGCTCCCCTGCAAAGATGGGCTTGTCTTGCACCATTTGCAGTTCGACATCGAGGGCTTTCTTGACGGTGTCTAACGGGTTGCCCATCCTGTCTCTTACTCACCGAGGGATTTTTTTGAAGAGACAGTCCTCTATGTAATAACCAACCCTCCCACAGGGAGCCCATAGCACCCCGGTTATTCATACGGGGAGATATCACAACTTTTATCACTGAATTTCATGACTAGCAAGCTATGTAGGCTTGGTACTAAACCCTGTGCGATTCTCCATTTGTATATTATTAAGCAACGTTCCATTCTACGCTGCAACGGGTACAGTTTCAGTGATCTTAAGCGCTCCCAATAGTGTAGCTGTTTAACTGAGTTTATATGTGAGGTACACTCTTTAATTCATTTATTTTGCCTGCTTTCTATGGGGATGTTAATGCATTACAGTATTCTAGCCG
Organism: Paralithodes platypus; assembly: GCA_032716605.1. Lineage (NCBI taxonomy): Eukaryota > Metazoa > Arthropoda > Malacostraca > Decapoda > Lithodidae > Paralithodes > Paralithodes platypus. The sequence goes on from CM064563.1 coordinate 7,770,909, forward strand.
TGGTAGCACTAGGGATTTGAAAAGCGTTCTCATCGGTAGTTCACCAAGTGTTTTATATGTATGTAGAATCCAACCTGTCAGCTGTTTCGCAGCTGTAACTTTGACCTGGTTATGTTCTTTGAATCCCATATTTTTAGACATTAATACCCCATGGTCCTTCACGCTGTTTTTACGTTCTATAATATGGTTTGATTCTGTTTTATAATACGTGTTGCCTTTAAAGACATTATCATCACTGTACCGTATTAGTTGGACTTGTTCTTCATTAAACTGCATGTTGTTTTCCCTGGACCACTGGAACACCACAGTTATTTTCGCCTGCAGCCGGCACGTGTCTTCTGTGTTTACTATCATACTTAGTTTTGTGTCATCAGCAAAGGAATATACTGTACTGTGTCTTGTGTTGGCATCTAAGTCATTAATTAGAATGAGGAAAAGAAGTTGTGCTAGCACTGTTCCTTGGGGAACTGAGCTTTCGGCATCCAAAGGCTCAGATGTGACATGGTTTACTGCTACTGATTGTTTCCTGATTACGAGGAAGTTGTATATCCACCTTCCAATTTTACCAGTTATCCTTTTTGTTTTATGTTTGTGGGTGATTATGCATTTATCACTCTTAACAAATGCTTTTATAAAATCGGTTTAAATGACATCAACATTTGTCTTTTCTTCTAGGGCTTTATGAATTTTTCATAATGTTCGACAGTTGTGAGAGACACGATCTTCCCGCTCTGAATTCATGTTGCCCGGTGTTGTGGAGTTGATTTGTTTCCATAAATGTTGAAATTTTGCCTTGCATGACTCGCTCAAAGATGTAAATTATGGGAAAAGTTAGGGCTACTGGGCGATAGTTTTTTGGTAATGTTTTACTCCCTCCTTCATGCAGAGGGGCAATTATTGCGTTGTTTAAGCTACCGGTATTTCTCCAGTCTCCACAGTATAGCCAATGGGTTTTGAGAGGTTTTCCTAACAATTCTTTATTAGGATCGAATTCCATTAGTCCGAGCCTGGTGCTGAGTGGGACGGCATGTTGACAATTGCCTCTTCTAATATCTTTTGGCCAAAAGTCAATATCCACGAATCTGGTGGGTTTCCGTAGGGGGGTTATCGATGAAAAATTCATTGCATCAGACCGACTCATACTGCTGACGTACGAGTTTGCTCATTTCCTTTTTGTCCCCTGTGAATAACCCAATTATTTTACTTAGCAGACCAATGTTTGATAGCTTTGGCCTTTTGTTTAGCATATGAAAAGAAGTACTTGGAATTTTCCTTTATACCTACAATAGCTTTCCTCTCCTCTTCTATTTGTTTTACTAATTAATAGGAGATTCTTAGTCTTTGTTCAATGTCTACAATTTCTCTATCTGTTTTGACCTTTTGTCTTGCCTGTAGATTCTGTTGTGTGCTTCGTTGTGTTAGTAACTTTCTTCTTCTGTACAGCATCCTCCTTTCCCAGTCCTGTTTGCTTCGTCTTGTTTGTCTTTCAGGTAGGCCTATGTGGTGGCTACAGATTTGGGTCATCGTTTCTGTTATCAGGACTACACATTATGATGGTGTCAGGTTATTCATTAAGATATTGTATATGAATTTGTTTACACTGTTGGTATTAGTAATGCCATTGTTTGTATGATCTAATTTTGTTGTACTTTGATAGCCTGATTTTAGCATTGACTCGTGATTCATTGATGGCTATTCTTGTGTATATTTATCTATCTATTTATCTATTGCTGGACGCTTTACTCCCATTTATGAGGGAGGCCATACACAAAATGCCCCCAAGCGGACCTATCTCCTGTGAGACCACTAAATTAAGGGTCCGTCTGATTCCGAGGCCTTCTATGTATCCTTTTAGCACTATTTTACTGTAACGGTGTGCGGCTAGTCGAGTCACTAACCTGCTTCACCCTTATGCAAGCAGTATGGATTTGTATACGGTAAAAATATATCCATTGAAATGTGCATTCCTTCGTATTCCTAACCCAGTCACGGACACTGTGCATAAATCCTTAAAATTAAAGGCTTAACAATATATATATTATATATTAATATTATATTTTTTTTTTATTTTTTTTTTTTAAGAGACAATGAACGGAGGAAGGAAAAACACAGATACAACAAAAAGGTCCATGTGCCTAAAGGCATCCTCCATTCATAAAATGTTTGTAACAACTGGATTTAAACATTTGTAGATTGTAAGTTTGTGGAAAGCAATTCGAGGGAAGTGAATTCCAAAGAGTAGTAGCTCTGGGGATAAATGAATTATGATAAGCAGAAGTTCTGCATTGTGGAGGAGAAAGTGTAAATTCATGGGCGCTCTCAGCTGCCCTAGTTCTACGGGGAAAGATGTGGAGAGGCGGCAGAATTGAAGCAAGTTCCTCGGAACAATTGCTGTGAAAATATCTGTAGAATAATGCAAGGGATGCAACGTTTCTTCGTATGGATAATGTAGGAAGGTCCTGTGTGATTGCAGGGTTATTGATTAATCTAATAGCTTTATTTTGAATTTTGTCCAACTGCCTCAATGCAACCACTCCACTTCCACCCCACAGAGGTGAACAGTAATCCATCTGAGAACGCACATGACTTTTATATATCACGGCCAACTGCTCGTCAGTGAAGAATTCTCGAACTCTGTACAGGAGTCCCAGTTTTTTAGAGGCATTCTTAGCAATGCTTCTAACATAATGTGTCCAGCTCAAGTTAGTAGTTAATGTTACACCGAGAATGTCAATACTAGGGAAAGTGGGAATATTTACATCATTAAAAAATATATGGGAGTCAGTGAGATTCTGTCGGTTAGAAAATTGAATGTACTTGGTTTTCTGTGCATTAAAGGAAACTAGATTCTTTTGTCCCCATCCATTAATTCTAGAAAGGTCCTGGTTCAGAGAAATTGCAGTGTTTATTTTTGAATTTATAAGATCGGGTTGGGTGAAAGAATTGGTAAATGTGAAGGAACTGTGGAGTGTTGAGTCATCTGCGTAGGAATGTATTGGATTATGAGTGGTAGATATGAGATCATTGATATGAATGAGGAACAGAATTGGGGCCAAAACTGATCCCTGGGGAACACCAGCATTTATTGAGTGAAATTGAGAATAAAGGCCATCTACCATTACACATATTTTTCTGTTATGAAGATAAGAAGAAATTAGTGGAACTAATGATGCAAGGCCGTAGTGTGACATCTTCGACAATAAGGATTGATGCCAGACTCTATCAAATGCCTTTGATATATCCAGTGCTATTGTATGTGTTTCACCATGTTGGTCTGTAGCTTGGTTGACTTGATGCGTAAGAAGGCAAAGCATGTCTGCAGTTGATCGACATCGTCTAAAACCATATTGCCTATCACTGATTAATTTATTATTCTCAAGATGCTTAATTATGTGATTATTTAATATAATTTCAAAGACTTTACCAAGAGTGGAAGTTATAGCTATTGGTCTGTAGTTTGATGGATCTGAAGAGGCACCTTTTTTAGGAACTGGATGGATGTTTGCTTCTTTCCAGGGTACTGGGAAGCATGAGGTATGAGTACACAGACGGATATATATATATATATATAGACTGTATATATATATATATATATATATATATATATATATATATATCATAGACTCCTCTAAAGAAGGACTGAAACCTCCCATGCTCGGGGTTTGTAACTTGAGTCTGAAGGATTAACTTGATTCCTGGGCTAAAATGACTTCTAGAAGGGCTAGAGACATGATCTCGGGGTCCAAATACTAGGTTTTGAGGACGGCGAGTTCACTAGCGACATTTTCAACATCACCTGGGGTCATCTTCAAGGTCAAAAGGTCATATTTCAAGGGCAAATTAGTGAATTTTGGTAATTTTTGCCCGTTTTTTGGTGTCTAACTCATAAACAGTGAGAGATGGCTGATTGTAATAAGAGGCAAGTTTGTAGAGCTGTCCAAATTTGATATTTATTATCCATAGACTCCTTTAAAGAAGGACTGAAACCTCCCATGCTCGGGGTTTGTAACTTGAGTATGAAGGATTAACTTGAGTCCTGGGCTAAAATGACTTCTAGAAGGGCTAGAAACTATGAACTATGAACAAAGAATCAGACCCCAGAAGACTAGCTATTTTAGAAGCTCTATATATCCAAACGCTCAACCCCAGCATCAACAACCAAACACAAGACCTTCAAATTCTTCCTTCAGGCAAGCGCTACAGGCATACTGCCCTCGTTCCTCTCGCCCTGTGCCCCCCTCCCTTACCTTTCCGCGCTCAGCACACAACTGACAACACCAACCAATCACAGCCACCCACAGCCAACAACCAACCACCGATAAGATTTAGTGCCCGTCTCGCGAATAGACTGCCTTCCACCAATGAACAGCCACCCCACACCCAGTAGCTCCGCCCACCTACCTATTCTTGATCCTCGAATTTTGTATACATATGTTGCTTTGTCCTTATTCTAATCATTACCTGCCCATTCCCTGAAGATGCAAGATGTTTACTTGTGAAACGTTGGATCCACCATGAATTTTGCTAACCTGTTGTACCTCATCTCTGAACCCCAGAGGAAAATTGTTAGAACTATTGAAAGCTGTAACAATAAAATACTGAATGCTGAAACTGCTGTTGCCTTTAACCTCGTCTGTTTAAAAGAGAATATATATATATATATATATACCGGTATATATATATATATATATATATATATATATATATATATATATATATATATATTTATATATATATAAATAATACAGTATATTAATATATAATATATATATATATATATATATATATATATATTATACATATATATACCGTATATATATATTATATATATATATATATATATATATTATATATATTATATATATATATATATATATATATATATATATATATATACGGTATATATATATAATATATATATATATATATATATATATATATATTATATTAATATAAAATTATTTTCTATGTGAGTAAAGGAGACCAAAGGCAAAAGTGCCTGTATCGAGTGCCTCCCCCAAAGTTGGAAGAGTGACAGGGCCAAAAACAAGGGACGTTTGAGCCAAAATGCCTGGACACACAGAGTTTGAAGCAATTTTAGTCATAGGAAGTGGGAGAGACTGATTTTGGGAGAGAGTTCCAGAGCTAATCTGTTGAATAGAAGAAAGAATGATAATAATGTTTCACTCTTGGGTTGGAGAGTTGTACAGAGTAGGGGTGGGAATGTGTTACAAGACGGGTACTACGTACCCTACGTAGAGGAGGTGGTATACACTGGGAAATCTCTGAGGAATATTGATTATTGTAGTAGCGATAGAATAGTGCGAGAGATGCAACATTGCAGCAAAGAGAGGGAGATTGCAGTGAGTTGGTGAGTGGACGGGAGTTAATGATACAAAAGGCTTTTCTTTTTACTATGTCTAGGAGTGCAGTGTGAGAGGATCCTCCCCACACATGTGAACAGTACTCAATACAAGGACGCACTGTGCCCCTGTACAGAGCAAGAAGCTGTGCAGGTTTAAAGAACCCCTTAAGGCGGTTGAGCTCACCCAGCTTCTGGGAGGCTGCCTTAGCAAGACTAGTAATATGGTCCTTCCAAGAGAGAACAGAAGAAAAAAAAGACACCGAGAATATTGAGAGAAGATGAAGGATTGTATTGTTGAAGTATAAGGGATATTCCTCTGGGAGTTTCCGACGGGTAGTAAGATGGATAAATTGGGTTTTGGAAGCATTGATATTAACAAGGTTTTCTCTGCCCCAATTAGAGATAGTATAGAGATCAGAAGATAGGTGTTTTATGACCTCCTTATGTTATTTTTTTAGTTCCTGCTGTGATTGGAGCTTAGGGGCTGCCAAACAATTTTTCCTACCAGTATACCTTACTTTCTTGCTACTGCTGGTAATCTTGGGTGTCCGGCCTACAGGGGTGACCTCTGCCAGGCATTGAGGAGTGGACTTGGGCCGCTTTGGCCCAGAAACTGGTGGCCCCTTTGAAGAGTTCTCAAGTGGTGTAATGTCATCAGGGCCAGGGCAAAGTGTCATGTGGCGCGGAGTTTTGGGTCGCTCAGAAGATGGTGGAAGAAGATAAGCTGTTCTTTTCTTTTCATTGTTGGTGTTTTCTTTGATGTTGTTGTTGTTGTTGTTGTTCCCCAAGCTGCCAGGCCGAACAGCCCCAAGGCCCCGAGCAAGGCCAAGGCCATAACCGAGCGCCCCCACAGAACCCTCCCTGCCGACCACAATAAAGCCTGGGTGACCGAAGCCACTCCATGGCGGGGAGCTGAGGAGGGTGCAGAAACGCCCAGGAAACCAAAGACCCACCCAGGGCCCTGTGCCCCTCAGCAATTATGAAGAGAAAGTTGAGGGGCAAGGGAAAAATGTGACACTTTGGCTTCCAATCTTGGTAGATTGGGATGACCTCCCAAGAGACGCCGTCACTTGAGATCTAGAAAATATATAAGTAAAAGGAACAGTCAGAGTAAGCTATGGGTATGGCAGAGATCGCTCAGTTCTCACTCTGATAGACCAGCCCATCACCAATGTCTTTGATGTAGGTGTAGGTGGCTTCCTATTGATCGTCTCATTGCAAATTTCCCTGTTTCCGTTGCAGGGCTAGTTGTAGGCATTGGAGTTGTTGTTGCCTGGTTATTGTCTACAGTATGGGTGGTGTGGGGCTGGCATTCATAGAAGATGGTGATTTCCGGTGTCAGACTGTCTTATCATCTTCTCTGGTTGTTGATATCACGAGGCACGTTATCTAAGGTGCTGGTGGTGTTGCAGATGTTTTGGTTTGAGGTGCAGGCATAACACAATATGTCCTTCAATTTAATGCCATTGACACTTTTAATTTTTCAGAAAGTGCAGCTTCAGTATGAATGATTTTGATAGACAATAGCAAGACGTTAGCCCATCATCTCTTACTCTTCTACTTTATTCTTCCTTTCTACATTTGTCTTCACTCTACCCTCTGGGAACACTCTGCCTCTCATCTGTCTATCCACCCCTCTTCTTACCAACCTACTATAAGCTCAAAGATCACCCAGCACACTTTAATCTCACTGTAAACAACAAGTGACAAATGTGCAGTATGTAATCGCAATCACAAACAATACAATTTGTATGTATGTATGTATGTAAGTATGTATATATACTCAGCCTCCCCCCCCCCCCCTCCCCCACCGCTTAAAACGTATTCTGGAACCCCCTTAGTATGCATATCTAGTATGGGCTCTCCACCTTGAAAACTGAGAGAGTAGTTTGTGAACAAACAGAAATAAAGTGCCCTTTATATTGCAGATATATACTCTACAGTATAATGTTGTGATATATATATTATATATATATGAGTGTCTATTTTTCATATTTGATATAGACGTCTTAACGAAACGCAAAGTTACTATAACGTGAAGATAACATTCTTAAAAATGTTATAGGTAAACGTTTCAAATGAAAAGATGACGTCAATTCCAGAGCCTTTCAACTTTGATCTCTCCCTCACTCTCTCTCTCATTGCTGGCGTATATTTTGAAATGAACGTAAACGTGCAGCTATTGTGTAATAGAGAAGAGAGGGAGAGATAAAAGCTGAAGGGTTATGTTGCGAAGAAGACCATTAATAACAAGGAGACTAAAGGATACAGCTGTAAACATTGTCCTGAAGGTGAAGGCTAGACGACTTACTCTTTCAATCTATTATTTTATGACTTTCGAAAGTTTCCTTTTCTTTTCCACACTGGCCAGCTTACTATTTCATCTATCTATCTATCTATATGCTCAGGCCCAATCCCCATTTTGGGGGTAGCCGACTCAAGACAGAGCAAGAACAGGGAAAACAAAAAAACAACATAAAACAACGAATAAACAGAGATAAAAAGCACCAACTCACACACATCCAGGTCACCCAGGAGAAGAGACCCAGAGACCAGGGTCACCAAGGTCGCTCCAGCACTCCCCCGGCCCCCGACCACCCGGAGAGGTTCCGATCTCGGCAGGCAGACATGCAGTGGAGCCAAAGCCAAAGTTGAGCCCTCCCACTATACTTCCAGGCACACCCTTCATATTAATCGTCTCCCAGGGCCAGGCGCCTGATGGACTATTATCTAGTCCAACTTGCGCCCGACCCCTTACTCCAAATGACCACGTGTTCACTCAACTATTCACAAGCATTCTCCATTCACTCCTGTCCACCACCACTTCCCCTGCCTTATCTATAGTCATTCCTCTATCATCCAAAGCTTTTCTTACACAGTCTCTCCATCTCAATGGGGGTCTTCCTGCCCTTCTATCTCCCATTGTACCTGACTCACATATTCTCTTTGTAAGCCTTTCATCTCCCATTCGTTCAACATGACCATACCAGCGCAGCACCTTTCTGTCCACTTTGGCTGACAAATGTTCCTGCTGCCCCACTCTCCTACGTATCTCTTCATTCCTCAATCTGTCTCTACGAGTAACTCCACACATACTCCTCAAGCAGCTCATCTCCATCACATCCAGCTCTCTTTTCTCCTTTTTCTTCAGAGCCCATGTCTCAGCCCCATACATCACTGTTGGCACAACAATTCCTTGATACAGTGCACTTTTTACTTTCACTCCGAGATTTCTTGTCTTCCACATACTTCCCATTGCTCCGAAAACCTTCCTTCCTTCACACACTCTCTGTTTTACCTCCATTTCCATACCTCCACTCCTGCTTATCGTTCCTCCTAGATATTTAAAACACTCTACTTGTTCCAATATTTCCCCATCCAGCCTCACATCTAGATTCACCCTATGCTCTCCCCTATTACACAACTTTACTATACTTTTATTGACGTTCACCTTCAGTTTCCTCCTTCCACAAACCACACCAAACTCTTTGACTACCCGCTGCAGTTTCTCATCAGAATCCGCCACCAATGCTGTGTCATCAGCGAACAGCAACTGATTCAACTCCCAATCTCTACCATTCTTTCCTACTAAACCCAATCCTCTTCCCATAGTTCTCCTTTTCACCTCCCTCACCACACCGGTGTATCCATAAACATATTAAACAGCCATGGTGACATTACACAACCCTGTCGTAAACCTACATTTACCTCAAACCATTCACTCAACTCACCATTTCCTACTCTCACACATGCTCTGCTCTCTTCATAAAAACTCTTAACTGCTTCTAACAAATTTCCTCCTATTTCATAAATCCTTAACACCTTCCACATTGCTTCACGGTCCACACGATCATACGCGTTTTCCAAGTCCATAAAAGCCCAAAATATCTCCTTATGCTTCTCTAAATACTTCTCGCAAATCTGTCTTACTGCAAACATCTGATCCACGCACCCTCTTCCCCTCCTAAAACCGCACTGTTCTTCTCCTATTGCAACTTCCGTACACTTTATTATCCTCTCTATCAACACCCTGCCATACAGCTTTCCCACCACTGACAATAAACTAATACCTCTATAACTTGAACACTCCTGCCGATCTCCCTTCCCCTTGTACAACGGCACAATACATGCACTCTTCCAGTCTATTGGTACCATTGACACAGCAAAGCACACATTGAAAAGTCTCACCAACCAATCTATTATCACATCTCCACCCTTCTTTATACACTCCACAGCAATACCATCCAAACCTTCTGCTTTTCCGGCTCTCATTTGTTTCACTGCTTCTTTCACCTCATTTTCCTCAATCCTTTCATTCATTCCCTGCCACCTGGGTGGCCTGGGTAACCTATCTCCATCCACCTCTGCTTCAATCACTGCTTCTCTTCCATCTCTTGTATTTAACAAAGATTCAAAATACTCGGCATATCTTTTCCTCACTTCAACTGGTTCCACTAATAATTCTCCATTTGCATCTTTCACCGACTCTTCCCTCTTTTGTCCTCCTTTCCTTACTTTATTTACCTCCTTCCAGAACATCTTCTTTCGTTCTTCAAACTTCTCACTCAACCTTAGACCCCACCTTTCTTTTGCATCTTTTTTCGCTTCTCTAATTTTCCGTTTTGCCTCTCTCCTTTTCTCCTTGTACCTCTCCCATACCTCAACACTACCATCCTGTAAAACCCTCTCAAAACACTGTCTCTTCTCCTCAGCTGCCTTTCTCACCGTATCATTCCACCACTTGCTTCCCTTCCTGATACCTCTGCCTCCTACTTTCCTTTTGCCGCATACTACCTCTGCACTTGCTTTCACTCCTTCCTTAAACTGTTGCCATTCAACCTCTACTTCTCTCTCTTCCATATCTCTCACTTCCATCCACTTTTCATTTAATCTTTCCTTGTACTCCCTCTCTGTTTCACTCTTCTCTAACTCACTAACTTTTATGACCTCTCTTACTTCACGCTTGTCTCTTATTCTCCTGTAACTCTTAACGCTTAGCTTTCCCTCCACCAGGTAATGATCTGACATACCCTCCGCCTCATTTTCATGGAGTTTCATAAATACACTGATCATACAGATGATACCATTCCAGCAAGGTAGCCATATTGTCATGTTGACAGGAGGATTTTCGGACAACTTGGATATTAGAGTTACATTGCAATCATATTAATATACCGGTAATTCATTTGCGTTGTCTATTTTCTCCACAAATGAGAGCTGTGTTCATTGGTGTCCTATAAACGGTGTTATCATTACTGCACTCCCAAACAGTTTCCATTAGGTCATGTTTATTTTCTTGTATATATAACTGGCATTTGGTGATCTTCAGAGGGATAAGCAAATCAATAGAGTTCCTGTTTTTACCCTTTGTTTGGGATATGATTACGTTCATCTATGATGCCTGGGGTAAAATATTTAGTTTAATTCAGTTTGAGTGTTTTCCAAATTTAGTTCAAGGCTATGAAAACACTTTATTTTTGTTTTGTTTTAAAAATATTCTAGCGTTTATATTGTATATGCCTTTCGAATTTAGGAACATTACATTAATGACCCATTTATTATCTCGTTTTAAGATAAAATATATCGAACTCTCATGTTCCCCATTGAAATAAACATAGAAGATACTTCACATTCCCTATAACACATTTTGGTAGCCGAATATCAAACACCGTGGCAATATTCATGATTGAAAGTACTTCTAGGCAATACAACATATTGCTGGCATATACTGTCAACATTAAGTTTTATATTCCTTCTTGAACTGGGAAAGGTAAATAAGCGGAACTCCTTTTTTATCCCTTAGACCAAAAGTTATGGTTTTTACTCTGTCATTATATGGATTGTTTTTCAACGGTGATACCACCTCAGAAAGTAATCCACCAATTTGTTTTAATTATATATATATATATATATATATATAAATATATATATATATATATATATATATATATAAATATATTATTACGCCCTGAACCTCTATAATATGAGTTGTTGAAGCTTCAATTGGTTCGTGTGAGGGGGATACATACACTGCCCTGCTTCACCACTGCTTCGTGGCTCCCGTCTCCGGCATGTCTCGCTTCACCTGTTACTTCATACCTACACTTATATTCGTGATTCCTGGATCCTAGAGGGCGCTGACAAGGATTTGGTGGAGTTTCCTCTCTGACCCTCCTATACACCCGAGGTCTCTTCCACCGTCATCTATATCCTCTAGTCAGTCATATTCTGGATTTACCTCGGTGGTTTTGTGTGTGTTGGAGTACTTACCTTTACCCGTGTCAACTTCTACTCGTGTACTCCATCATTCACAAATCTCAGGAGGATACGATTAGGTGTTACCAGGTGGACGAGACCCGAGTTGGTGATACTATAATATTTGCTTCCTTTTTGTTTTATTAAATGTAAATATAAATTTAAATAAGAATATTTATATATCTAATTGCTATTGTTTATTTTGTTAAGAATATTATTATTATTTTCATTAACCATTATTTAATAAGTAATTATCAGTAATATATATTTGTTTGCATATTTTGTATAATAATAAATTAAAATTTAATTATTGTCTATTCTCTATCCATTTAGTTTAAGGCCTATAAATGAGGCAGGAGTTTGAACTGCCGGTAAAATACAACTCAGTGTTAGTGTATAGTTGGAGAAGATATAATTATTGTTCAATACCTCAGTATTGGTGTACAGTGGGTTAATTCAATCTTCCTAGTTAAAAATCAATAACACTGGATGTCTTGGTGTATATTTAACTGTAAAGTCATATCCAGTCAGTCTTAATGTGTTGCTACCAGGGTGTCCTCTACCCCTATATAATTAGGCCTGTTTTTTCTTGGACCCTGGGCCGTAACATTTTATGGGGGCCTGTCCGGGATTCTTTTTTCATATGGATGTTTAACCGGGTAGTTCGAGTTCGTGCTTCATTTGTACAGCCATTCTTTCATGTAACTTAAATCCATTGGTTCATTTATTATTGTATCACACAGCTGCGGTCTGCCTGTAAGTATTACCGGTTACTACTCAAATTATCTCTTCTTTCAAGTTGTCTTGTGTGGTGTGGTAATACTACAGTTTAAGTCCAAGTACAGTGGTTCAACCTCTCAACATTAGATCTTATCCAGAATATGCTAACTCTTTGACTCGTCATGGCTCGATAAAACAACAGTTGCGAGTTTTCAGAGTCTTTCATTAATCCTTAGTGATAGAAGTAATCTCTTCTGCGCTTCAAGCAGTCACTGTGTCCTTATTATATAACAGAATAGACTAGCTTTCATGTATATAACCTATTCAAACACTTCAACCCAAGCCATAAAGTCGCAACTAGGATCCTACTGGAATTTTCTTTCAGTGTCTTAATGCCTCTTCCCGTGTCCTATATTGCATCGGGTGTGTGTTTCATGTCTTGCATTGTGAAGTGGGGTAACGTCAGTAGTTGCCGAGATTCTATTGGTGTTCTGTCTGTCATTGCTCTAATCATACAGCATTAATCTGGCTGGAATTGTGTTGTATCTCCCCTGTTTCTTTCTGTAATACGTCTCCCTAGGCAACTACTATTGTAGGGTCCTGGTCACTAGTAATAGTCACCCAGTCAGTTTATTGAGCCATGACGATCTTATTCCTTTATAGTGTTATGTCATTGGTGAATTAAAAACGGTAATCTTTACTGCTATCTGTAATTTTAATATATAATCATGCCAGCTTCATTTGATTGTATGGGATTTTGCAATGAACCTTCCCTTGGTAGATTAAGAGGGGAAGTAATCAACAAGGACAACTGGAAGTTCGTTGCACAATATTTTAGCATTTCATATGAGAGTAGCCATACTAAAGAGCAAGTAAAAAACATAGTCTTAGAATCTTTAGTCTCCCTTGGCAAACTACCTGCGGAGGCCATAGATGAATTCACTCCTATGTCACTCTCTATGAATGAGTTCCAACTTCAAGCAGATACAGGTAATGATACTTCTGTTGTCTGGGATGCTTCTCGCTTAGCTTTTGAGAGAGAACGTCTCCATCTACATAACCAGTTAGAACAAACGAAGCTCTAGTAGCAGCAACAACAGTTAGAACAACAGAGGCTCCAGTTAGAACACCAGAAGTTCCAGTTAGAACAACAGAGGCTTCAGCTTGATCTAGAACAAAGAGAGAAAGATAGACAGATAGAAATAAGCAAAGTACAGCAGCTCGAGGACACTCAAAAAATTAAATTAGATAAACTAGAATTTGACAAGTCTCACAAAGCCTCTATTCTAGCCAAAGGTATTCAGCTGGTTCCTACCTTTGATGAGCGTGAACCTGAGAAGTCCTTCGAGACCTTCGAGAAGACAGCAGAACATTTAAAATCGGCGAAGGAAGACTGGGTATGGCTTCTTCAACCTAAACTAACGGGTAAGGCTGCTCTTACTTTAACTTACTTAAACAACAAAGGATTATGACTTTGTCAAGAAGGCCACTCTGGATGCATACGCCATCACTCCAGATAACTACAGAAGGCAATTTAGGAATCGCTTAAAGTCTGATCAAATCACTTTCCTGGAGTTCGCCATAGAGAAATTATGCTTATTCAGGAAGTGGTTACAATAATAATAAATTTTTAAATTATAGGGTGGGTCAAAAATATTAGTTTAACGATATTTTAACACCGGGGGTCGTAAAAGTTGCGTTTTGATAACCTCATTACTGGGCTAGAATCTCAGGTTGGAATATTAATATCTTCCACTGCCCCAAGCCCCATCAAGTTTCAACCATTTTCCCATTTTTTCAGGAATTTTATACAAAAATAGGTGTTGCTGAATATTAAAGACAGGAACTGTATTGAAAACATATGGTAAGAGAGTAGTATGTTTAATACTGTAAATCCCCCTATAAGCGTAATCCTCACCTCCTTGACCTTGTGATCGTCCCCACTCCCCTGAGTCCCCTTCCCGTACACCGCACCCGCAAAGTGACCGCCAACTTCAGGTATATTATGCTTGTCTCACTTTCCCACTCTCTCGCTCGTGGAAGAAAGGGACGTGTCACTGTCACTTTGACTTGCATTCTCTTTAATTTGCCATTGTAAGTCTATCACAGTATTGGGGTATATTGCAGTACTTGATATTATTTTTGGCATTTTACAACATATGCTAATATTTAGCTATATCATAGTATAATGTTTTGGCTACATTATAATATCTCACTATTATCACAATATTTGGTATAAATATTTGTACTCATATGGTTACCACAAGATTTCATATTCTTTAGTTTATATATTTCTTATTTTTCGCTTATTCTTCTGAAAACAATAATTATTATTTTTGAAAATGAGTACCGTTAGTACTAGGACACAACATTCTTGTCCTATATTTGGCGCAGCATCAGACATTCCATTAAATTGCCTACCAACCTATGAATCACTGATGAAATGTTGTCTCTATGAAGGAATTAGTTCGGAAGATTCGAAATTATCCAGACAAACAGTTGAAAAGGTTGCAAATAAAGTTGAAAGTGTATGGGCTAAGGCTAGTATTCCAACCATCTCACATCAAATAGTTGTAGCTAAAATAAAAGATTACCATATCAAGTACCGCAAAGTTCTTAAGCCTTACAAACAACGCAAAGATAATGATACTTACAAGAGGAGGCTGGAGAATTTTAAAGATGAAGCATTAGTGCTTTTTGACATAGCAGCTTGTAAGTGCCTAATTAATTCAGTCTGCAATTGCCTAGAGGACCGAAAAGTACCAGCAGAGGAGAGGATGTTTCTTAATGATCAGAGAAGGGAAAGAAAGATGATGATTGGAAGTGTGGATCAAAAGAAAACCAAGTAACTGACAAAATCTATGAAACGCAAAGCAGAAGCTCAAGACAGGATTGCTAAGGCTAAGAGAGAGTCTGCCTCCTTTGCTTCTATGGATAGCTCAGATGAAATCACTGACTCTCCTCTTGAAGCATCATCACCTGAAGACACAGATAATCAAATATATGAAGAAATAGAGCCTTCAACCTCCACCTTAAATATATCAGACATGACCAATTCGCTAGAAGTATCTCATATGATCCCCTTGTCAGCTACTAGCTCAAAATATATCAAAGGTTCAACTTCCAACTTTAGCTAGAGAAGCAGACAGACACAATATCTCTGACAGGAGTGCTGCCGCTCTAGCCACAGCACTACTTGAGGATATTGGAATGATTTCTGAAAATGATACATCACTAGTAATTGACAAAAACAAGATGAGAAGAGAGCGCAAGAAGACAAGGAAAGCTCTTAACACCATTTGTAACAATTCTCCTATTGGGCTTTATTTTGATGGCCGAAAGGATAAGACAAGAATTAATGTAAAAAAGGGTAATAAGTATTATGTCAACACTGTCATTGAAGAACATGTGTCTCTCGTTGCTGAACCAGGATCAAAGTACCTTTCACATGTAAGTGTCCAAAAGGGAACATCACAAGCTATTTTAGAAGGTATATTAAATTGTTTGAAGGACAAAGACATTAGATTGGACTCCCTTTCAGCAGTTGGGTGTGATTCAACAAATGTAAATACTGGTGCTAATGGAGGAGTTATTCGCTTACTTGAACTCCATTTGGGACATCCCCTTCAGTGGATGGTGTGCCTTTTACACACAAATGAACTGCCTTTGCGTCATCTTGTAGCCCATATTGATGGTGTGACAAAGGGACCAAGTGCCTTTTCAGGTAAAATTGGGAAAGCTTTAAACAACTGTGAAGATAAGCCAGTTATAAATTTTATGCCAATTATTGCTGAAAAATCCCTACCAGATATGGCCACTGTGAAAGATCTAAGTAAGGATCAGAAGTATCTTTATGAAATATGCCAGGCAGTGTCATCAGGTATATGTTCGAAAGATCTAGCAAACCGTAATCCAGGTCCTATCTCTCATTCTAGGTGGCTCACAACAGGTAACAGAATACTCCGGTTATACATGAGTGTTGAAAATCCATCCACTGAGTTAGACATATTAGCAGCATATGTAAGAAAAGTTTATGCACCAGTGTGGTTTGGTATTAAATCAAAAGCCACTTGCAATGATGGAGCAAGACATTTTTTTCAACTAGTGAAATACTCCCGCTTTCTTGAAGGGAAAGCTAAGCAGGTAGTTGATGATGTATTCAGACGAAATGCATATTATGCTCATCCAGAAAACATGTTGATAGCTATGTTGACTGATGTAAGGGCATCTGTGCGAGAACTTGCACTGAGAAGAATCCTCGCAACACGCTCACAGCAAAATAGATTTATGGCTAAAAGATACAATGTCAGGCAATTCAAGGTTCCAGCAATCAACCTTAATGCACAAGATTACACAGACCTCATTGATTGGAATGTGTGTGATAGGATGGAACCCCAACTTACAAAGAGCCTGGATGATGCTTACCTTGTAAAGTATATCAAATGTGGAATAGAAGAAACAGTGTTTCAAATGAAGCTACCATGCCACACCCAAGCAGTTGAAAGGTGTGTAAAATTGGTAACCGAAGCATCTTCGGCTGTCTGCGGCGAGGTACGTCGAGAGGGGAAAATAAAGACAACCTTAGAGTCTCGAGGTATAATGGGGATTCTTGACTCAAAGAAGGACTATAAAATAAGTCAGAACTAATTGAACCAGAAAAAGACTAGATACAATGATAAATTCTAACTAGGAAGATAGAAGTGCCAAAGGCAGGGTGGATGGGAGGGCACGGGCGGAGCTCGGAATGCAACCACCTCCTCGTGGTGAGCTCTGGGTGATAGGAACTTCTTTAGTTTCAATCAGCTAAGAGTTGCATACAAGAAAAATGGAAGAAAATACATTAACCTGTTAAGATATGGCCATTAAAAGCAAAGAATGTAGTCAAAGATAGAAATGGAACTATGGGCCAAAAACCATAAACTTTGATCTCGTTGGGGCAGTGGAAGATGAGGTAGCAGGAAGCTCATATTGTGCAGTTTTCATTACTAGTATAAACCTCATCTTTTGCAACCCCAGGCCTTTTAAAAATATGAAAACGAAAAATCCTCATATATAGAAGCGACCCACCCTACGGCGCGTTACATGCTTCTAATATTGACAACTTTGAAGACCTGGTGAATTGTGTAGTTCTAGAAGAATGGAAAAGAAGGTTGCCATTCAATGTCATGGCCTATGTAGAAGAAAAGGGAGAAACAGATATAAAGAAAGCAGCGCAACTTGCAGATTCATATGCATTAATTCATGTCCTTCTCTCGTGACAAACCAAAATCCGACTTTGTAAAGCCCTTCTCTGGTAAACACCCTATCTCTGAGGATGGTAAGTCTGTGCGTCCAGCTCTTAGTGATAGGAAGGGTATTAACGATTTCTGTACTTACTATAAGAAGATTGATCATACTATCTTAAACTGTAATCATCCAAAATGTAAGACCTCTTCTGCTTACAAATTGACGGTAGTTACCAATTCAGGCAATCCACCATCTACTGCTAGACCAGTGTCCATGTGTATATGTACCTAAACCTGATCATGACCTCTTTTCAGCTTTCAAAGTAAGAGGAACAGTGTCTCTCCCTAACCAGGATCAAGCCTTCCCTGTGACCATACTGCGGGACACCGGATAAGACCATAGTATACTTTTCAGAAAAGCGTTGCCAGACGTCTCTTCACAACTCTCAGGAGACCCTATTAACCTTAGATCTTTAGGTTCTAGTTCAACGGTGGACATGGGTATTGTAAAATTGAACAGTGATCTGCTAACTGGTGAATTCAAGGTAGCTATTCTTGATGGTGATCTTCCTGATTCTAATGTTCATTTTCTCTTGGGTAATGACCTTGCTGGTAGTGGTCTCATTCCTAACCTAATCATAAAAGATCAGCCTCTTGCCACTAGTCCTACAGCCCAGATAGATGAAGAACAACCTCATATGTATCCAGTGTGTGCGGTTACCAGAGCTCGGGCTGCCTCTACATCCTCGGATCAAGAGAAATCGAAGGAGACCATAAAGGATAGTCTATACAGTCAGGTAATGTCCAGAGATGAATTGCATAAGGCTCAACAATCAGATCCTTCCCTAGCAGCTATACGCAATGCTGCTGAAGAGAAAGAGGTAAAAGGTAAGACTCCAAACTTCTACTACCATGAAAGTATCTTGATGCGCTCCTACCAACCTCCTGACAAGACTGATGAAGATGTGTGGCCCAAAGTTCATCAAGTAGTACTTCCTTCTTCAGTGAGAACTCCTGTCATAGAATTAGCACATGATGGCTTAGCAGGACATTTGGGTCAAAAGAACATCTATAAGAAACTATTAGAGCAATTTTTCTGACCAGGTATGAAAAAAGCAGTGGCTGAATTCGTTAGGTCATGTCATTCATGCCAGGTAATGGGCAAACCGAATGAAGTAATTCCTAAAGCTCCCTTAAACCCCATTCCAGGACCCTCAAACCCTTTTGAGAAAATTGTAGTGGATTGTGTAGGCCCATTACCTAAGAGCAATAAAGGTAATGCATAATTATCTACTTACTGTTATGTGTGCATCTACTAGGTATCCAGAAGCATTTCCCATTAAATCTATAAATGCCAAAACTGTTGCCAAACAATTATTGCATATATTCACCAGAGTAGGAATTCCTCATGAGATTCAAGGTACAAACTTTACTAGTAATCTAATGACAGAAATTTGTAAAGAGCTGGATGTCACCAAAAAGATCTCGACCGCCTATCGTCCTCAGACCCAGGGTTGCTTGGAACGTTTTCACCAAAGTTTCAAGTCCATGATAAAGAAGTACTGTTTAGAGACAGAGAAAGAGTGGGATAACGATATTGATTTCTTACTTTTTGCAGTGCGTGAGTGTCCTCAGGAGTCCCTCGGGTATTCTCCTTTCGACCTACTCTACAGACGCCAGATAAGGGGGCCACTGAAAGTTTTGAAAGATTCATGGTTTGAAAACCCTTCTGATCATTCCACTCGTACTGTCTCTTGAGTATATTAATCAATTGAAACTAAGATTGTTAAATGTCAGAGAGTTTGCTTTGCATAACCTAAAACAGAGTCAACAGAGGATGAAAGCTTTTTATGACAAATCTAGTAAAATACGTAACTTCTTATCTGGGGATAAAGTCTTGCTATTTCTTCCCATTACAGGTTCTCCTCTTAAGAGTAAATACTCAGGTCCTTATGAGATTCTAAAACAAAATAAGTCCATGCAATTATATAGTAAAGACTCCTGACAGACGTAAATCTAGTAGAATTGCTCATGTAAATCACATGAAACTCTACATTGAACGCCAACCAGAGAAGAGTTCCCCTTGTCTAAATGTTAATTATATTCTAGAGTGTGTGTTGACAGAGGCAGGGATGACTGGTGTGGCGGAGGCTGTTGAAATCCCTTCTGCAAGTGGTAACCCTATGAACAGTGTAATATTGAATGATCTAGATAGGGTTCTTCTCAATCTCACTAGTTCACAATGGGAGGAACTTAAGACAATCTTAGTTCAATATCTAACTGTCACATCAGATTTCCCTGGGTTCTGCCATACTCAGCTCCATGATGTTGTCTTAACATCTACACTTCATCCTATTAACCTAACAAGTGCGCATGGGGGTAATTGGAAACGTCCCCCTGTGCTGACGTATTTGAGGTGTTTCCGTCACTAAAATATTCATTGTACCATTAATAGCATTAATACTTATCCATATGCGCCTATTATGGGTTGATTATAAAGGTATTAACCTGAAACAACAATAAAACGAGTTAAAACAGCGTTTGGATGGTCAAAATCGGAGATATAGCCCGCGAGTTGTATAATGTATGGGTGAGGCAAGCTGCTTTCCCGCCAATTTCCCCCAAGGCCACTGAGAGACATTCGATCGATACTCTCTCTCTCTCTCTCTTGCATTCGCTTGCTATCAGTGATGACCACACCCTGTAACCGGATTTCTAATGTTAGCACGAAAATATTCCTCAGAATAAGGGAATAACAGGGAAAATAGGTGATAACTGAAGAAGAGGAGGAAAGTGGGGAAGGAGGGGAGGTAGAGGACTGAGATTTTGCATGGCCCAGGGGCCAAAAAAATAAAAATAAATAAAAATAAATAAATAACAAAACAAAACAAAAATTTTGATGTCAAAAGTTGATTTTTTTTTTCTCTGACTCTTAAGAGTCTCCCCGCAGTCCGCCGGGGGAACTCTTAAGAGTCTCCCCGCAGTTCCCGGGTTAAACAACCCTATTATAGAGTAAATCCTCAGCGGAAGCAGATCATTGAGAAGGAAATAGCTTTTATGTTGGAAAGGAACTTAATTGAACCTAGCTTCTCTCCTTGGGCTTCACCTTCCATCTTAGTGCCCAAGCCAGATGGCAGTAGTCGTTTATGCGCAGACTATCGTAAGGTAATCGCAATCACGATTCCTGATGCCTATCCTTTGCCTCGTATTGATGACCTGATAGATCAAGTAGGGCATGCTCAGTATGTGTCAACCATAGATTTACAAAAAGGCTACTATCAAATAGGTTTGACAGAACATGCAAAAATAATATCAGCCTTCACTACCCATTGTGGCCTTTTCCAATATAAAGTTATGCTTTTTGGCATGATCAATGCACCCGCCACTTTTCAGAGGATAATAACTAATACTATTCAAGAGTTAGAAGGTGTGGAATGTTACTTAGACGACATCATCATATTTTCAGCCTCTTGGAGTGACCACCTTGTTTGTCTGGAGAGACTGCTGGGACGACTCGCCTCCTCTGGGTTCACCATCAACCTCGCCAAGTCTAGCTTTGGCCAGGCTACAGTGTCCTACTTAGGGCATGAGGTGGGACAAAGAGTTACTCGTCCGAAGGCCGCCAACATCCAAGCCATCCTAGAGTATCCTCGGCCTACTACTCGCAAGGCCCTCCTACGCTTCATCGGGATGGCTGGTTTCTACCGTCGGTTCTGCCCCAACTTTTCTTCGGTCACGGCTCCACTCACGGATCTCACCAGTACTAAGGCCCGGTTTCATTGGAGTCCTGCATGTGAGGCTGCATTCAGACAACTGAAGAAGCTCCTCTCTACGCACCCAGTACTGCAGTCACCTGACCCTTCGCTGCCCTATCATCTCCAAGTGGATGCCTGTGACCAAGGGGTTGGTGCTGTGTTGCTGCAAAAGGGCAGTACAGATGACATTCTCCACCAAGTTCCATACTTCTCGGCCAAGCTCAAGAAACATTAACATAATTATTCCACCATTGAGAAAGAAGCCCTTGCCCTGATCCTGGCTATCAAGAAGTTTGAATGCTACATTAACAAGAGCTACCCACCTTTGCATGTCTACACGGACCATAACCCCTTCACCTTTATTCGACGTATGAAAGACAACCTCATCGCTGATACCCTTTCAAGGGACCATTCTCCAGAGACGGGGTCCCCGGACGGTCCGGCTTAGTCCTCTTCACTCCGTTGCCGAGGTCTTCGTGGGGGAGGATTATTACGCCCTGAACCTCTGTATGAGTTGTTGAAGCTTCACTTGGTTCGTGTGAGGGGGATTCATACACTGCCCTGCTTCACCACTGCTTCGTGGCTCCCATCTCCGGCATGTCTCGCTTCACCTGTTACTTCATACCTACACTTATATTCGTGATTCCTGGATCCTAGAGGGCGCTTACAAGGATTTGGTGGAGTTTCCTCTCTGACCCGAGGTCTCTTCCACCGTCATCTACGTCCTCTAGTCAGTCATATTCTGGATTTACCTCGGTGGTGTTGTGTGTGTTGGAGTACTTACCTCTACCCGTGTCAACTTCTACTCGTGTACTCCATCATTCACAAATCTCAGGAGGATACGATTAGGAGTTACCAGGTGGACGAGACCCGAGTTAGTGATACTATAATATTTGCTTCCCTTTTGTTTTATTAAATGTAAATATAAATTTAAATAAGAATATTTATATATCTAATTGCTATTGTTTATTTTGTTAAGAATATTATTATTATTTTCATTAACCATTATGTAATAAGTAATTATCAGTAATATATATTTGTTTGCATATTCTTTATAATAATAAATTAAAATTTTATTATTGTCTATTCTCTATCCATTTAGTTTAAGGCCTATAAATGAGGCAGGAGTTTGAACTGCCGGTAAAATACAACTCAGTGTTAGTGTACAGTTGGAAAAGATATAATTATTATTCAATACCTCAGTATTGGTGTACAGTGGGTAAATTCAATCTTCCTAGCTAAACATCAATAACACTGGATGTCTTGGTGTATATGTAACTGTAAAGTCATATCCATTCAGTCTTAATGTGTTGCTACCAGGGTGTCCTCTACCCCTATATAATTAGGCCTGTTTTTTCTTGGACCCTGGGCCGTAACATATTATGGGGGTCTGTCCGGGATTCTTTTTTCATATGGATGTTTAACCGGGTAGTTCGAGTTCGTGCTTCATTTGTACAGCCATTCTTTCATGTAACTTAAATCCATTGGTTCATTTATTATTGTATCACACAGCTGCGGTCTGCCTGTAAGTATTACCGGTTACTACTCAAATTATCTTTTCTTTCAAGTTGTTGTTGTTGTTCCCCAAGCTGCCTGGCCGAACAGCCCCAAGGCTCCGAACACGGCCAAGGCCATATCCGAGCGCCCCCACAGAACCCTCCCTGCCGACCACAATAAAGCCTGGGTGACCGAAGCCACTCCATGGCGGGGAGCTGGGGAGGGTGCGGAAACGCCCGGGAAACCAAAGCCCCACCCAGGGCCCTGTGCCCCTCAGCAATTATGAAGAGAAAGTTGAAGGGCAAGGGAAAAATGTGACGCTTTGGCTTCCAATCTTGGTAGATTGGGAGGTCAATCCATGGAAGAGACACCGTCACTCGAGATCTAGAAAATATATAAGTAAAAGGAACAGTCAGAGTAAGCTATGGGTATGGCAGAGATCGCTCAGTTCTCACTCTGATAGACCAGCCCATCACCAGGATGGTGATTGGTCTTGTGTGGTGTCGTAATACTACAGTTTAAGTCCAAGTACAGTGGTTCAACCTCTCAACATTAGATCTTATCCAGAATATGCTAACTCTTTGACTCGACATGGCTCGTTAAAACAACAGTTGCGAGTTTTCAGAGTCTTTCATTAATCCTTAGTGATAGAAGTAATCTCTTCTGCGCTTCAAGCAGTCACTGTGTCCTTATTATATAACAGAATAGACTAGCTTTCATGTATATAACCTATTCAAACACTTCAACCCAAGCCATAAAGTCGCAACTAGGATAGAAGTAGGATCCTACTGGAATTTTCTTTCAGTGTCTTAATGCATCTTCCCGTGTCCTATATTGCATCGGGTGTGTGTTTCATGTCTTGCATTGTGAAGTGGGGTAACGTCAGTAGTTGCCGAGATTCTATTGGTGTTCTGTCTGTCATTGCTCTAATCATACAGCATTAATCTGGCTGGATTTGTGTTGTATCTCCCCTGCTTCTTTCTGTAATACGTCTCCCTAGGCAACTACTATTGTAGGGTCCTGGTCACTAGTAATAGTCACCCAGTCAGGTTATTGAGCCATGACGATCCTATTCCTTTATAGTGTTATGTCATTGGTAAATTAAAAACGGTAATCTTTAATCTGTTATCTGTAATTTTAATATATAATCATGCCTGCTTCATTTGATTGTATGGGATTTTGCAATGAACCTTCCCTTGGTAGATTAAGAGGGGAAGTAATCAACAAGGACAACTGGAAGTTCGTTGCACAATATTTTAGCATTTCATATGAGAGTAGCCATACTAAAGAGCAAGTAAAAAAACATAGTCTTAGAATCTTTAGTCTCCCTTGGCAAACTACCTGCGGAGGCCATAGATGAATTCACTCCTATGTCACTCTCTATGAATGAGTTCCAACTTCAAGCAGATACAGGTAATGATACTTCTGTTGTCTGGGATGCTTCTCGCTTAGCTTTTGAGAGAGAACGTCTCCATCTACATAACCAGTTAGAACAAACGAAGCTCTAGCAGCAACAACAGTTAGAACAACAGAGGCTCCAGTTAGAACACCAGAAGTTCCAGTTAGAACAACAGAGGCTTCAGCTTGATCTAGAACAAAGAGAGAAAGATAGACAGATAGAAATAAGTAAAGTATAGCAGCTCGAGGACACTCATAAAATTAAATTAGATAAACTAGAATTCGACAAGTCTCACAAAGCCTCTATTCTAGCCAAAGGTATTCAGCTGGTTCCTACCTTTGATGAGCGTGAACCTGAGAAGTCCTTCGAGACCTTCGAGAAGACAGCAGAACATTTAAAATCGGCGAAGGAAGACTGGGTATGGCTTCTACAACCTAAACTAACGAGTAAGGCTGCTCTTACTTAACTTACTTAAACAACATAAAGGATTATGACTTTGTCAAGAAGGCCATTCTGGATGCATACGCCATCACTACAGATAACTACAGAAAGCAATTTAGGAATCGCTTAGTCTTTCCTGGAGTTCGCCATAGAGAAATTACGCTTATTTAGGAAGTGGTTACATGCTTCTAATATTGACAACTTTGTAGACCTGGTGAATTGTGTAGTTCTAGAAGAATGGAAAAGAAGGTTGCCATTCAATGTCATGGCCTATGTAGAAGAAAAGGGAGAAACAGATATAAAGAAAGCAGCGCAACTTGCAGATTCATATGCATTAATTCATGTCCTTCTCTCGTGACAAACCAAAATCCGACTTTGTAAAGCCCTTCTCTGGTAAACACCCTATCTCTGAGGATGGTAAGTCTGTGCGTCCAGCTCTTAGTGATAGGAAGGGTATTAAGGATTTCTGTACTTACTATAAGAAGACTGATCATACCATCTTAAACTGTAATCATCCAAAATGTAAGACCTCTTCTGCTTACAAATTGACGGTAATTACCAATTCAGGCAATCCACCATCTACTGCTAGACCAGTGTCTTGTGTCCATGTACCTAAACCTGATCATGACCTCTTTTCAGCTTTCAAAGTAAGAGGAACAGTGTCTCTCCCTAACCAGGATCAAGCCTTCCCTGTGACCATACTGCGGGACACCGGATCAGCCCATAGTATACTTTTCAGCGTTGCCAGACGTCTCTTCACAACTCTCAGGAGACCCTATTAACCTTAGATCTTTAGGTTCTAGTTCAACGGTGGACATGGGTATTGTAAAATTGAACAGTGATCTGCTAACTGGTGAATTCAAGGTAGCTATTCTTGATGGTGATCTTCCTGATTCTAATGTTCATTTTCTCTTGGGTAATGACCTTGCTGGTAGTGGTCTCATTCCTAACCTAATCATAAAAGATCAGCCTCTTGCCACTAGCCCTACAGCCCAGATAGATGAAGAACAACCTCATATGTATCCAGTGTGTGCGGTTACCAGAGCTCGGGCTGCCTCTACATCCTCGGATCAAGAGAAATCGAAGGAGACCATAAAGGATAGTCTATACAGTCAGGTAATGTCCAGAGATGAATTGCATAAGGCTCAACAATCAGATCCTTCCCTAGCAGCTATACGCAATGCTGCTGAAGAGAAAGAGGTAAAAGGTAAGACTCCAAACTTCTACTACCATGAAAGTATCTTGATGCGCTCCTACCAACCTCCTGACAAGACTGATGAAGATGTGTGGCCCAAAGTTCATCAAGTAGTACTTCCTTCTTCAGTGAGAACTCCTGTCATAGAATTAGCACATGATGGCTTAGCAGGACATTTGGGTCAAAAGAACACCTATAAGAAACTATTAGAGCAATTTTTCTGACCAGGTATGAAAAAAGAAGTGGCTGAATTCGTTAGGTCATGTCATTCATGCCAGGTAACGGGCAAACCGAATGAAGTAATTCCTAAAGCTCCCTTAAACCCCATTCCAGGACCCTCAAACCCTTTTGAGAAAATTGTAGTGGATTGTGTAGGCCCATTACCTAAGACCAAGAAAGGTACTGAATATCTACTTACTGTTATGTGTGCATCTACTAGGTATCCAGAAGCATTTCTCATTAAATCTATAAATGCCAAAACTGTTGCCAAACAATTATTGCATATGTTCACCAGAGTAGGAATTCCTCATGAGATTCAAACGGATCAAGGTACAAACTTTACTAGTAATCTAATGACAGAAATTTGTAAAGAGCTGGATGTCACCAAAAAGATCTCGACCGCCTATCGTCCTCAGACCCAGGGTTGCTTGGAACGTTTTCACCAAAGTTTCAAGTCCATGATAAAGAAGTACTGTGGGATAACGATATTGATTTCTTACTTTTTGCAGTGCGTGAGTGTCCTCAGGAGTCCCTCGGGTATTCTTCTTTCGAACTACTCTACGGACGCCAGATAAGGGGGCCACTGAAAGTTTTGAAAGATTCATGGTTTGAAAACCCTTCTGATCATTCCACTCGTACTGTCTCTTGAGTATATTAATCAATTGAAACTAAGATTGTTAAAGGTCAGAGAGTTTGCTTTGCATAACCTAAAACAGAGTCAACAGAGGATGAAAGCTTTTTATGACAAATCTAGTAAAATACGTAACTTTTCAGCTGGGGATAAAGTCTTGCTATTTCTTCCCATTACAGGTTCTCCTCTTAAGAGCAAATACTCAGGTCCTTATGCGATTCTAACAAAAATAAGTCCATGCAATTATATAGTAAAGACTCCTGACAGACGTAAATCTAGTAGAATTGCTCATGTAAATCACATGAAACTCTACATTGAACGCCAACCAGAGAAGAGTTCCCCTTGTCTAAATGTTAATTATATTCTAGAGTGTGTGTTGACAGAGGCAGGGATGACTGGTGTGACGGAGGCTGTTGAAATCCCTTCTGCAAGTGGTAACCCTATGAACAGTGTAATATTGAATGATCTAGATAGGGTTCTTCTCAATCTCACTAGTTCACAACGGGAGGAACTTAAGACAATCTTAGTTCAATATCCAACTGTCACATCAGATTTCCCTGGGTTTTGCCATACTCAGCTCCATGATGTTGTCTTAACATCTACACTTCATCCTATTAACCCATAATTAGCGGCGAGCAACATAAGTCGAGTTAAATAAAGCTGGACTATGTGGCGGCGCTCGACATAACTCGAGTGGCAATTTCAGCACGTAATGTGGCTGAGAGAGAGACAAGTGGTGGCAGGAGACTAGCGAGCGTATGACTGCTCCAGACCACCGCGGCGAACCTACTGACACAAATCTCAGCTCCCTCCTCCCTCTCTCACTCGCTACATACTCAATTATGTACTGAAAGTACCGAATTACCTGCTTTTTGCACTCGCGTTGCACGGTTATTGCAAGAAAACTATCCATCATACAAGGATCGTTATGGTGTCATTCGAAAGCTCTGTTTATGCCCTTTCAGGGATAGGTACTTGTTTTACGTTCTGGGTCTTATTTAGGCACGAAAATGATCACGTAAACAGCCCTATTTTGGCTAAAAACACCCCGCTGTGCGGTACACATAAATAAACCGCATAGGCCGCTCGTAAGGTGTTAAACAACCCTATTATAGAGTAAATCCTCAGCGGAAGCAGATCATTGAGAAGGAAATAGCTTTTATGTTGGAAAGGAACTTAATTGAACCTAGCTTCTCTCCTTGGGCTTCACCTTCCATCTTAGTGCCCAAGCCAGATGGCAGTAGTCGTTTATGCGCAGACTATCGTAAGGTAATCGCAATCACGATTCCTGATGCCTATCCTTTGCCTCGTATTGATGACCTGATAGATCAAGTAGGGCATGCTCAGTATGTGTCAACCATAGATTTACAAAAAGGCTACTATCAAATAGGTTTGACAGAACATGCAAAAATAATATCAGCCTTCACTACCCATTGTGGCCTTTTCCAATATAAAGTTATGCTTTTTGGCATGATCAATGCACCCGCCACTTTTCAGAGGATAATAACTAATACTATTCAAGAGTTAGAAGGTGTGGAATGTTACTTAGACGACATCATCATATTTTCAGCCTCTTGGAGTGACCACCTTGTTTGTCTGGAGAGACTGCTGGGACGACTCGCCTCCTCTGGGTTCACCATCAACCTCGCCAAGTCTAGCTTTGGCCAGGCTACAGTGTCCTACTTAGGGCATGAGGTGGGACAAAGAGTTACTCGTCCGAAGGCCGCCAACATCCAAGCCATCCTAGAGTATCCTCGGCCTACTACTCGCAAGGCCCTCCTACGCTTCATCGGGATGGCTGGTTTCTACCGTCGGTTCTGCCCCAACTTTTCTTCGGTCACGGCTCCACTCACGGATCTCACCAGTACTAAGGCCCGGTTTCATTGGAGTCCTGCATGTGAGGCTGCATTCAGACAACTGAAGAAGCTCCTCTCTACGCACCCAGTACTGCAGTCACCTGACCCTTCGCTGCCCTATCATCTCCAAGTGGATGCCTGTGACCAAGGGGTTGGTGCTGTGTTGCTGCAAAAGGGCAGTACAGATGACATTCTCCACCCAGTTCCATACTTCTCGGCCAAGCTCAAGAAACATTAACATAATTATTCCACCATTGAGAAAGAAGCCCTTGCCCTGATCCTGGCTATCAAGAAG
The DNA here is from genome assembly GCA_032716605.1 of Paralithodes platypus. Classification (NCBI taxonomy): domain Eukaryota; kingdom Metazoa; phylum Arthropoda; class Malacostraca; order Decapoda; family Lithodidae; genus Paralithodes; species Paralithodes platypus. The sequence continues at coordinate 7,799,762 of CM064563.1, forward strand.
TTTGAATGCTACATTAACAAGAGCTACCCACCTTTGCATGTCTACACGGACCATAACCCCTTCACCTTTATTCGACGTATGAAAGACAACCTCATCGCTGATACCCTTTCAAGGGACCATTCTCCAGAGACGGGGTCCCCGGACGGTCCGGCTTAGTCCTCTTCACTCCGTTGCCGAGGTCTTCGTGGGGGAGGATTATTACGCCCTGAACCTCTGTATGAGTTGTTGAAGCTTCACTTGGTTCGTGTGAGGGGGATTCATACACTGCCCTGCTTCACCACTGCTTCGTGGCTCCCGTCTCCGGCATGTCTCGCTTCACCTGTTACTTCATACCTACACTTATATTCGTGATTCCTGGATCCTAGAGGGCGCTTACAAGGATTTGGTGGAGTTTCCTCTCTGACCCGAGGTCTCTTCCACCGTCATCTACGTCCTCTAGTCAGTCATATTCTGGATTTACCTCGGTGGTGTTGTGTGTGTTGGAGTACTTACCTCTACCCGTGTCAACTTCTACTCGTGTACTCCATCATTCACAAATCTCAGGAGGATACGATTAGGAGTTACCAGGTGGACGAGACCCGAGTTAGTGAAACTATAATATTTGCTTCCCTTTTGTTTTATTAAATGTAAATATAAATTTAAATAAGAATATTTATATATCTAATTGCTATTGTTTATTTTGTTAAGAATATTATTATTATTTTCATTAACCATTATGTAATAAGTAATTATCAGTAATATATATTTGTTTGCATATTCTTTATAATAATAAATTAAAATTTTATTATTGTCTATTCTCTATCCATTTAGTTTAAGGCCTATAAATGAGGCAGGAGTTTGAACTGCCGGTAAAATACAACTCAGTGTTAGTGTACAGTTGGAAAAGATATAATTATTATTCAATACCTCAGTATTGGTGTACAGTGGGTTAATTCAATCTTCCTAGTTAAACATCAATAACACTGGATGTCTTGGTGTATATGTAACTGTAAAGTCATATCCATTCAGTCTTAATGTGTTGCTACCAGGGTGTCCTCTACCCCTATATAATTAGGCCTGTTTTTTCTTGGACCCTGGGCCGTAACATATTATGGGGGTCTGTCCGGGATTCTTTTTTCATATGGATGTTTAACCGGGTAGTTCGAGTTCGTGCTTCATTTGTACAGCCATTCTTTCATGTAACTTAAATCCATTGGTTCATTTATTATTGTATCACACAGCTGCGGTCTGCCTGTAAGTATTACCGGTTACTACTCAAATTATCTTTTCTTTCAAGTCGTTGTTGTTGTTCCCCAAGCTGCCTGGCCGAACAGCCCCAAGGCTTCGAACACGGCCAAGGCCATATTCGAGCGCCCCCACAGAACCCTCCCTGCCGACCACAATAAAGCCTGGGTGACCGAAGCCACTCCATGGCGGGGAGCTGGGGAGGGTGCGGAAACGCCCGGGAAACCAAAGCCCCACCCAGGGCCCTGTGCCCCTCAGCAATTATGAAGAGAAAGTTGAAGGGCAAGGGAAAAATGTGACGCTTTGGCTTCCAATCTTGGTAGATTGGGAGGTCAATCCATGGAAGAGACACCGTCACTCGAGATCTAGAAAATATATAAGTAAAAGGAACAGTCAGAGTAAGCTATGGGTATGGCAGAGATCGCTCAGTTCTCACTCTGATAGACCAGCCCATCACCAGGATGGTGATTGGTCTTGTGTGGTGTCGTAATACTACAGTTTAAGTCCAAGTACAGTGGTTCAACCTCTCAACATTAGATCTTATCCAGAATATGCTAACTCTTTGACTCGACATGGCTCGTTAAAACAACAGTTGCGAGTTTTCAGAGTCTTTCATTAATCCTTAGTGATAGAAGTAATCTCTTCTGCGCTTCAAGCAGTCACTGTGTCCTTATTATATAACAGAATAGACTAGCTTTCATGTATATAACCTATTCAAACACTTCAACCCAAGCCATAAAGTCGCAACTAGGATAGAAGTAGGATCCTACTGGAATTTTCTTTCAGTGTCTTAATGCATCTTCCCGTGTCCTATATTGCATCGGGTGTGTGTTTCATGTCTTGCATTGTGAAGTGGGGTAACGTCAGTAGTTGCCGAGATTCTATTGGTGTTCTGTCTGTCATTGCTCTAATCATACAGCATTAATCTGGCTGGATTTGTGTTGTATCTCCCCTGCTTCTTTCTGTAATACGTCTCCCTAGGCAACTACTATTGTAGGGTCCTGGTCACTAGTAATAGTCACCCAGTCAGGTTATTGAGCCATGACGATCCTATTCCTTTATAGTGTTATGTCATTGGTAAATTAAAACGGTAATCTTTAATCTGTTATCTGTAATTTTAATATATAATCATGCCTGCTTCATTTGATTGTATGGGATTTTGCAATGAACCTTCCCTTGGTAGATTAAGAGGGGAAGTAATCAACAAGGACAACTGGAAGTTCGTTGCACAATATTTTAGCATTTCATATGAGAGTAGCCATACTAAAGAGCAAGTAAAAAAACATAGTCTTAGAATCTTTAGTCTCCCTTGGCAAACTACCTGCGGAGGCCATAGATGAATTCACTCCTATGTCACTCTCTATGAATGAGTTCCAACTTCAAGCAGATACAGGTAATGATACTTCTGTTGTCTGGGATGCTTCTCGCTTAGCTTTTGAGAGAGAACGTCTCCATCTACATAACCAGTTAGAACAAACGAAGCTCTAGCAGCAACAACAGTTAGAACAACAGAGGCTCCAGTTAGAACACCAGAAGTTCCAGTTAGAACAACAGAGGCTTCAGCTTGATCTAGAACAAAGAGAGAAAGATAGACAGATAGAAATAAGTAAAGTATAGCAGCTCGAGGACACTCATAAAATTAAATTAGATAAACTAGAATTCGACAAGTCTCACAAAGCCTCTATTCTAGCCAAAGGTATTCAGCTGGTTCCTACCATTGATGAGCGTGAACCTGAGAAGTCCTTCGAGACCTTCGAGAAGACAGCAGAACATTTAAAATCGGCGAAGGAAGACTGGGTATGGCTTCTACAACCTAAACTAACGGGTAAGGCTGCTCTTACTTAACTTACTTAAACAACATAAAGGATTATGACTTTGTCAAGAAGGCCATTCTGGATGCATACGCCATCACTACAGATAACTACAGAAAGCAATTTAGGAATCGCTTAAAGTCTTTCCTGGAGTTCGCCATAGAGAAATTACGCTTATTTAGGAAGTGGTTACATGCTTCTAATATTGACAACTTTGTAGACCTGGTGAATTGTGTAGTTCTAGAAGAATGGAAAAGAAGGTTGCCATTCAATGTCATGGCCTATCTAGAAGAAAAGGGAGAAACAGATATAAAGAAAGCAGCGCAACTTGCAGATTCATATGCATTAATTCATGTCCTTCTCTCGTGACAAACCAAAATCCGACTTTGTAAAGCCCTTCTCTGGTAAACACCCTATCTCTGAGGATGGTAAGTCTGTGCGTCCAGCTCTTAGTGATAGGAAGGGTATTAAGGATTTCTGTACTTACTATAAGAAGACTGATCATACCATCTTAAACTGTAATCATCCAAAATGTAAGACCTCTTCTGCTTACAAATTGATGGTAATTACCAATTCAGGCAATCCACCATCTACTGCTAGACCAGTGTCTTGTGTCCATGTACCTAAACCTGATCATGACCTCTTTTCAGCTTTCAAAGTAAGAGGAACAGTGTCTCTCCCTAACCAGGATCAAGCCTTCCCTGTGACCATACTGCGGGACACCGGATCAGCCCATAGTATACTTTTCAGCGTTGCCAGACGTCTCTTCACAACTCTCAGGAGACCCTATTAACCTTAGATCTTTAGGTTCTAGTTCAACGGTGGACATGGGTATTGTAAAATTGAACAGTGATCTGCTAACTGGTGAATTCAAGGTAGCTATTCTTGATGGTGATCTTCCTGATTCTAATGTTCATTTTCTCTTGGGTAATGACCTTGCTGGTAGTGGTCTCATTCCTAACCTAATCATAAAAGATCAGCCTCTTGCCACTAGCCCTACAGCCCAGATAGATGAAGAACAACCTCATATGTATCCAGTGTGTGCGGTTACCAGAGCTCGGGCTGCCTCTACATCCTCGGATCAAGAGAAATCGAAGGAGACCATAAAGGATAGTCTATACAGTCAGGTAATGTCCAGAGATGAATTGCATAAGGCTCAACAATCAGATCCTTCCCTAGCAGCTATACGCAATGCTGCTGAAGAGAAAGAGGTAAAAGGTAAGACTCCAAACTTCTACTACCATGAAAGTATCTTGATGCGCTCCTACCAACCTCCTGACAAGACTGATGAAGATGTGTGGCCCAAAGTTCATCAAGTAGTACTTCCTTCTTCAGTGAGAACTCCTGTCATAGAATTAGCACATGATGGCTTAGCAGGACATTTGGGTCAAAAGAACACCTATAAGAAACTATTAGAGCAATTTTTCTGACCAGGTATGAAAAAAGAAGTGGCTGAATTCGTTAGGTCATGTCATTCATGCCAGGTAACGGGCAAACCGAATGAAGTAATTCCTAAAGCTCCCTTAAACCCCATTCCAGGACCCTCAAACCCTTTTGAGAAAATTGTAGTGGATTGTGTAGGCCCATTACCTAAGACCAAGAAAGGTACTGAATATCTACTTACTGTTATGTGTGCATCTACTAGGTATCCAGAAGCATTTCTCATTAAATCTATAAATGCCAAAACTGTTGCCAAACAATTATTGCATATGTTCACCAGAGTAGGAATTCCTCATGAGATTCAAACGGATCAAGGTACAAACTTTACTAGTAATCTAATGACAGAAATTTGTAAAGAGCTGGATGTCACCAAAAAGATCTCGACCGCCTATCGTCCTCAGACCCAGGGTTGCTTGGAACGTTTTCACCAAAGTTTCAAGTCCATGATAAAGAAGTACTGTGGGATAACGATATTGATTTCTTACTTTTTGTAGTGCGTGAGTGTCCTCAGGAGTCCCTCGGGTATTCTCCTTTCGAACTACTCTACGGACGCCAGATAAGGGGGCCACTGAAAGTTTTGAAAGATTCATGGTTTGAAAACCCTTCTGATCATTCCACTCGTACTGTCTCTTGAGTATATTAATCAATTGAAACTAAGATTGTTAAAGGTCAGAGAGTTTGCTTTGCATAACCTAAAACAGAGTCAACAGAGGATGAAAGCTTTTTATGACAAATCTAGTAAAATACGTAACTTTTCAGCTGGGGATAAAGTCTTGCTATTTCTTCCCATTACAGGTTCTCCTCTTAAGAGCAAATACTCAGGTCCTTATGAGATTCTAAAAAAAATAAGTCCATGCAATTATATAGTAAAGACTCCTGACAGACGTAAATCTAGTAGAATTGCTCATGTAAATCACATGAAACTCTACATTGAACGCCAACCAGAGAAGAGTTCCCCTTGTCTAAATGTTAATTATATTCTAGAGTGTGTGTTGACAGAGGCAGGGATGACTGGTGTGACGGAGGCTGTTGAAATCCCTTCTGCAAGTGGTAACCCTATGAACAGTGTAATATTGAATGATCTAGATAGGGTTCTTCTCAATCTCACTAGTTCACAACGGGAGGAACTTAAGACAATCTTAGTTCAATATCCAACTGTCACATCAGATTTCCCTGGGTTTTGCCATACTCAGCTCCATGATGTTGTCTTAACATCTACACTTCATCCTATTAAACAACCCTATTATAGAGTAAATCCTCAGCGGAAGCAGATCATTGAGAAGGAAATAGCTTTTATGTTGGAAAGGAACTTAATTGAACCTAGCTTCTCTCCTTGGGCTTCACCTTCCATCTTAGTGCCCAAGCCAGATGGCAGTAGTCGTTTATGCGCAGACTATCGTAAGGTAATCGCAATCACGATTCCTGATGCCTATCCTTTGCCTCGTATTGATGACCTGATAGATCAAGTAGGGCATGCTCAGTATGTGTCAACCATAGATTTACAAAAAGGCTACTATCAAATAGGTTTGACAGAACATGCAAAAATAATATCAGCCTTCACTACCCATTGTGGCCTTTTCCAATATAAAGTTATGCTTTTTGGCATGATCAATGCACCCGCCACTTTTCAGAGGATAATAACTAATACTATTCAAGGGTTAGAAGGTGTGGAATCTTACTTAGACGACATCATCATATTTTCAGCCTCTTGGAGTGACCACCTTGTCCGTCTGGAGAGACTGCTGGGACGACTCGCCTCCTCTGGGTTCACCATCAACCTCGCCAAGTCTAGCTTTGGCCAGGCTACAGTCTCCTACTTAGGGCATGAGGTGGGACAAGGAGTTACTCGTCCGAAGGCCGCCAACATCCAAGCCATCCTAGAGTATCCTCGGCCTACTACTCGCAAGGCCCTCCTACGCTTCATCGGGATGGCTGGTTTCTACCGTCGGTTCTGCCCCAACTTTTCTTCGGTCACGGCTCCACTCACGGATCTCACCAGTACTAAGGCCAGGTTTCAGTGGAGTCCTGCATGAGAGGCTGCGTTCAGACAACTGAAGAAGCTCCTCTCTATACACCCAGTACTGCAGTCACCTGACCCTTCACTGCCCTATCATCTCCAAGTGGATGCCTGTGACCAAGGGGTTGGTGCTGTGTTGCTGCAAAAGGGCCGTTCAGATGACATTCTCCACCCAGTTTCATACTTCTCGGCCAAGCTCAAGAAACATTAACATAATTATTCCACCATTGAGAAAGAAGCCCTTGCCCTGATCCTGGCTATCAAGAAGTTTGAATGCTACATTAACAAGAGCTACCCACCTTTGCATGTCTACACGGACCATAACCCCTTTACCTTTATTCGACGTATGAAAGACAACCTCATCGCTGATACCCTTTCAAGGGACCATTCTCCAGTGATGGGGTCCCCGGACGGTCCGGCTTAGTCCTCTTCACTCCGTTGCCGAGGTCTTCGTGGGGGAGGATTATAACGCCCTGAACCTCTGTATGAGTTGTTGAAGCTTCACTTGGTTCGTGTGAGGGGGATTCATACACTGCCCTGCTTCACCACTGCTTCATGGCTCCTGTCTCCGGCATGTCTTGCTTCACCTGTTACTTCATACCTACACTTATATTCGTGATTCCTGGATCCTAGAGGGCGCTTACAAGGATTTGGTGGAGTTTCCTCTCTGACCCGAGGTCTCTTCCACCGTCATCTACGTCCTCTAGTCAGTCATATTCTGGATTTACCTCGGTGGTGTTGTGTGTGTTGGAGTACTTACCTCTACCCGTGTCAACTTCTACTCGTGTACTCCATCATTCACAAATCTCAGGAGGATACGATTAGGAGTTACCAGGTGGACGAGACCCGAGTTGGTGATACTATAATATTTGCTTCCTTTTTGTTTTATTAAATGTAAATATAAATTTAAATAAGAATATTTATATATCTAATTGCTATTGTTTATTTTGTTAAGAATATTATTATTATTTTCATTAACTATTATGCAATAAGTAATTATCAGTAATATATATTTGTTTGCATATTCTTTATAATAATAAAATAAAATTTAATTATTGTCTATTCTCTATCCATTTAGTTTAAGGCCTATAAATGAGGCAGGAGTTAGAACTGCCAGTAAAATACAACTCAGTGTTAGTGTACAGTTGGAGAATATATAATTATTATTCAATACCTCAGTATTGGTGTACAGTGGGTTAATTCAATCTTCCTAAGTATAAATCAATAACACTGGATGTCTTTGGTGTATATTTAACTGTAAAATCATATCCAGTCAGTCTTAATGTGTTGCTACCAGAGTGTCCTCTACCCCTATATAATTAGGCCTGTTTTTTCTTGGACCCTGGGCCGTAACAATATATATATATATATATATACCGTATGTGTATATATATATATATATATATAGTATACAGTATATACAGTATATATATTTTTTTCATTATTATATTTTGTATATTACATGTTATCCTTTTGTTTATGTTTTTTTTTTTTTTTTTGCTTAACTGATTAAAACTGATTCAAGTTATTGTATGTACTGAACCTACATAGTTAAGTTTGTGTACATCTAGGTGTCTGTCTTTCTGATACACTGTGTTCTCTTTATCAAACAACTAGTTTGTTTGCTGTCATTGAATTTAAGATTTTTTAGCACAGATGAAGTTTGACTTCTGATTAACATAAGGCGATTGAGTTAAAACTATGAAATTAGGTTTATAGTCAATAGGATGAAAGCTTTGTTTGACATCTACATCAAGAAATATAAAGTTATGGTTCCGATGATTCACAAAGTCTTAACCCGACCCTCTTGTCAAAACCTCAAATTGTGAACGTCGACACATCTTTTGTGCTAAAAAAGAATAATAAAGGTACAAAAATAATACTTGCATTAATATACAGACCTCCAGCTCAATCAGTGCAAACTGACCGAGAAATTTTTGAACAAATTGCAGATGTAAGTAACTCACAAGATACCGTATTTTTTGGCGACTTTAATTTACCTGTGACCAAGTGGGGCGATACTCTTACTTCACACTCCGGACATGACTTGTATACGAACTTGCAAGAGAGTTCGCTTTATCAATTTGTTCGAACACCGACCCGTGGTAATAACGTTCTTGACATTGTACTTGCAACAAAAGAAGAATTAATAGAGAATTTGAATGTTGGTGATGAATTCAGTAACAGCGACCATCGTACGATAACTTTTACTTTAAACTTTACTAGTAACGAACCAAATAGTAGCATCGAAAAAGTCCCTAATTTCAAGAAAGCAAACTTTCATAAACTTAGAGCTATGTTTAAAGAAACTGACTGGAGCTTTTTAATTATCAATAACGACAAAAATACATCTTGGAAGTTATTCGAAACCACTTACCTAAAAGCAGTGCAAGACTGCATACCATCGAAAATACGGCGTCCAGGCCATAATAATAAGCCCAAATGGTGGAATAAAGATATTTCAAACTGCCTGCTTGCTAAAAAATTTACTAATGATAGATTAAAATCCTCACAAAATGACGAAGAACGGGTGAAATTTGTAGAGCTACGACGCAAAGCCAAAAAGTTAATTAAGCAAAGTAAAAAGACCCTAGAGTTACATATTGCGAATCAAAGTAAAACAAACCCGAAAGAATTCTATAGTTATATCAGAAAAAAAAGTAGTTACTTCAACTGTTGGACCGTTAGTCGATGAAAATGGAGAATACACCAAAGACGAAGTACAAATGAGTAATGCCCTCAATACCTTCTTTGCATCAGTTTTTACAACAGAAGACCTCAGTGATATCCCTACACCATCGCCGATTCAGATTGATAATTCAGATGTTCTAAGCAATATCACCGTTACAGAGAGAGAAGTATTGAATTGTTTAGATAAACTCAAGGTAAATAAAACGCCTGGACCTGATACAATCTCGCCTAGAGTTCTAAAGGAAGCTAAGGATGAGCTCTCCAAACCACTGACATTACTATTCAATAAATCCTTGCAGTCTGGAACTATGCCTGATCAGTGGAATATAGCCAACGTAACACCGATATTCAAAAAAGGCAGCAAATCCCTACCCAGTAACTATCGTCCAATTAGCTTAACCTCAGTTGTATGTAAAATGCTAGAAACGGTCATAAGAGACAGACTCGTAAATCACTTAGAGGAAAATAACATACTTAAAGATACTCAACACGGCTTTCGTAAAAAACGTTCCTGTTTAACAAACCTCTTAGACTTCTTCCACGATATCCTCAACCTCTACGATGAGAGTAAAGCTGTAGATATTATATACCTTGATTTTCAAAAGGCCTTTGACAAAGTTCCCCACAAACGTTTACTGCTAAAACTAAAAGCGCATGGAATACAAGACGGTGTGTTGAAATGGATAGAAAATTGGCTCAGCGACAGAAAGCAAAGAGTAGTCATAAACGGTAAGGCATCTAAATGGACCAATGTAAGTAGCGGGGTACCCCAGGGATCGGTACTAGGACCAATTATCTTTCTAATTTACATCAACGACATAGATGAGGGTCTCACCTGTACAATCTCAAAATTTGCTGACGATACAAAAATTGTAAATAGCGTACTCTCAAAAGATCAAGTTGACGATATGCAACACAATCTAGATAAATTGTCACATTGGGCCCAAATTTGGCAAATGAGTTTCAATGCGGATAAATGTAAAGTACTACATATCGGATACCTAAATGAGAAAGCAAACTATTCGATGAATGGCACTCAGCTTAAGAATGTAAACAGAGAAACCGATCTGGGAGTAACAATATCGAGTAACATAAAACCGAGTCAACAATGTTCAGAAATTGTTAAGAAGGCAAACAAAATAATTGGCTTTATAGGCAGATCATTTGAGCATAAATCCAAAGACGTAATCCTAACCTTTTACAATTCCTTAGTCCGCCCTCTTCTGGAATACTGCGTTCAATGCTGGTGCCCTTATTACCAAAAAGACATAAACAAGCTAGAACGAGTTCAACGTAGAGTTACCAAATGATACCTAGCCTAAAGAACAAACCATACGAAGAGCGTCTTAGAGAATTAAATCTATTTCCTTTAACCCAGCGCAGATAAAGAGGTGACTTAATTCAAGTGTTCAAAATCATCAAAGGCATCGACAATATGAACTGTAGTAAGTACTTCACTATCGACCAATCTAATTACACGCGGGGAAACGGTTGCAAAATTATTGGTAAATCTTTTAACTCACACGAATCTAAGAATTTCTTCTTCAATCGAGTTGTCAACTTGTGGAATGGGCTTCCCCGAGACGTTATAGACTGCAGCACCGTTGATTCATTTAAATTCCGCCTAGACAAATATCTCGCATCAAACCCGCGATTGACTGCGTTTGTAAATGAATAACTTTATTTTATCCTCCCCTCAGTTACTAACCCATATGTCCCCTACTAACTTCCTAGTCCTGCCACGTTAGTGGCAGGGCAGTAGTTCCCTTTCCAATGTTCCCTTACCCACTCTAAACCACTGTTTGGACACTTGATCCTCAGTGTTTTGGAGGACAAGCAGCCTAGAAGGGTCACATATTATGTTGTTGCTTCATTTCCTTTGTACTCCTTTGTACTCCTTTGTACTGTGATATGTGTAATGAGAAGAATTACAGGTACTTTGTGGTAAGTGTTTGAGCTTATGTTAAAGTAATGAATTATTGTATAATTATCAGAAATTGAAAACAAATATTAATAATGTTACATTTCTTTTGAATGAATACCATCATTGAGTTACTATATAAAGCAGTAAATAGTAAAGGCAACACAAATATCGCCCGTAATACCATCATTGAGTTACTATATAAAGCAGTAAATAGTAAAGGCAACACAAATATTGCCCGTAATACCATCATTGAGTTACTATATAAAGCAGTAAATAGTAAAGGCAACACAAATATTGCCCGTAATACCATCATTGAGTTACTATATAAAGCAGTAAATAGTAAAGGCAACACAAATATTGCCCGTAATACCATCATTGAGTTACTATATAAAGCAGTAAATAGTAAAGGCAACACAAATATTGCCCGTAATACCATCATTGAGTTACTATATAAAGCAGTAAATAGTAAAGGCAACACAAATATCGCCCGTAATACCATCATTGAGTTACTATATAAAGCAGTAAATAGTAAAGGCAACACAAATATTGCCCGTAATACCATCATTGAGTTACTATATAAAGCAGTAAATAGTAAAGGCAACACAAATATCGCCCGTAATACCATCATTGAGTTACTATATAAAGCAGTAAATAGTAAAGGCAACACAATATTGCCCGTAATACCATCATTGAGTTACTATATAAAGCAGTAAATAGTAAAGGCAACACAAATATTGCCCGTAATACCATCATTGAGTTACTATATAAAGCAGTAAATAGTAAAGGCAACACAAATATTGCCCGTAATACCATCATTGAGTTACTATATAAAGCAGTAAATAGTAAAGGCAACACAAATATCGCCCGTAATACCATCATTGAGTTACTATATAAAGCAGTAAATAGTAAAGGCAACACAAATATCGCCCGTAATACCATCATTGAGTTACTATATAAAGCAGTAAATAGTAAAGGCAACACAAATATTGCCCGTAATACCATCATTGAGTTACTATATAAAGCAGTAAATAGTAAAGGCAACACAAATATTGCCCGTAATACCATCATTGAGTTACTATATAAAGCAGTAAATAGTAAAGGCAACACAAATATTGCCCGTAATACCATCATTGAGTTACTATATAAAGCAGTAAATAGTAAAGGCAACACAAATATTGCCCGTAATACCATCATTGAGTTACTATATAAAGCAGTAAATAGTAAAGGCAACACAAATATTGCCCGTAATACCATCATTGAGTTACTATATAAAGCAGTAAATAGTAAAGGCAACACAAATATTGCCCGTAATACCATCATTGAGTTACTATATAAAGCAGTAAATAGTAAAGGCAACACAAATATTGCCCGTAATACCATCATTGAGTTACTATATAAAGCAGTAAATAGTAAAGGCAACACAAATATTGCCCGTAATACCATCATTGAGTTACTATATAAAGCAGTAAATAGTAAAGGCAACACAAATATTGCCCGTAATACCATCATTGAGTTACTATATAAAGCAGTAAATAGTAAAGGCAACACAAATATTGCCCGTAATACCATCATTGAGTTACTATAAAGCAGTAAATAGTAAAGGCAACACAAATATTGCCCGTAATACCATCATTGAGTTACTATATAAAGCAGTAAATAGTAAAGGCAACACAAATATTGCCCGTAATACCATCATTGAGTTACTATATAAAGCAGTAAATAGTAAAAGCAACACAAATATTGCCCGTAATACCATCATTGAGTTACTATATAAAGCAGTAAATAGTAAAGGCAACACAAATATTGCCCGTAATACCATCATTGAGTTACTATATAAAGCAGTAAATAGTAAAGGCAACACAAATATTGCCCGTAATACCATCATTGAGTTACTATATAAAGCAGTAAATAGTAAAGGCAACACAAATATTGCCCGTAATACCATCATTGAGTTACTATATAAAGCAGTAAATAGTAAAGGCAACACAAATTGCCCGTAATACCATCATTGAGTTACTATATAAAGCAGTAAATAGTAAAGGCAACACAAATATTGCCCGTAATACCATCATTGAGTTACTATATAAAGCAGTAAATAGTAAAGGCAACACAAATATTGCCCGTAATACCATCATTGAGTTACTATATAAAGCAGTAAATAGTAAAGGCAACACAAATATTGCCCGTAAATACCATCATTGAGTTACTATATAAAGCAGTAAATAGTAAAGGCAACACAAATATTGCCCGTAATACCATCATTGAGTTACTATATAAAGCAGTAAATAGTAAAGGCAACACAAATATTGCCCGTAATACCATCATTGAGTTACTATATAAAGCAGTAAATAGTAAAGGCAACACAAATATTGCCCGTAATACCATCATTGAGTTACTATATAAAGCAGTAAATAGTAAAGGCAACACAAATATTGCCCGTAATACCATCATTGAGTTACTATATAAAGCAGTAAATAGTAAAGGCAACACAAATATTGCCCGTAATACCATCATTGAGTTACTATATAAAGCAGTAAATAGTAAAGGCAACACAAATATTGCCCGTAATACCATCATTGAGTTACTATATAAAGCAGTAAATAGTAAAGGCAACACAAATATTGCCCGTAATACCATCATTGAGTTACTATATAAAGCAGTAAATAGTAAAGGCAACACAAATATTGCCCGTAATACCATCATTGAGTTACTATATAAAGCAGTAAATAGTAAAGGCAACACAAATATTGCCCGTAATACCATCATTGAGTTACTATATAAAGCAGTAAATAGTAAAGGCAACACAAATATTGCCCGTAATACCATCATTGAGTTACTATATAAAGCAGTAAATAGTAAAGGCAACACAAATATTGCCCGTAATACCATCATTGAGTTACTATATAAAGCAGTAAATAGTAAAGGCAACACAAATATTGCCCGTAATACCATCATTGAGTTACTATATAAAGCAGTAAATAGTAAAGGCAACACAAATATTGCCCGTAATACCATCATTGAGTTACTATATAAAGCAGTAAATAGTAAAGGCAACACAAATATTGCCCGTAATACCATCATTGAGTTACTATATAAAGCAGTAAATAGTAAAGGCAACACAAATATTGCCCGTAATACCATCATTGAGTTACTATATAAAGCAGTAAATAGTAAAGGCAACACAAATATTGCCCGTAATACCATCATTGAGTTACTATATAAAGCAGTAAATAGTAAAGGCAACACAAATATTGCCCGTAATACCATCATTGAGTTACTATATAAAGCAGTAAATAGTAAAGGCAACACAATTTTGCCCGTAATACCATCATTGAGTTACTATATAAAGCAGTAAATAGTAAAGGCAACACAAATATTACCCGTAATACCATCATTGAGTTACTATAAAGCAGTAAATAGTAAAGGCAACACAAATATTGCCCGTAATACCATCATTGAGTTACTATATAAAGCAGTAAATAGTAAAGGCAACACAAATATTGCCCGTAATACCATCATTGAGTTACTATATAAAGCAGTAAATAGTAAAGGCAACACAAATATTGCCCGTAATACCATCATTGAGTTACTATATAATGCAGTAAATAGTAAAGGCAACACAAATATCGCCCGTAATACCATCATTGAGTTACTATATAAAGCAGTAAATAGTAAAGGCAACACAAATATCGCCCGTAATACCATCATTGAGTTACTATATAAAGCAGTAAATAGTAAAGGCAACACAAATATTGCCCGTAATACCATCATTGAGTTACTATATAAAGCAGTAAATAGTAAAGGCAACACAAATATCGCCCGTAATACCATCATTGAGTTACTATATAAAGCAGTAAATAGTATAAGCAACACAAATATCGCCCGTAATACCATCATTGAGTTACTATATAAAGCAGTAAATAGTAAAGGCAACACAAATATTGCCCGTAATACCATCATTGAGTTACTATATAAAGCAGTAAATAGTAAAGGCAACACAAATATCGCCCGTAATACCATCATTGAGTTACTATATAAAGCAGTAAATAGTATAGGCAACACAAATATCGCCCGTAATACCATCATTGAGTTACTATATAAAGCAGTAAATAGTATAGGCACACAAATATCGCCCGTAATACCATCATTGAGTTACTATATAATTTAAAATGTAAAACTTGCAAACTAAACAAACCAAAATTGGGACAAGGACAATATAAAGTGAAATTATGTTATCAAAATCGCTATGTGGAAACAACGCTTACTAAAATGAAAATTATTAAATAAAAGAACACAATCCACCACATAGGGTGTACATTACTACATGAGCAAGTTAATCTGTTTCCCAAGCAAACTAATCGCACATATAACAACGCACTATCGTCACGTTAAAGGAAGTAGTCAAGTTTGGGAAGTCCGGGACGTTCTGGCAAATTTGACTAAACTCTGCATGAATAAAGAAACTAAATTTTAAATGTCAAAATATTATTTAAAATCAAATTTGCAACATGACAAGACATTAACAATAGTACAAAATACAAATATTGATAAGATATCTATACTATTACAAAATAATATATAAAATACAGTACAGCACTCACTAACGATAGTGCTATCGGGTAGGTACCTGTAAGCATAGCATGCCTCAAGTGACCCCTATCAATAACTACCCTACAAATAACCTACATTTATAGCACAAATAAACTAAGGAAATCGCAAAAGTAAGCAATTGATACTATCGACAATGAATACATATAATATAAAGACAAATAGTTGCAAAATATGAAGTAACAACAGATTTAAACAAAGAGTACTCTTTTAACAAGAACAATAAATTTAAAAAATCATCAATATTAATATTAATAATAGAAAAAGAAAAAGATAAACAATAAATACAGACAAAAAACAATAAATACAGACAAAAAGTAAGCAGAGGTTATACAAGAAACTTCAAGTTAAAAATGCTTGATTAAAATTATTGATGACAAATTTTAGAATACAGTCACAATAATTGACCCTAAAAAGATTAAATTTATGGAACAATTTACTTGCCTCAAAACCAGCAGTAAATAGTAAAGGCAACACAAATATCGCCCGTAATACCATCATTGAGTTACTATATAAAGCAGTAAATAGTAAAGGCAACACAAATATTGCCCGTAATACCATCATTGAGTTACTATATAAAGCAGTAAATAGTAAAGGCAAAACAAATATTGCCCGTAATACCATCATTGAGTTACTATATAAAGCAGTAAATAGTAAAGGCAACACAAATATTGCCCGTAATACCATCATTGAGTTACTATATAAAGCAGTAAATAGTAAAGGCAACACAAATATTGCCCGTAATACCATCATTGAGTTACTATATAAAGCAGTAAATAGTAAAGGCAACACAAATATTACCCGTAATACCATCATTGAGTTACTATATAAAGCAGTAAATAGTAAAGGCAACACAAATATTGCCCGTAATACCATCATTGAGTTACTATATAAAGCAGTAAATAGTAAAGGCAACACAAATATTGCCCGTAATACCATCATTGAGTTACTATATAAAGCAGTAAATAGTAAAGGCAACACAAATATTGCCCGTAATACCATCATTGAGTTACTATATAAAGCAGTAAATAGTAAGGCAACACAAATATTGCCCGTAATACCATCATTGAGTTACTATATAAAGCAGTAAATAGTAAAGGCAACACAAATATTGCCCGTAATACCATCATTGAGTTACTATATAAAGCAGTAAATAGTAAAGGCAACACAAATATTGCCCGTAATACCATCATTGAGTTACTATATAAAGCAGTAAATAGTAAAGGCAACACAAATATCGCCCGTAATATTAGATATGTCTCCGGACTTTTCTTGACATGCAAATGTTAACCTTTATATATAATAATTAACATTAAAGTTACTAAGCAAAACAAGAGTTGGTATAGAAAATGGAAAGATCCGTATGTATACATTTTTGTTCGCATACCAGTACTACTCAATGTATTATTATCTCATAATTACAAAATCTGAAAGAAAATTTAATTTTCCAGGATGTACACTTGTACAGTTGGCCACATAAGTTATGTTCCTCGTCGTGATCTTATGTACGAAAGTGTTTTTTGTATTATCAGTTGACTATTCAGAAACTACACTGGTATTTCAATAATGCGCATTATATTTCTATGTACTGTATAAGATCACGCAGAGCAACATAACTTATGCAGGTAGCTGTACATATATAATGTATAATGTTGTAAGTGCATGGTACAATATTAATGCAATTAGGGGAGAGTAGAGAGGGAGGTATGTAGGAAGGAAAGGAGTTCAGCTGAAAGGGGGGGAGGATGAAAGTGGGTAGACGGATGGTAGATAGATTGAACGAAAGGGGAGGAAAGAGGGAAGGAAGGAGGGAAGGATGAAGCATGAAGGTTGGGAGTGTTGTAAAGACGTATGGAGGTAGACAAATACCATACAGGATTGGTGACACAACAAGACAACTGTGGTCAACGATGTGACGACAACACAAGTGACAATAAGAATTGAAGAAGATGGGAACATACAGAATACAGCAGACATATTCCACTAAACATACCTAAGGGCAGAGTGATGACAATGGGGATGGGGACTTACTCGATACATGTATACTAGTTGATATGCATGTCTTTCTTATATCCTTTGAACCCAATCTATATTAGTATATGTATGTTCACTATTCTTATTCTCTTCTGTTCTCTGTAAAGGGGCCCTCACACAGTCAGGAGTGCGAACATTCGGACTCGCGGGCCTATTCGTGGTAACAATCGATGACTCCTATTGACTCTAGCAACTCCTAGCGACTTCTGTTAGACTCCCACTCACTCGCGGTGAAAATCGATGACTCCTAGTGACTCTAGCGACTCCTAGTGACTCCTGTTAGACTCCCACTAGCTCCACTCGTGACTGTGTGATGGCCCCTTAACATGTATACTACAGTATATTTTCTGTTTTTCTGGACCCCATTCTTCCTCATGTTAGCCTATTAGTTTTGAGATTTTTAGACATTAGTTTGCGATTTTAAGACTTTTCACCCCGTATATTTGTCAATTTTAAGAAATTTCATACCATACAGGTTCTTACTTTGCTTCCTAGAACTCCATCAAGCTTACAAAAAATTCCCCCAAGACCCCTCTTCGACGGTTTTTTGGTAGACATGTTTCCCGGACGAAGGCCGGTTCTTCCTAATGTGCAGGCTCGCTTTCGCTTGCCAGGGAAAAGGAGACACCTACTTTATATGGTATGAAAGGTCTTAAAATTGACAAATATATGGGGTGAAAGGTCTTAAAATTGCAAACTATTGAGGTAAACGTCTTAAAATCTCAAAATGAATAGGCTAACATGAGGAAGAAATGGGTCCAGAAAACAAAATAAAGAACATATACTGTAGAATACATGTTACAGAGAACATATACTGTAGAATACCTGTTACAGAGAACAGAAGAGCGTAGGAATAGTGAACATAAATACAATAATATAGATTGGGTTCAAAGGATACAAGAAAGACATACATCTCAAATAGTATACATGTATCGAGTAGTATTCATATGTGTGGAGAGATTCAACTTCTTGAAAGGGTAGAATCAAAAGCATTTCGTCTTAACAACTCGCCTTCTTTTACTAATACTTAACAATCCCTCTCTACACGCTGCAATGTTGCATCACTCTCACTCTTACACCGCTATTACAATACTCAGTGTTCTCCAGAGCTTTTTTTAATTGTATACCTCCTCTCTCACAGAGAGTAGGTGGTACCCGACTTTGAACACATTCCCACCCCTATTCAGTCCACTCTCAAACCCAAGAGTGAACCAATTTTGCCAGTCTTACTTCCACTCAACATGTAAGCTCTGGAACTTGTTCTCTCAATCTACCTCTGCCTCATTGTATGTCTTCAATCGCTTTAAGCACCGTAAGTCCAGATATTGTGACTCTAACGTACGATGAATCTGGCTCTTTATCACTATTTCAATTGGATGGAGGGGAGGCAGCACTCGTTACAGGCAGCTTCGCCTTTTGCCTCCTTACAATTCGAAAAAAGAAAAGAAAACATATTTCAAATGCGGAAACATATAATACAGTGGAGACAGATGAATGGAAAGGATAGGGGAACACGAAGGAAGCAATTATTGTGTATAGATAGCAAGTGTCGCAGGTAACTTGACGGAGAACAGGATAAACGAGGAAAATTAATTATAAATATATAAGAAAAGGAACATATTGTAAAAAGGGCAGAGGAAAAACAATATATCGATGGCAGGGAGGTCTAATTAGCTTATGGAGGCCAAATGATTGTGAGAGGGATAATAAGACAGAGGATTATTAAAAACAAACATAAAATTCAAATAATTTTATTGTTATATGACAAAATACAAAATAGAAGAATACAGTTGGGTTTAAAATGTTGTCACATAACAAAGAAGACTTGATACCTATTGGTATATATGTCCTGAAATAGTAATATACTAAATACAAAATTGGAAGTATTGGCCCAAACCCAAGTATACATTGTACACTAGCAGAACTATCTGCGATATAGGTAAATAGTATACTTTAAAAAAGCCAAAAATACCTAAACATACACACACATCTACATAGTATAATCACACCACCAAGCCCCAACCAAGGTGGTCAGCATGATCGTGACCATACACAAACACCTGATCACAACCAGTCCTCATCCCAGGTGGGTCATGAGTACGTCATCAGTATTATAGTAAATAGCCAAGGGCCCATTGGTACGATTAAATATATCCACATACCACACACATTCAAACTATCATACCCATGTACATATAATATATATCAACATCATACATATACTTATTTGCATGCATAAGCAGAGACTGAACTTATAGAAATATAACTTCAGATTCTAAAAGGGGAGGGAAACACGAGGAAGATAAATTGTTAGAGAGGTTTTTGGCTAAATGCCAGAGAGCTTGGGAAGAGCTAGAGTTGAATAGTTCTGTTAATTTTTTATTGATGAAAGAGTGTTTAGCGAGGAGTCGAAGGACAGATCTGGCTTGATTCTGGGCAGAAATATAGGAAGAATGAGATTCTTGAGTTTGAAGGCGTCGGTACCGTTTGAATGCTTCCTCTTTATTGCGGACAGCAGTAGAACAAGGTAAGTAAACCAAAGCAAAATTGCAATAGTCTGAGAGAAAGAAAATTGAATGTATGCCTTCATGCCCGATAGGATTACCTCGGTAATGCATTCAGCACTCTCCGAGGGTCTCCAGCCATGGATGCAAAAATAAGTCTATGGGAAATCAAAGAAGTACTGCCGGAGGGCCTCCCAGTCGGCAGCGCCAAAATGGCACAAGCACCGCTGGCTGGGAGGATCGGGTGGCAGTACTGGAGAGATATGACAGGTGACAGAGATAAGCTTATGGTGTTGAGTATTGTTGATGTGTTGGTGGTGCAATCAGCTTCTGGAGCAGTGGACCACTGGTTCCTTTCTTCAGAAAATTCCTATGCTTGGTATGCTTCCAACCAGAGCCCCACTGGGGTAAATAAAGTAGCAAAACAGTGGTGGAACTTCCATCTGGGTGAGGGACTGCTCTGTGTCTGTTCCTTCAATGTTAATGGCTTTAATCCACTTAGTGGAAATGGCACTGTGGAGTGTGTCAGTCGGGGCATGTCTGGGTGCCTAGAGGCAGTTTCTGTCATGGCCATCCTTTTTGAGGTGCTTCATCTGGAAGCGGGGCATCAGATTTGATGATGATGATGACAGTCGTAGGTCTGGCGGTAGTTCAGAAACGTCCACCAGTGGTCTCAAGTGAAACCTAGGTAGGGTCTATCGTGCTTATCGTTTCCTTAACAATAACAATGATTATAATTATTGTGTCATAATTGACCTGGAGTATACATACTTCAATTAGTCTTGCTTATTGAGGTCCATATTATTCATAATTGTACAAACATGAGCACTAATAAGGTTAAACCCTTTTGAGTCTCTGAACCTTTAATGTCAAGTTTATATGCATTAGAGATGTAGAAAATAATTATCTCATTATGTTAAATACTTATTCAAATTTTGTGTTGCTATTAGTGCTCAGTACTGGCAAAATTAATGTATCCACAATGTATCGTAGAAAGAATTGGAAATTAGCATTTCATTCATGATTTTTCAGTAACGTTGGTGAGCATTTATTAACAAAAGCCCTGTGTCATATACTGTATATATATTTTTTCTGAAAGTATCAAGATAATTGCTTGAAGATAATCTGCATTCATAAATAACTTACGCGTATGCGTTATGAATTTTACAGCACACGTATCAAACTATAACTATTCTGGCCAATAGTGAGACTGACTAAATTTCAATTATATTGTTCTAATTCTCGCAAATGCATGTACGCACATACATAATAGTTACATACCCAGCCATAATTGCAGTCCAGACCTTCAGGGTTAGATTTCAAATGACCACATCATATCATCTGAAAACTTAAAACCCATTTAATAGTCATAAATTAAGTCATAATTAGCAAAACGGCATTATAAAGCATCGGTGTAGTAAAGTCGAAACCTAGCTCTCAGCCTTGGTGATCTGGTTTCAAATCCTGGTAGGATATGAAACATATACAGAAGCCATCTCTAACTAAATGGGATCATCTAGAACGAGCAGGAATATATTCAAAGACAAGATGTATTGAGGTACTAACGAATACAAAATCGCAACAAAATACAGAGCACTTTCTATATATAAATAAATAAGTAACACATTCCGAGTGTAATGTGTCATTGACTCTACAATATTATGCATTAGGTATGCACACTTGTCCAATACATGAACACATAATTATGTACTAAAGTCCGTTCATTCTAGGTTGGGCTAGAGCAAATGAGCTGTCAATCTCCACGCCTATTCCCTAGCCAAGTCTTCCTATTTGGTAGCAATAATAGCTCGATTACTCTAGTTCTTTTTGAGTTAGAGAGGTTAGAGGTTACGATTTCTGCCCAATCTAGAATGAACGGAATATAGTGTCAATACTGTGACTAGCATGTTCTTTAAAATATTATTGATATGTTATATAGTTTAACAGGCAGATTATTTTTGTAAAATACGCGATACCACTATGTCCATGCATTTTTGTATACATGAATAATGCAAATTATACAATGTGGCAGAACTTTTCCTGCCAACTGATCCTCCCGCACGTTCCACAACTTTCTGTGACAAACTCAAATCCAATTATCTTACTTTTATAGAGAACTTTGATGTTTTGCTCTTGCGTTACTCTTTGAGTGCACGTTTGTCTGTGTGTATTATGTATATCTGGTGATCCAATAGATCCTTTCAACTAGTGGTTGTCAAAGAGTATATCTTAACTACTAGTTTTAGCGTAGTGATGGGCTGGTCTATTAGAGTGAGAGCTGAGCCATCTCCGCTATACCCATAGCTTACTCTAACTGTTCCTTTTACTTTTATATTTGGACTGCCACATGTGTTTGTAAAATTTCATTAATCGATTTTAGGAGTATTGTTGGTTGTTGGAAGGAACATAATAATAGATATCAAGTGACAGCGTCTCTTCTGTGGATTGACCTCCCTACTGCCTACCTAGAGGTTGGCAGATTGGGAGCCAAAGCATCAAATGTTTTCCTTTGCCCCTCAACTTTCCCTTCATAATTGCTGAGGGGTACAAGGCCTTGGGTGGGGCTTTGGTTTCCCGGGCGTTTCCTCACCCTCCTCAGCTCCCCGCCTTGGAGTGGCTTCGGTCACCTTGGCTTTATTAGTGGTAAGCAGGGAAGGTTTTGTAGGGGTGCTAGGTTATGGCCCTAGCTTTGCTCTGGACCTTGGGGCTGCTCGGCCAGACAGCCTAGGGAACAGCAATAACAAAAAACAATTAATTTTAGTTTAGGTTAGGCTTGGTTAAGTTTGTTAGGTTAGTTCTTAGTCCTGAGTATGTGTTTATTAACTGTCGTGCATACCCGATCTGTGTTGATCTGCCACAGGTTGGGATGTACTGGATGAAATTATCTTCTGATTAATTTGTTCGGGAAAACAGATTTATTTGCTTCAATAACAGGACAAAGACTTACCGTTACAGAAACTCTAGCAAAGTCCTAAGTAGGTGTGTTTAATTATCTGTGAATGAAAGGTACTAAAGACATAATTCAGTGTAGCTAGATCCCTTCGAAGTAATAGAGATGGACAAATTCAAAGTAAAACTCGGGACAAATTAACCAAAATATATTATGGTAAGAGAATGGTTTCTTGCATAGTGCTAATCTTACACACTAGCTGACAAAAATTGAAAATATAATGATAGTAAATATAATTATGTATCCTATACTGTACTTATATATATACTGTATATATATATATATATATATATATATATATATATATATATATATATATATATATATATATATATATATATATATATATATATATATATATATATATATACAGTATATATATATATATATATATACATATATATATATATACAGTATATATATATATACAGTATATATATATATATATATATATATATATATATATATATATAGAGAGAGAGATTTGATTTTGCCCCGAGGGGCGAGTTTATTGAGCAGCGCCTCCCATCCTGTGAGGGGACAACCACTAGTAAGGCGATACATACTGCTCAAAGAGCCATTATTCCACTGAAACAACAGCATCGTCGTCTGGTTACATTCATATTTGTGTTTATAAGTCAGGTTGGCATTATTCAGATGTGTTATTATAGTTTCCTCATTTAATTGTCACATGGTCTGTATAAAAAAAAAAAAAAAAAAAAAAAAAAAAAAGCAAGCAAGCTTGTAGTGACTGAATTATTAAAGAGAGAGAGAAGAGAGATAGATTAATATATGGGTAGATAAGATAGGTGTCAAAGTAGGGTTCATACCTGTAATACATTTAAACTTTCAATAAAGTTGTGAGGGTGTCAAATCCTGTTACCATTCCACAGCAATTATATCAGGTTCGTTAGTCCCCAACTGCATATTACATTCAAATATAAATGACTGGACACACAAATTAAAGGAGTGTAGTTTATATCATATTGAACATATATTGAATACCATATAATATATATATCCCATAGATATCAAACTTTAAAGGTGGTAAGGGTTACAAGTAACATGCTACATCCTCTCGGCAACATCTTTCCAGTCAATGATCTACTTGCAAATTTCTAACATTAACTTTACTTTAAATGAACCAACATAAACCGGCAAAACATTTGGAAACGGGAAGTAATTATCAATTTAAATAAACCCCCAGCCTCAATAAACTAGTATTACGTATTTAATAATAATTAACATAGAAGTTACGGAACACAATAAGAGGCAGTGTAGACAATGGAAATATACCGTTGGTATACACTTCTGCTGGAATACCGGAACTACTCAAATATGTTAATGTAATATTTTGTGCTTCAAACATCTGAAAAATATAGTGCATATTTCCAGGATATACTGTACATACTTGGTAATAAGTGCATAGTGCATTATTAATGTAGTCCAGGATATACTGTACATACTTGGTAATAAGTGCATAGTGCATTATTAATGTAATTAGGGGATGTGTAGCAAAGAAGGTATGTCAGTAGGAAAGCATATAGGCTAAAGCAAAGACGGATGGGTAAAAATAGGAGGAAGGTACAGTAGGTGAAATAGGTTGGTATGGATGGAGGGAGGGAAGAGATGTGAATGTAGGTAGTTAAAGAAGGATGTACGGATGAAGGAAGCTATGTAGGTGAAATAGGTTGGTATGAATGGAGGGAGGGAAGAGATGTGAATGTAGGTAGTTAAAGAATGATGTACGGATGAAGGAAGCTATGTAGGTGGGTAGGCACTAATGTCGGGAGTGTTCTAAAGAGGGATGGAGACAAATATATACTATAGAGGACCAGTATCATAGAAAGTCAAAAGTGGTCTGCTCTGAGAGGCGAGAAGAAAGAGGACACAGAGACAGAAGCACATAGTCATAGACATCAAATATATTCCTCTAAACAGGAGAAAGAGAGAGAGAGAGAGAGAGAGAGAGAGAGAGAGAGAGAGAGAGAGAGACTTTAGTGTACATGGGGACAAGGTAAAAATATAGAGCAATTAAGAGACAACTGACAGACTGCCGAGGCAGAAAAGTGAGATAAGAGTGAAAGAGGATACAATGGCAACCGTAGCTTGATCATAAAAACAATGTTCATTAATATGACGACAAAACACTGAATATGATAAAGCAACACAAGAACGATGAAACAAGCAAACGTCAGATAACAAGTATCACAGTATAAAATGACTGAGAACACGAACTCACCAGGAAAATAGCAATATTATGGAAAAATAAAAATGGACAGATAGGTAAAAAGACTGAAAAGAATAAACCTGTTTTAAGCCAGATCAAACAACTTGCAGAGGGCACATTACTGGGAGAAGAATAATAACACAAGAGGACAGAAAACTGAAAAGCCAAACAGAAGAAATAATTACCCTATAAGACGGCACTATAACAATGGATTTTTTGTTTATGAAAATAAAGGTGAACAATAAGGTGAAAATACAGAGAGAAGACAAACTAAAAGGACGTAACAGATCAGAATAGGCGACATAAGACAAATGGGGAATGAAGTGGACAGAAAAGCGAAAACAAAGAATATAACAAAGGACAGTGGCAAAAAGTATATAAAGCTCAGTTGTAGGAATAAAAGGAAGTAGATGTTTTAAACGGAGGTGAAGAAAACGCGATAATAACAAATGTCTTTCAGCCTGGCTCCTCCTACCTCCTTCACATTAAGCAAGAAAGAGAGGGTGTTTCTTCGTTGATTAGTGGATCAGGAACGGAGGGGTGCTCAATTACTGGCTGAATTAGTCTATCGGGAGGAACATTTACTCAGTGTACTCCGGCCAGGGAACCTATACCAGGTATCATCTGATGCGATTGTGAAATCTGCCATTCAAACTGTGTTAAGGGGAGGATGATGGACTGTTGAGGTTAAGGGGAGATGGGTCGTTTATCTGGTAACCCTTTCTGCCTCGTGTTAAGTCCCAATTGTTTTGAGTTTATTTTATTATTTTTTTTTTTTCTATGTGATTGAGGGAGGCAAAAGGCATAACTGCCTATAGCGAGTGCCTCCCCCATAGTTGAAAGAGTGACAGGGCCAAAATCAAGGGACGTTCGAGCCAAAATGCCTGGACACACGGAGTTTGAAGCAATTTAAGTCATAGGAAGAGGGAAAGACTGATTCTGGGAGAGAGTTCCAGAGCTCAGCTGTTGAGTAGAAGAAAGTTTGAGAGTAACGTTTCACTCTTGGGTTGGAGAGTTGCACAGAGTAGGGGTGGGATTGAGTTGCAAGACGGGTACCACGTGCCCTACGTAAAGGAGGTGGTATGCATTGGGATAGCTCTGAGGAACACTGATTATTATAGTAGCGATAGAATAGCGAGAGAGATGCAACATTGCGGCGGAGAGAGAGAGATTGCAGAGAGTTGGTGAGTGGACGAGAGTTAATGATACGAAAGGCCTTCCTTTCAACTTTGTCTAGGAGAGCAGTGTGAGAGGAACCTCCCCACACATGTGAACAATACTCAATACAAGGGCGCACTATGCCCCTGTACAGAGCAAGAAGCTGTGCAGGGGAAAAGAACCCCCTAAGGCGGTTGAGCACACCCAGCTTCTGGGATGCTGCCTTAGCAAGACTGGTAATATGGTCCTTCCAAATGAGAGCAGAAGAAAAAGAGACACCAAGAATATTGAGAGAAGATGAAGGGTTGATTTTTGTATTGTTGAAGAATAAGGGATAGTCCGCTGGGAGATCCTGACGGGTAGATAGATGGAGAAATTGGGTTTTGGAAGCATTAAAGTTAACAAGGTTTTCTCTGCCCCAATTGGAAATAGTATTTAGATCAGAATTTAAGAGTTCTATGGCTTCATTACGTTTGTCGTTGAGGGATTGCTGGCTGGGGCGTTCTGAAAAACTAATGGAGTAGTGCAAGGTTGAGTCGTCTGCGTATGAATGGATGGGAATTAAGGTACAGTTAAGGAGATCATTTATAAAAATTAGAAAGAGAATAGGAGATAGGACAGAGCCCTGAGGAACACCGGAGTTTATAGAGTGAGGAAGTGAACAATGGCCGTCCACAACCGCGGCTATGGAACGGCCGGAAAGGAAATTAGAGACAAAGGCACAGATGGAGGGATAGAAACCGAAGGAGGGTAGTTTAGAAATTAAAGATTTATGCCAGACTCTATCGAAGGCTTTCGATATGTCTAGTGCAATAGAAAAAGTCTCACCGAAGTCCCGAAAGGAGGATGACCAAGAGTTAGTAAGATATGAAAGAAGATCACCAGTAGAGCGACCCTTAAGGAAGCCATACTGGCGATCTGAGAGCAGATTATGAGAAGAGAAATGCTTAAGAAATTTGGAAGCAAGAATAGTTTCAAAAACTTTAGAAAGACAAGAGATAAGAGCAATTGGACGATAGTTGGAGGGTTGAGAGCGGTCACCCTTCTTTGGGACAGGTTGAATGTGAGCAAACTTCCAGCATGAAGGGAAGACGTTAGAGGATAGACAGAGACGAAAGAGTTTGCCTAGGCAGGGAGTCAGCACGGAAGCACAGTTTTTGAGAACAACAGGAGGAACACCGTCCGGACCGTATGCCTTATTAGTGTTAAGCCCAGAGAGGGTAGAAAGTACATCTTTAGAAGAGATTAGGATATTAGGCATAAGTAAGAGAGAGGAGGGCGGAGAGGGAGGAATAGCACCGGAATCATCCAAGGTGGAGTTTCTAGCAAAAGTTTGAGCGAAGAGTTTAGCTTTGTCAGAGGAAGAAGTGATGGTTGTGCCATCAGAGTGGGAAAGGGGAGGGAAAGACGAGGAAGAGAAATTGTTGGAGAGGTTTTTGGCTAGATGCCAGAAAGCTTGGGAAGAGCTAGAGTTGGATAGTTCAGTGCATTTATTATTGATGAAAGAGTGTTTGGCAAGTCGAAGAACAGATTTGGCTTGATTCCGGGCAGAAACATATGAAGAATGAGAGTCTTGAGTTTTAAGGCGTCGGTACCGTTTGAATGCTTCCTCCTTATTGCGGACAGCAGTAGAACAGGCGTGAGTAAACCAAGATTTTTTAGCATTAGTCTGAGAGAAAGAGAATGGAATGTATGCTTCCATGCCCGATAGGATTACCTCGGTAATGCGTTCAGCACTCTCCGAGGGTCCTCGGCCATGGAAGCAGAAATCATTCCATGGGAAATCAAAGAAGTACTGCCGAAGAGCCTCCCAGTCGGCAGCGCCAAAGTGCCACAAGCGCCGCCGGCTAGGAGGATCGGGTGGCTGTACTGGAGAGATAGGACAGGTGACAGAGATAAGTTTATAAGACGTTTGGCCCATTAGTTTGACGATTTTAACACCTTTAACCCCATTTCGTTGTCAATTTTAAGACCTGTCGTGCCATTTAGGTATCGATTATTTCCTGGCGAGCGATAGCGTGCCTGAAATTTTAGGAGGGACCGGGACATTTTTCTACCAACAAATTTACAAATTTATCTAAGCTCGATGGAGGTCTAGAGAGAACACTAAGAAATGCAAGAATAATTAAATAATAGAAAACAAAAGTCTGTCTCCTTTTAAGTAGGGGGTATACTTAGAGCAGAGCTTCTTCAGGGCTTGGTAAGAAGGTTGAAGGTTATTAGGATAGAAGCGGCCCTATATCACCTCAACAATTCCCTGACATAACTCTCCATGTCCATATGGTTAGTGCGCTGGATATCTGTGAGAGGATCCTAGGTTTGAATTATACGTCCTGGTGGTGTAATGGTTAAGGTGGCAAAAATCTGTGTGTGATAACCCGGGTTCGAATCCCGGCGGATCATATATACTTTAATTAATTTCATTGGGGGTGTTTGGTGTTGTGGTGAAATTAATAAAATATAGATTATAGAAGTGCCACATTTATGCATTAATGTATTTATTGTCCTTAATTTGATTTATTTATAAGTTAATGGGGGAGTTGGTGATAATACGAATATATATCCTCAACAATATCCTGACAAACCTCTCCTTATCTCCGCAGGATATATTGAGCCATTCCTTCCTGTTCCACTAATCAGCGACGACACACTCTCCCTTCCTTGCTGATGTGAAGGAGGTTGTGTGCAAGGCTGAAAGGCATCTTTTTACCATCTCTTTTCTTCACCTCCGTTTCGAAATATACATTCTTAGTTAGTTAGTTAAAATAGGACAACAGAGGCTATCAACCCTTCTGGATTATTAAGCCAACACACTGTAAGTCAGGTATATATTCAGGACTAGAGCCCGTTTTCGAGAACCCCAATCTCTTGTACCTCCTTTTCTATCAACTGCGCTTTATAGGCTTTCATGGAATGCGATAGTTAAAGCGATATTTG
Source organism: Paralithodes platypus (assembly GCA_032716605.1). Lineage (NCBI taxonomy): Eukaryota > Metazoa > Arthropoda > Malacostraca > Decapoda > Lithodidae > Paralithodes > Paralithodes platypus. The sequence continues at coordinate 7,829,290 of CM064563.1, forward strand.
GATCATATGATATGATACTGTACGATTTGATTGTCATGATTGGAAGTTCATGATGAAATTTCATTATTATATGACTGTTCGGGATGCACTCGGTTTCCTAACTGAAGCTTCATTTAGTGAAGAGAGAGAGAGAGTGCCAGGAAGACCATTGCAGATAAGGCAAATTGGCACAACCTTATGACAGTATCCTGTAGCCTGTAGGAGAGAGCCGTCTTAATTTATCTCTCACTGTGTGTTTATTATATGTTCACTATTTGCCTGTAGGAGAGAGCGATCTTAATTTATCTCTCACTGTGTGTTTATTATATGTTCACTATTTGCCTGTAGGAGAGAGCGGTCTTAATTTATCTCTCACTGTGTGTTTATTATATGTTCACTATTTGCCTGTAGGAGAGAGCGATCTTAATTTATCTCTCACTGTGTGTTTATTATATGTTCACTATTTGCCTGTAGGAGAGAGCGGTCTGTTAAGTTATCTCTCACTGTGTGTTTATTATATGTTCACTATTTTCCTTATTCCTATTCATACTCACCACCTTTCCCCTCTCCCTCCCTCTCTCTCTCTCTCTCTCTCTCTCTCTCTCTCTCTCTCTCTCTCTCTCTCTCTCTCTCTCACACGCCTTGGTGAATTCAATTCTTTCAATAGTCTTAATCATTCAATGTATCGCTAACTTTCTGTGTATCTATTTGCCTATCTCACTTTTGTTCTGTCTAATTGTATGTTTGCGTTTATGAATGAATGCATGTATGCCCGTATATGTTATGCCGGCATTTGAGCTACATACAGTTTGAGAAATGCACTATCCACGTATACCTCACGGCTCCAGCAAGGTATGCAGCACATACTGTGCCTCTAATCCAGATAATGAAGCCCCAACAAAGGGTAGTAGGTGAAAAGGATAATCAAAGGGAAAGATCTCTCCCCACTGTCCACTTGCTCAGGCAAGTTCTTGTAGAAAAGACAAATTTCGAAATGCTATGCTTCCGTGCTGACTCCCTACCTAGGCCAACTCTTCCGTCTCTGTCTCTCCTCTTAACGTTCGCTCTCATTCAACCTGTCCCAAAGAAGGGTGACCGCTCTCAACCCTCCAACTATCGTCCAATTGCTCTCATTTCATGCATCTCTAAAGTATTTGAAACTATTCTTACTTCAAAATTTCTTACGCATTTACTTCCCATAACCTACTCTCAGACGACCAGTGTGGCTTCCTTAATAAGGGCCGTTCTACTAGTTATTTTCTTTCTTATCTTACTAACTCTTGATCATCCTCCATTTTGCACTTCGGTGAGACTTTTTCTGTTGTGCTAGACATATCGAAAACCTTCGATAGAGTCTGGCACAAATCCCTAATTTCCAGACTACCCTCCTTTGGTTTCTATCTCTCCATCCGTGCCTTTATTTCTAATTTCCTTTCCGGCCGTTCCATAGGTGCGGTTGTGGATGGCCACTGTTCCCTTCCTCAACCTATCAACTCCGGTGTTCTTCAGGTTTCTGTCTTATCTCCAATTTTCTTCCTATTATTCATTAACGACCTTCTCAACTGCCCCATTCACTCATGTGCTGACGATTCTACATTACACTATTCAACTAGCCTTCCACAACATCATTCACAGCAGGAACTCCAAAACTTACGTAAGAAGGCCATAAAGCTATTTTCTATCTATCTATTTCTACTATCTCTAATTTGGGCAAATTAAACCTTGATACTTTCAATGCTTCTCAAACTCAATTCTTCCGTCTGTTTACTCGTCGCCCCATTCCAGAAAACTATGACTTACTCTTCAAGAACATACAAATTAACCCTTCATCTCCTCTAAATATTCTTGATGTCTCTTTTTCTTCTGATCTCTCTTGGAAAGATCATATTACTACTCTTGCTAAAACAGCCTCCCATAAGCTGGGGGTGCTCAGCCGACTCCGGGGGTTCTTTACCCCTGCACAGCTTCTTGCTCATAACATGGGCATAGTGTGTTCATGTATTGAGTAGTGTTCACACGTGTGGAGAGGATCCTTCACATAGTACTTCTAGAGAAAGTAGAAAAGAAAGCCTTTCGCCTCATAAACTCACATCTCCTCACCAATTCTCTGCAGTCTCTCTCTTCGCCTCAATGTTGCATCTCTCTCACTATTCTACCACTATTATAATAATCAGTGCTCCTCAGAGCTCTCTCAGTTTATACCACCCCCTCTTCGTAGAGCACGTAGCACCCGTCTTGCAACACAATCCCACCCCTACTCTGTTCAAGTCGCCAACCCAAGAGTGCAATCTTATTCTCAATCTTTCTTCTATTCAACGGCTGAGCTCTGGAACTCTCTCTCAGAATCAGTCTTTTCCTCATCCTATGACATACATTGCTTCAAACTCCATGTGTCCAGGCATTTTGGTTGGAAGGTCCCTTCATCTTGGCCCTGTCACTCTTTCAACACTGTGGGGGATGGGGGGAGGTTGGAGGGGGGGGGGGGTACGATCGTCACAGGCAATTCTGCCTTTTGTCTCCCTCACTCACATAGAAAACAAATATATATATAATGGCGGAGTTTGAAATTGTTCGAAGGAATATATACTAAAAATGAAATAATAATGGATATTGTAATTACATTGTACTATTGGTATCACCATTAATTTGTTATGTCTCTTTTCTCCTCAAATTAGTACAATGTTAATTTTGATCAGAATTAATGATTATCTACTCCATAACACATTCATATAAATGATGTCTAATACTTGTTAAGCATATGAACTGAGCCACTGTTTATATCCTTCTTGGGAGGATGGTTCCACCCGTCTTTGGGTTGCATTTATGAATTGTTAGCGTCTTTATTATTAAAGCTACATGAAATGTGAAAGCAATATATTGGTTGACATTGTATTACTCAGTTATCAATGTAAATAGATCAAGCTCGTCGTCTTATACTGAGAAGAAGGTTCAATTTTGTTTTCACGAAATGTATGGCAAAACACATTGATGAAATCGGGCAAGAACATATTCCGTAGAATACAGTTGTCAGGTAACTACATACATATATATATATATAAATAAAAGAACAAGTGCTCCACATGAAGTGCGGTTCCTGTCTCACGTCCTAATGGTGGCATTACAGGCAGCCCTGTTCAGAACTGCTTTACTTGTCAGGTTCTTTGATTTGATTCCACGTCTTTTTTGGTCTGCCCCTTGGTGGAGCTTCCTTCACGTTCATGGACTTGCATCTTTCCATACAACTTAGTTATTCATCCTCTCCACATGTCCAAACCATGCTAGTATGCATGTCACCACTGTGATTCTTGATACCTAACCTTCTTCTCAGCTCTTTACTAGATATCCCATCTTGCAGTTTGGCACCATCTCACCATTCTCATCTCATTGCATTCCATTCTGTTGATATCATCCTCTTTGACAGGGCACGTTTCTGAAGCATATATTATAGCACTTTTAACGCATGAAGCGTACACCTTTCTCTTCAAGGGGAGAAGGAGTCTTCTCATGGCAAGTAGTGGCAACAGTTGTCTGAATTTTCACCAGCTGCATTTTATTCTGGTGATAATGGCAGCCTCGGCTCCACCACCGGCAGAACAAAAGTTATCCACCATATCCTGTGCCTCATTGCAAAAGTTAACACTCTCGAGCTGGTCACTGAACGAAGGCTCACCTTTGCATACAATGCATACAAACTTCACTTCGGACTTCTTCCTCAGTAGATGTCACTTTACTCTAGTACAGCACTTCTTCCCGTGGTGTACACAGCAGCGGCAGACATTACACTGTATTGAGTTCGTGCCCATCCCTTTTCTTCATTCTGCACAAGGGAATGCACCACTTTTTTCTACCTTTCCTAGCCCTACCCTACTGTGTAAGACTTTGGATTTATTTATGTTAACTCTTAATCCTTTATTTGCCATGCCTTTTCTCCATCTTCTGAACTTGGCCTTGGCATCCCGCATACTAACTGCGATAAGTACTAGATCATCTATGTATAGCAGTTTCCAGGGGAGCCCAGCTTTGAAATCACCAGATAGTGCCTTCAGAACCATAACAAAGAGGGAAGGGATTAACACACAGCCCTGGTGTACTCCAACGTGAACTGTACATTTTTCACTCAGTACACCTTTCACCCTCACTGCCGTTTGTGAGTCCTAATCCATCTCCATTATCACACGCACCAGCCACTCCTCCATGTCAAGTTTTCTCATAGCCCACTGCACAACTTCTCTGGGAACCCTATCAAAAGCCTTCTCCAAGTGTACAAACACAAGATACAGATCCCATTTTAAAGTAAATATCTTTCCTGCAGCTGCCTGACTATGATGAGAGCATCAGTTGTACCACGTCCTGGCATAACACTGAACTGCATATTGTCTATAGAAATGCTTTCCCTGACCATACTTTCAAGGATTCTCTCACAGACCTTCATGACTTGGTCAAGCATTTCAGGCCCCTATAATTTCCCCTATCCATCAAATCCCCCTTGCCCTTAAATATGTTTACTATCAACCTTTTATGCCATTCATCTGGGATTCTCTCCTCTCTAATGATGGAGTATAATATTAGCTCAGTAACCAATCTTACTCCTATATTACCTGAGGCTTTAATCATCTTGGCTACAATACCAGAGAATCCAGCCTTCATTTTAATGATTGCATTGCTTACAACAGCTGACGCTATCAAAGGGGGGGGGGGGCAAGTATTGGCTTTTCGTTACTAAGCTGTTCTCTATTATATGTGAAAATACAGACAGTTTTCAAGGACATACAAGTTAGACATGAAACATATATATTATATCTATCTATCTTTTGCCAGACGCCATTATCCCTGAGGGGCACACAAATGAATCGCCTTCCACACACCTCTCTCCTCTGTCAGCTGGCGCCCCTCCTGCCACCCAACGCCACTTTCACTCAACTCCATCCTTCCACCTCACTCTCAGTTTGCCTTTTCCTCTCTGCCCTTTCACCTCACTCTCGTACACTCTCTTAGTCATTCTTCCATTCCCCATATGTCCTACATGACCGAACTATCTCAAGGTGTTTTTGTTTTGTTTTCATATGCTCCAGCACATCCAAATTCACACCACAGTGATGTCGTATTTCCTGATTTGTCTTGTCTATCTATCCATGTAACTCCACACGCTTTTCTCAAGTAACTTATTTATCAATCAGTCAATGGGAGCATAGGCCATGACAACGCATGGCTGCACTCACCCGCTGACGCCACCCAAGGAGATCCTCCCGGGAAAGCCTCCAGGCATCTGCCTGGTCTATATTTAGTATTCTATGGCATGATTTACCGACTTCCTTCAGCCATGAGTTTCATGGTCTTCCCACCGGCCTCCTCCATTCAGGGTTGTCTTCTGTAGAGTCTTCTGGTGAGTGTGATCAGCCTCGGGAAGGCCAACCACATGCTCATATAGCCAAAGTTGGCATTTACAGATTATGCAACTAATATGTCTGGAGTTAATTTCATGGAGTAGTCACTGGTTTGATACACGATCGTACCAGCGATAACCCATGATCCTGCTGAGACATATAGTACCAAAGTAGTTGATATGTGTGGTAAACTATCAATGGAAGTTAAATATCTATAAGCTATAATCCAAATAAAATCAATCTAAATCGAATTACTCCATATCTAAATTGAATTGGATCTGAAACAAGCTAATTTATATCCAAATGTCTCACATAATAAATTTATATATAGGGTAAGGTTATAAGGGTTAATACTAGCCAGGAATTAACTCACCAATAGTTCCACGTGGTAATGAAGCAAGGGAGAACGTTTTACCCAATATGGCGGTGGACAATGGGGAACGAGACTTCGGTCCCGAGACACGAGTCAAGTTAAAGAAAGAATAAATGATTACATGGGAATGGACATGAATATTATGCTTATCTGTCAGTCAGTCATGGCGTCGATGAGAGCATCGTTAATGGTGTAGCTGTTTGTATTGCTGTGTGTATTGTGATTAGAGGCTCAAAAGCGCGATCAACTGAGGGCGGAAAATAGATGTTAACTGGTTGGTGTTCGTGAAGGCTCTGGTCTTCCTCAAAGGCACACCTTGCTGCCTTGGCAAACGCCAGGAGCCCAAATTATCGTACCGCATCTAGGTTGCTCCATACGATAAATTATATTAATATATACGATAAATTCATATATACTACATAAGACCATGGCAATATTGCTTAATAGCATATTAGGCCTTTTATAACTTAACTTATTTACAATCTTATAATATACAATCTACTCGTCCTACGTCGTGCTGCAGGAGCAACCGTGACGTCACAGAGACATACGGGATCACCAAAAGAGTCATAGCCTATCGTATTTACGATATTATGCTTCTTCAAAGCACTGTTGAGAGTCCATGTCTCACAGCCATACAGTAAGACAGGGAGCACCAGTGTCGTGAAGATCCTCCTTCCTCCTTCTTCATAGGTATTGACAACGCCATATACTTTTGTTGAGTGAATCCATAACACCTCATGTTAAGCCGAGGCGACGATTTACATCTTATCCAGACTCACCACTATTATGGATCACGCTGCCAAGATAGGTAAACTTATCCAATATCTCCAAGTCCTCACCACTTATTAAAAATTGACAAATTACAAAAAGCCGACAACAAATTAGGGAAACAATAAGAGGGACGCAAGGGAATAATAATGTGCACAGACAGAACCAAGAGGGTAAATGGAAGGAGAATAAGAACAAGCGAGGACTATTAAATCATAATAGAAAGAGAAGAATGGACATACAAGGCAACGAAACAGAAAAGAAAAAACAAATCACATAAAAGAAAAATGAATACAAATTTTAAGAAGACACATTTTATAAGAATATTGATAAAGACATTATAACAAAGTGTAAGCAATCAGTAGATACAGGACACAGAGCATACAGGAAGAATGGAATTGTTCAGGACAATAAATATACGAAATAAGCTACCAGCCAAGTTTTGTCATATTCTATTATTTCGATATTAAATATTTGTATTACCATGAAAAGGACTAATTATGATTCACTGTGTCCGGCAATAGCGCGCAAAAAAATATAGAAACACCGAAGTTTGCTTAAAGTTGATGAGGTCGGAGATAAACATAAATCATTTAGAGTGAGAAAGAAGAGTCACCTGATATTGTTTTACATTGCAAATATTTCGTCACCGGTCTGCAAGTTAAAGTTTACGTCGTCGTGTTGGCTCATATGTTTTTTTTTTTTTTTTTTTTTTTCAAAGGACATACAAACAAGACTTAACAGCGTACAGTACTGGTTAATAGAAACATGAAACTGATTCGTACTTAACTTTTAATTATCATTGCAATATTTGTATAATCCAATCAATCATATCAAATTGATTAAAATAATGTAAAACTATTTACAACTTTAGTGGGAAATTTGTTCCAAGTAGACCTGATTTGTGTCACGTTGATTATATCGCTCATCAATTCAGGTAAACCAATGTGCCAATCTAAGAATAATCGGTAATATAATTTATTAATCACACAGAAAAGAATGTCAATATTCGTTATTTATGGGCGAACTTACTAACAATGGTATATTTTGTTTAGTTTGAATTTCATGAGTGTGAAGTTTGGAGATGGTGTTATTGCCATAATTGTGTTGCTATTAAATGACAGCAGGTTCATTATAGTTGATACATCCACTCATATTGATTGATAATGTATCGGTATATTTTTTTTTTTTTTTTTTTTTGAGACAATGAACGGAGGAAGGAAAAACACAGATAAAACAAAAAGGTCCATGTGCCTAAAGGCATCCTCCATTCATAAAATGTTTGTAACAACTGGATTTAAACATTTGTAGATTGTAAGTTTGTGGAAAGCAATTCGAGGGAAGTGAATTCCAATGAGTAGTAGTTCTAGGGATAAATGAATTTTGATAAGCAGAAGTTCTGCATTGTGGAAGAGAAAGTGTAAATTCATGGGCGCTCTCACCTGCCCTAGTTCTACGGGGAAAGATGTGGAGAGGCGGCACAATTGAAGCAAGTTCCTCGGAACAATTGCTGTGAAAATATCTGTAGAATAATGCAAGGGATGCAACGTTTCTTCGTATGGATAATGTAGGAAGGTCCTGTGTGATTGCAGGGTTATTGATTAATCTAATAGCTTTATTTTGAATTTTGTCCAACTGCCTCAATGCAACGACTCCACTTCCACTCCACAGAGGTGAACAGTAATCCATCTGAGAACGCACATGACTTTTATATATTACGGCCAACTGCTCGCCAGTGAAGAATTCTCGAACTCTGTACAGGAGTCCCAGTTTTTTAGAGGCATCCTTAGCAATGCTTCTAACATAATGTGTCCAGCTCAAGTTAGTAGTTAATGTTACACCGAGAATGTCAATACTAGGGGAAGTGGGAATATTTACATCATTAAAAAATATATGGGAGTCAGTGAAATTCTGTCGGTTAGAAAATTGAATGTACTTGGTTTTCTGTGCATAAAGGAAACTAGATTCTTTTTTCCCCATTCTTCAATTCTAGAAAGGTCCTGGTTCAGAGAAATTGCAGTGCTTATTTTTGAATTTATAAGATCGGGTTGGGTGAAAGAATTGGTAAATGTGAAGGAACTGTGGAGTGTTGAGTCATCTGCGTAGGAATGTATTGGATTATGAGTGGTAGATATGAGATCATTGATATGAATGAGGAACAGAGTTGGGGCCAAAACTGATCCCTGGGGAACACCAGCATTTATTGAGTGAAATTGAGAATAAAGGCCATCTACCATTACACATATTTTTCTGTTATGAAGACATGGGCTCTGAAGAAAAAGGAGAAAAGAGGGCTGGATGTGATGGAGATGAGCTGCTTGAGGAGTATGTGTGGAGTTACTCGTAGAGACAGATTGAGGAATGAAGAGATACGTAGGAGAGTGGGGCAGCAGGAACATTTGTCAGCCAGAGTGGACAGAAGGGTGCTGAGCTGGTATGGTCATGTTGAACGAATGGGAGATGAAAGGCTTACAAAGAGAATATGTGAGTCAGGTACAAGGGGAGACAGAAGGGCAGGAAGACCCCCATTGAAATGGAGAGACTGTGTAAGAAAGGCTTTGGATGATAGAGGAATGACTATAGATCAGGCAGGGGAAGTGGTGGTGGACAGGAGTGAATGGAGAATGCTTGTGAATAGTTGAGTGAACACGTGGTCATTTGGAGTAAGGGGTCGGGCGCTAGCTGGACTAGATAATAGTCCATCAGGCGCCTGGCCCGGGGAGACGATTAATATGAAGGGTGCGCCTGGAAGTGTGGTGGGAGGGCTTGTGGCTTTGGCTCCGCTGCATGTCTGCCTGCCGAGATCGGAACCTCTCCGGGTGGTCGGGGGCCGGGGGAGTGCTGGAGCGACCTTGGTGACCCTGGTCTCTGGGTCTTCTCCTGCTTGACCTGGATGTGTGTGAGTTTGTGCTTTTTATCTGTGTTTATTTGTTGTTTTATGTTGTTTTTGTATTTTCCCTGTTCTTGCTCTGTCTTGAGTCGGCTACCCCCAAAATGGGGATTGGGCCTGAGCATATAGATAGATAGATAGATAGATGAAGATAAGAAGAAATTAGTGGAACTAATGATGCAAGGCCGTAGTGTGACATCTTCGACAATAAGGATTGATGCCAGACTCTATCAAATGCCTTTGATATATCCAGTGCTATTGTATGTGTTTCACCATGTTGGTCTGTAGCTTGGTTGATTTGATGCGTAAGAAGGCAAAGAATGTCTGCAGTTGATCGACATCGTCTAAAACCATATTGCCTATCACTGATTATTTTATTATTCTCAAGATGCTTAATTATGTGATTATTTAACCCGTGGAGCCCCGGCTAGTTTTGTAATGTTTGCGCACCAGAACCCGGCCGGTTTTCAAAAAATGGTTTAATCCAGAAACAATAGCGAATGGGTTAGGAATGAAGGAAAAACCACGAAAAACCGCTCAAAAAGCTTAAAAAATGGTCCTACAGAGCCCCCGAAAATGGATTTTATAAGAGTAAAAAATTGAAGGCAATTATCCCAAAAAAACAGGTTATTGCGCGCTCGCGCGCACGCACGTGGACTTTGAGAGTTTTCAACCATCGGCACGGTTGCGTGGGATACGTACACAGTTCCCATACAAATCTGAGCCCTCTTGAGTGGCTACACCTGAGGTTACGGTCGGCGCAATTAGGGTGACGCGCCAGGCGCGTCTCTGGGGCTGTGCGTTACATACATCGCCGACGCGTCAGGCGCGTCGCTGGGGCTGTACGGGTTAATATAATTTCAAAGACTTTACCAAGAGTGGAAGTTATAGCTATTGGTCTGTAGTTTGATGGATCTGAAGAGGCACCTTTTTTATAGGAACTGGATGGATGTTTGCTTCTTTCCAGGGTACTGGGAAGCATGAGGTATGAGTACATAGACGGAAACAAAATGCCAATACAGGAGCGAGCACCAAGGAGCAATTCTTAAGTACTATTGGAGGAATTTCATCTGGACCAGGAGCCTTATCTACTGAGAGAATCTTCAAAATAGTTTTGACATGTCTGGTGTGGATCTTAAGTGAGGGAATTTCAGGCGAATTAAAATTAAGTACAGGGACATCTTGATTTATTTCATCTAAGGTTGAGTTGGTGGAGAAAATATCCGCAAGAAGGTTAGCTTTACCTCGTGGGTCACTTACAAGATTGCCAGTCGGAGATTTTAATGGTGGAATGGATGAAGCAGTTGTGAAGTTGGATTTGAATGAGTTAAGAGTAGACCAAAATATTTGTTTATCATTTGGATTATTTAGAAGTTTATTTGCCTGCTTGTGGAGAAAGTTTGATTTAGTTAGATTTAGTTAATACAGTTTTGGCATGATTTCTGATGTTTCTAAAGTAATTAAAGGCTTCATGTGTTTTTGATCTTGTGTATGCATTATAGGCAATTGCTTTTTGTTCAGTTACTCCAGCACAATTATGGTCAAACCATTTAGGTGAATTAATCTTGTACTGTACTTTTGATGAGGAATAAAAGTTTCAATTCCAATTTTTACAAAATCTTGTATGTGGCTCAAGGTGGAGTGTGCATCATTAGAAAAGAAAGAGGTCCAGGGAATATCAATAAAGAAACCTTGAAGACCCTCCCAGTCTGCCCTATCGTAATGCCATTTAGTCACCAAAACAGGTTGTTCTTGAAGGTTGTGAATGCAGTCGACCATCCACTATGATGTAACTTAATACTGATAGGTGTAACCAGAGCACTGACGAAATGCAGGCCGAATTGTAATGTACTAGAACATATGATATTCTGCTGTGTAGTCATTGGCACTATAAACTGAATTGTAATGTACTAGAACATATGATATTCTGCTGTGTAGTCATTGGCAATATAAACTGAATTGTAATGTACTAGAACATATGATATTCTGCTGTGTAGTCATTGGCAATATAAACTGAATTGTAATGTACTAGAACATATGATATTCTGCTGTGTAGTCATTGGCAATATAAACTGAATTGTAATGTACTAGAACATATGATATTCTGCTGTGTAGTCATTGGCAATATACACTGAATTGTAATGTACTAGAACATATGATATTCTGCTGTGTAGTCATTGGCAATATAAACTGAATTGTAATGTACTAGAACATATGAAATTCTGCTGTGTAGTCATTGGCAATAGAAACTGAATGGTAATGTACTAGAACATATGATATTCTGCTGTGTAGTCATTGGCAATATAAACTGAACCATACAAGTTCTATTTTACTATTATTTTTGTATTTATTTGTATATAATTTGACAGCATATTGTAAAAGTTCATATAGCAACCTTATCAATGCCGCTAATGTATTATTGCTTGTGTTATTATTAGCATTAAACACACTTACTCAACCTAGGAAGGATTACAAGGAATCAAGGCCTTAAGATCTTAATTTTCCTCTGACTTCCACTTAACTGTCAACTGTTTCATCGGGTTACATTTCACACATATAAACTTCAGTTTCCACAGAACAAAACATATTACAAGATAACAGATAATAAAATATTAGGCAAATTATATGTATTGAGAATGCCAAGATATAATGTATAATTAAAACATCCATATAATAAACATAGTCACGGAAATTACCCGCTTCACAAAATAAGACAAATGCGACTCATTAGCCTAAGCCTTCTTGCTCCACAACAAACCGGGCTTATTCCCGAGTGGACGACTTTAGCCATGGTACCCCCCCAGGTGGTTTATTATGGCTTGGTGAGGGTCTGTGTGTTATGTTAAGTGGACGACTTCAGCCACGGAACCCCACCAGGTGGTTTATTATGGCATGGTGAGGGTCTGTGTGTTATGTTAAGTGGACGACTTTAGCCACTGTACCCCACCAGGTGGTTTATTATGGCTCGGTGAGGGTCAGTGTGTTATGTTAAGTGGACGACTTTAGCCACGGTACCCCACCAGGTGGTTTATTATGGCTTGGTGAGGGTCTGTGTGTAATGTTAAGTGGACGACTTTAGCCACAGTACCCCACCAGGTGGTTTATTATGGCTTGGTGAGGGTCTGTGTGTTATGTTAAGTGGACGACTTTAGCCACGGTACCCCACCAGGTGGTTTATTATGACTTGGTGAGGGTCTGTGTGTTATGTTAAGTGGACGACTTTAGCAACGGTGCCCCACCAGGTGGTTTATTATGGCTTGGTGTGGGTCTGTGTGTTATGTTAAGTGGACGACTTTAGCCACGGTACCCCACCAGGTGGTTTATTATGGCTTGGTGAGGGTCTGTGTGTTATGTTAAGTGGACGACTTTAGCTACGGTACCCCACCAGGTGGTTTATTATGGCCTGGTAAGGGTCTGTGTGTTATGTTAAGTGGACGACTTTAACCACGGTACCCCTCCAGGTGGTTTATTATGGCTTGGTGAGGGTCTGTGTGTTATGTTAACTGGACGACTTTAGCCATGGTACCCCACCAGGTGGTTTATTATGGCTTGGTGAGGGTCTGTGTGTTATGTTAAGTGCACGACTTTAGCTACGGTACCCCACCAGGTGGTTTATTATGGCTTGGTGAGAGTCTGTGTGTTATGTTAAGTGGACGAATTTAGCCACGGTACCCCACCAGGTGGTTTATTATGGCTTGGTGAAGATCTGTGTGTTATGTTAAGTGGACGACTTTAGCCACGGTACCCCACCAGGTGGTTTATTATAGCTTGGTGAGGGTCTGTGTGCTATGTTAAGTGGACGACTTTAGCCACGGTACCCCACCAGGTGGTTTATTATGGCTTGGTGAGGGTCTGTGTGTTATGTTAACTGGACGACTTTAGCCATGGTACCCCACCAGGTGGTTTATTATGGCTTGGTGAGGATCTGTGTGTTATGTTAAGTGGACAACTTTAGCCACGGTACCCCACCAGGTGGTTTATTATGGCTTGGTGAGGGTCTATGTGTTATGTCAAGTGGACGACTTTAGCCACGGTACCCCACCAGGTGGTTTATTATGGCTTGGTGAGGGTCTATGTGTTATGTCAAGTGGACGACTTTAGCCACGGTACCCCACCAGGTGGTTTATTATGGCTTGGTGAGGGTCTGTGTGTTATGTTAAGGGGACGACTTTAGCCACGGTGCCCCACCAGGTGGTTTATTATGGCTTGGTGAGGGTCTGTGTGTTATGTTAAGTGGACGACTTTAGCCACAGTACCCCACCAGGTGGTTTATTATAGCTTGGTGAGGGTCTGTGTGTTATGTTAAGTGGACGACTTTAGCCACGGTACCCCACCAGGTGGTTTATTATGGCTTGGTGAGGGTCTGTGTGTTATGTTAAGTGGACGACTTTAGCCAGGGTACCCCACCAGGTGGTTTATTATGGCTTGGTGAGGGTATGTGTGTTATGTTAAGTGGACGACTTTAGCAACGGTACCCCACCAGGTGGTTTATTATGGCTTGGTGAGGGTCTGTGTGTTATGTTAAGTGGATGCCACGACAAGTGAACGACAGGTACCCCACCAGGTGGTTTATCTTGGTGAGGGTCTTATGTTACTTAGCCACGGTAGGTGTGTGCGTGTCATATCCCAGTGGTTAGGCTTGGTGATCTGTGTGTTATTAATGGACGACTTTAGCCACGGAACCAGGTGTTTATTATGGGCTTGGTGAGGGTCTGTGTGTTATGTTAAGTGGACGAACTTTAGCCACGGTACCCAACCAGTAAGTTTATTATGGCTTGGTGAGGGTCTGTGTGTATGTTAAGTGGACGAGTTTAGCCATGGTACCCCCCAGTAAGTTTATTATGGCTTGGTGAGGGTCCTGTGTGTTATGTTAAGTGGACGAGTTTAGCCATGGTACCCCCCAGGTGGTTTATTTGGCTTGGTGAGGGCCTGTGTGTTATGTTAAGTGGACGACTTTTAGCCACGGTACCCCACCAGGTGGTTTTTATTTGGGCTTGGTGAGGGTCTGTGTGTTATGTTATGTGGACGACTTTAGCCACGGTACCCCACCAGGTGGTTTATTATGGCTTGGTGAGGGTTTGTGTGTTATGTTAAGTGGACGACTTTAGCCACGGTACCCCACCAGGTGGTTTATTATGGCTTGGTGAGGGTCTGTGTGTTATGTTAAGTGGACGACTTTAGCAACGGTACCCCACCAGGTGGTTTATTATGGCTTGGTGAGGGTCTGTGTGTTATGTTAAGTGGACGACTTTAGCCACGGTACCCCACCAGGTGGTTTGTTATGGCTTGGTGCGGGTCTGTGTGTTATGTTAAGTGAACGACTTTAGCCATGGTACCCCACCAGGTGGTTTATTATGGCTTGGTGAGGGTCTGTGTGTTATGTTAAGTGGACGACTTTAGCCACGGTACCCCACCAGGTGGTTTATTATGGCTTGGTGAGGGTCTGTGTGTTATGTTAAGTGGACGACTTTAGCCACGGTACCCCACCAGGTGGTTTATTATGGCTTGGTGAGGGTCTGTGTGTTATGTTAAGTGGACGACTTTAGCCACGGTACCCCACCAGGTGGTTTATTATGGCTTGGTGAGGGTCTGTGTGTTATGTTAAGTGGACGACTTTAGCCACGGTACCCCACCAGTAAGTTTATTATGGCTTGGTGAGGGTCTGTGTGTTATGTTAAGTGGACGAGTTTAGCCATGGTACCCCACCAGGTGGTTTATTATGGCTTGGTGAGGGCCTGTGTGTTATGTTAAGTGGACGACTTTAGCCACGGTACCCCACCAGGTGGTTTATTTTGGCTTGGTGAGGGTCTGTGTGTTATGTTATGTGGACGACTTTAGCCACGGTACCCCACCAGGTGGTTTATTATGGCTTGGTGAGGGTCTGTGTGTTATGTTAAGTGGACGACTTTAGCCACGGTACCCCACCAGGTGGTTTATTATGGCTTGGTGAGGGTTTGTGTGTTATGTTAAGTGGACGACTTTAGCCACGGTACCCCACCAGGTGGTTTATTATGGCTTGGTGAGGGTCTGTGTGTTATGTTAAGGGAGCCCACCTCGTTTTTTTTATCTTTCTCTCCCTCTCTCTTTGGCTTGTATTCATTCGGCCCCATTCAGCCTTCTTTTTTAAGACGTTTACCCCATCCAGGTGTTAATATTTTCCTGGCGAGTGGTAGCGAGCCATCATATATATTTTTTGTTTTGACAGCAAGCTAAATTTGTACGTTTTTCGATAGAAACATTTCTCCGGCAAAGCCGGATTTCTCCATACAATGCTGGCTCGCTATCGCTCGCCAGTAAGAAATCAACACCTGGATGGGGATATACGTCTTAAAACAGTTTGCTGAATGTGGCCGAATGGATACAAGCAAGGGAAAAAGAAAAAGATAAAAAAACGCCGGTGACCCAACTTAAGTGCATGTACAATGTAAATGTTCTGTTGGAAATATGTTGTTTGAGCACTCTGTTACAACATGCATACCTCTAACCGTACAGTAATACTGGATAATATGTTGTTTGAGCACTCTGTTACAACATGCATACCTCTAACCGTACAGTAATATGTTGTTTGAGCACTCTGTTACAACATGCATACCTCTAACCGTACAGTAATACTGGATAATTAACACCCTAATGCCTTAATGACAGTTATTAACCTCAGGTCCTCTCTCTCTCTCTCTCTCTCTCTCTCTCTCTCTCTCTCTTGGCGAGTCTGTAATCATGTCTATAAAGAAACATGGTCTATGTCTCTGGCAGCAACAGATTGTATGGGAGTTTTGTATCTGCTAGTAGTTAGTAGATATTGTTGAACAAGTTATTTGAATGTGTGTTTTTTTTTTTTTTTTTTTTTCAAGAAAGTTTCTCATCGTAAATAAACATTTGATACCGCAAAGAAATGTATGTGAATACATTGATTCTAAGAAAAATCACCACTAAAATTGCACATGTGGCTTAATGCTATTTCTGAATTAGGCTATTAATTTTGTCAAATTATAAGAAGGCAAACATGAAGAGACATTCAATTTATGTTTGTACGTTTTGTCTGTACTCAAGGCCCCTGAAAGTGCTATGAACCGATTCCACTGAATTTGTTGGGCAGGTAAAATATTCGCCAGGTAAGAAGTGATTCAATTTATGAGGTAATCGGTAGAGTGCATACCACCGCCAGCATAGGTGGCCAGATGAAATGTGCACCAAGGAAGAAGTTAATTAATTGTTAAGGCAATCGGTAGGCGGAGGTACACGCTCTCCCGCATGCAGCTATAGTTGTTTGTGTTATTGTCAATTTTTTTTTTTTTATCATTTGTTTTGCATGAATGTGTACGTGTGCAAGTATACTGTATCTTTTGAAATATACTAAAACTTATACAGTATGGCCTATATAGATACAGAGAGATAATAATTCAAACTGTAAAATATATTTTGGTTAAATGGAAAAAGTTTGCATGCATGATCTACTACTATATTAATTAACGTTAATGAATATTTGGAAAAACCTGTCTATATATGTATATATATATATATGTGTAAATATGTTTGGAACAGTGTGCAAAAAACGGAATCTGAAGGTGAATGTGGGGAAGAGCAAGGTTATGGTCTTCGAAAGGGGTGAAGTCACAGAGTGTGAGGTGAAGTTGAACGGTCAGGCTATGGAGATTGTCAGCTCATTAAGTATCTGGGCAGTGTGCTGAGTAAAGATGGGAGTGTGGAAGAAGTGCAGGAAAGGGTGCAACAGGGGAAGAAGGTTGTAGGAACGCTACAAGAAATAGGGTGGTCAGCATGGAAGTGAAGAAATCCTTGCATGTCAGTGTGGTAATCCTGACACTGACTTACGGAAGCAAAGCATGGACTTTGGTGGAGAAACTCATACCAAGAGTGAGAGAGGTGGAAATGAGTTACTTGAGAAGTGTGTGCGGAATTACATGGGAGGGATAGACAGACGAATGAGGAAGTAAGAGGGAGGGGGGGGGGGGGGTGTGGAGGTAGATGTGCTGGAAAGTATGAACAGGAACACTTTGACATGGTTCGTCCACATGGAACGTATGGGAAGCGAGAGAATGACTAAGAGGGTGTACGAGAGCAAGGTGGAAGGACAGCGAGGGATAGATAAAAAGAGAGAGAGGTGGAAGGATGGAGTGATGAAGTATATGAATGAAGGCAGTGCTGGTTGGGAGGAGGGGCGTCGAATGACAGGGGACAGTGGTGCATGGGGGCGCTTCGATTGTGGCCACCCTTTGGGAGATTTTGGCGTCAGGCAATAGAGATATATATATATATATATATATATATATATATTGAGAATATATCACAAATACACGTGAGCCACTAAATGTTTCTAGTCTCTCAGTGGGGATCGAACCATCGACCATCAGGATGATAGCCGACGCTTTAATCAATTACACCACGGCAGTCTAAAAGACACTCAGCCTTCTATCCTATTTATGTTAGGGAGAAGGGAAACCCACTAGGCGAATATATTTCAATTCAAACCTAGTTGTAGGATCCATATTTCCAGAATACCATACACGGATTTTTGAGTGTCCCGACGCAACTCGGGTAGAAATTTATTTCATTTCATTCTAACCCACAGAGCATTAGACTGCCGTGGTATAATTGATTAAAGCGTCGGCTATCATCCTGATGGTCGATGGTTCGATCCCCACTGAGAGACTAGAAACATTTAGTGGCTCACGTGTATTTGTGATATATTCTCAATATTTGTAACTCTCATGCTTTGTGGGTTAGAATGAAATGAAATCAATTTCTAGCCGAGTTGCGTCGGGACACTCAAAAATCCGTGTATGGTATTCTGGAAATATGGATCCTACAACTAGGTTTGAATTGAAATATATTCGCCTAGTGGGTTTCCCTTCTCCCTAACATAAATAGGATAGAAGGCTGAGTGTCTTTTAGACTGCCGTGGTGTAATTGATTAAAGCGTCGGCTATCATCCTGATGGTCGATGGTTCGATCCCCACTGAGAGACTAGATATATATATATATATATATATATATATATATATATATATATATATATATATATATATACTATATATACTGTATATATATATATATATATATATATATATATATATATATATATATATATATATATATATATATATATATATATATATATATGTTAGTATAGCCAGGTAATAGATTCTATTTTATACAGACGTGGTTAAAAGCAATAGCGGTTTCAGCATTCAGGATTTTATTGTTACAGCTTTCAATAGATCTAACAATTTTCCTCTTGGGTTCAGAGATGAGGTACAAAAGATTAGCAAAATTCATGGTGGATCCAACGTTTCACAAGTAAACATCTTGCATCTTCAGGGAATGGAGAGTTAACTTAACTCTCCATTCCCTGAAGATGCAAGATGTTTACTTGTGAAACGTTGGACCCACCATGAATTTTGCTAACCTTTTGTACCTCATCTCTGAACCTCGGAGGAAAATTGTTAGATATATATATATATATATATATATATATATATATATATATATATATATATATATATATATATATAAATGCAAAAGAGCACAACAATTTTGAATCACTATATATCAGTTTAACTAAATAACTATACCTCCCACACCTTCTATGAATAACTATACCTCCCACACCTTCTATGAATTTATACAATACATTGTTTGACAGACTGAAATCCAATTAATTCACCTCTATAGACCACGTTGATTGTTATGCCTTCAGTTGATGGATGCGTGTGTCTTTTTGATTTTGTGTTTTATAATCTCAGTGAAACTAATTTGTGAAGATTTGTTGCAGTTGTCGTTGTTAATTTGAAAGTAGCATTTATCAAAATAAAATGGACGGATTTACATGGAGCTTCGTCAGTATCTTAATTTGGTACCAGGATATACAGTATATGATAAACCTTTGAGCATAATTCATATACTCACTCCCCCGTAATATAAGCCCCCTAGAAATTGACCCCGAGTAGTTTTTGCCCAAGCTTTACTTTACTTACTATGAGACTTCACACTAAACACAAATATGGTGAATATTGGATGACCTCAACTGGGGGCTTAGTGGCTTAAAGGGAAGTATTTATTCATCTGTTCATTTATTCATATATATATGCTGTTTTATTTAGTTTCTTCCCAAGACCTCCATAAAACCTAAAAAAATACACTTAAGACCTCCCATCGAGATAAATCTGTACATTCCGTTTCCTCCTAAATTACAGGCTCACTATCGCTCGCCAGGAAAAAATCGACACTTAGTGTCACACAATGTCTAAAAATCGCAAAACTGTTGTAGCGAACGAACGTATTAACATTTCAAAGCTATTGGGGCTAAACTTTGGGAAGAATGGGGTCCATAAAAAAAAATACTCTCCTTAATTAAAACAAATTTAAAATGCCATTTCTCAAACATGTCTAGTTGAATTCATTAAATTTGCATGCAGTATTCAGTGGATGGATACCAAGGACTCAACCTTGCCACAGACCAAAATAGGCATGAGCCAAAGGAACCGCGGACCATGCTAATATGGCCCTGGATCACAATGGTCCACTACTCTAAGGGAGGTTATCAACAAATCAGCGAGCCAGATTCAGTGTTCAAAACGTGATCTCCAATGTGGATGTAAAGGTACCAGCCTCACCCAGGCAGTCGTGAGTGCATCTCTGCCTAACACTGACTAGTCGGCTGTTCCGTGTCCTGCAAACCCTCCCCACCAATCCAACGGTGTGCACCTGTAGACAAAACTTTGCTCAGGCAGTTTCAATACAAACTATTTTCACAAAGGACAACTTCCCCTTTACGAAACTTTATCCAGAACTGCCCTGCCCAGTTGTCTTTATGGGGAGAATAGTGAAACTATGGGGAACAATGTGAAGGAGGAAGGACAAAAGAAAATCTGACGTCCTAAAGGTATCTGGGTGCCGCCAGCCAATCAGGGCACAGTGCCATGGAGGGTACCGGATATAAAAGGCTGAGCATGGGCACCCAGCTCGAGTACCTCCAACAAAGGGTAAAGAGCTGCAACAACACCATGAGAGCACTAACTGGCCTGAAAGCATGAGCCAACTATGAGGTACTCATGCAATATTTCACCCATGCCATAAGATCAGTGCCCTTGCCTTAAACACCCTGACCGAAGATCAATACAGCAAGCTAGAGGTCATCCAAAACAACGACATGAGGACAATGCTAGGCACACCCATGTGGACCAAAATCTGCAATCTACAAGTAGAGACCAGGCTAAACCCCCTCAAGGTCCGCACACAGCGCCTAGCAGCCACCCACGGTGACCCACCTACTAAAAATGACAAGCCGGCCAGGAGAATCTGTGCTAGTAAACAGGGTCATAGCAAATACCCCACAACGCCACAATCTCTTCCCAAACGACCGGTGAACAAGAAGAATCGCGAACACAGTAAAGACCTTCCAGCTCACCAACACCATCAAGGAGATACAAGACCCACCAAACCCAGACTACATCCCAACATCACCTTGGGAAGAGCCACCCATGACCATAACAATCCTCAACAACTACCCGACCAAGAACTTCACCACCACTGAAAGACTACGGCACATTGCACACAACCACGTAGACGAACTCACCCATAAAGACAGCGTGTCCTACTTCAGGGACGGCTCCGTAGACCCAGACACCGGGAGAAGTGGTGCAGCTTTCGTCATCAACCACCAAGATATCTATGGCGCACTAGTGGCGGATGCTCCACACTGCAAACTGAGCTGGCCACAATAAAACAAGCCCTCAAACACGCCTCAAATCTAAAACTGCACTCTAAACACTAATGAAAACTGACATCACCGACAACATGGGACTTATCATGATCACCCACACAGCCATCCAGACACTAGCGAGGCAGCGAAAGTCAGTCACACTCCCCTGGATACCCAGTCACATGGGCATCACAGGAAACAAGAAAGCCAATGAAGCCGCCAAGCTGGCGACACGACTCCCCAACCCCACCCTCCATGTCGCAACCTCCATAGGAAAGACCAAAGAAACAACCAAAGTAATAGCTGCCACCCTGCCAACAATACTTCATCAGAACCAAGTCTGGAAAAACTTGCAGTCTGCCACATCGTACCAGAAGGCTACAGGATACACAGCTAGTGGACTCACCCCAGCCACTCCACGAGCAACCAGAGTGAAACTCCACAGACTGAGGCTGGGATACCGCTGTTTTTGGGAGCTTGCAAAAAGAGAGGACTGGACGTGTGATTACTGCAACGAAAAGTCTAACCAACCCCTCCTCCACTATCTAGTAGCTACTTGGATGTCCCTCTACACAATTCCACTTTCTCGAACCACCTCAAAGAGCTGATAGCCATGATCGACACCCACCACCTATACATGGGAAAAATACCATTTTCAGGAGTCAATATCTCTGTAACGATTAATATTGAGAATGTTATTTATAGCACACTTTATGCTTAGAATATATTTCCCCATTTATAAGCGTAAGAGAGATATTCAATGGTATTTGGGAATGGTGGGTTGATATCGTAGATTTATAATTAACTATTCAAAATAACAGCTCCCGTCATAGATCTATAAAGAAGAATGCAAAATGTACATGGACTCCTGAATGTGGTAAGGCTTTTAAAGATACTAAGCAAATTCTTTCCCGCTATCCAATTCTTCGGGCTGCAAATTTTGAAGTGTCATTTAATATAGCTGTGGATGCTAGTAATGTAGGTGCTGATGCTGTCTTGCTGCAGGAAGATCAAAATTCAATTGACCAGCCGGTTTGCTATTTTAGTAGAAAACTTAACGTAGTACAACGTAACTATTCAGTAATAGAGAAAGAGACCCTTGCTTTGATTTTGGTTCTTCAACATTTTGTTGTTTACCTCCAATCAGCTTGTGATGCCATTATCATCATTACTAATCATCATCTTCTTAAATTTGTACAGAAGTTTAAACATAAGATTCAAACGCTCACTCGCTGGAGTATATTTCTTCAAGCATTTAATCTAAATATTCAGCATATCAAGGGCGACATCAATGAATTAGCTGATTGTCTGGCTAAGATTCATTGTGTTTCGAATGCTCCTCCCTCGCATTCTCCTTTTAAGGTTGGAGTTGTAACGAGACCCGAGTGAAATCCACCAAGGCCAGCACTACTCCTGCGCCCCACTATGCAAGATAGAAAGAGACCCAAATGAAAGCCTTTGAAACCACTAACAGCTTTCATCACTCCAACCCCGTTTTCCACCACTCATTACTAGCGAGGTTGTGGGAAGAGTGTTGAATGGCCGGAATTCTCCAGCCAATAATTTTTGGCTCTGGCAACATCGGCCCTGCCAGAAGTTGTAAACAGAGAGATAATTAGTTCCGACACCAATGAGGTTGTGCGGGATTGTATGTGCAAACTTTTGTTGAGGGGTTAGTGAACGTGGTTAGTCAGTGAGAGCTTGGGATAACTACTGGGAGGTTGTCATAAGGTGAGTGAAGAAGCTTCCGAACAACGCCATGTTAACTACGCTTCTGACTAAGCTAGCTTCCTTCCCCTCTCCCCACACCATATGATCCTATTGTAATTCACAGGGTCTACCCATCTATCGTATTGTATGTATAATATATATTAACTTGTGGTAGTTTCAGTATCATTGTTCGTCACTTTTTGTTCTACATTATATGTTAATCGGTGAATTAATAAGCTTTTCTTACATGTATATACTGTATGTTCATACTATTTGTAACTTAGTCAATAAAACCTTATCTATCTAGGGTGTATATTCTGTTCTAGTCTAAGTCTCCCAGGCGATTTAAGGACCATTGGCTTACTCAGGATAAGTTCCTAGTATTGCACTCAAGTTGGTATCAGTATTTTACTGACCACTGCTGATAAGGAAAAGAGAAAAAGTCACAACCATTCCTTGATGTAGAGGGCTGTCTCACTTTATATTTCAATCAGGTTTCCTTTATGATGTCCACAATTTTCCTCTTTCCTTCTCATACTGACTCACTGATATTGATCTGTCGAGAGTTTACCAGTGACATTAAACTTGGGGAAAAGGGGTTCACCAACTCAGCTAACAGTATGTATGAATGTATGTATAATTGTATATGCTCAGGCACATACCCCACTGCTGGGGATGGCCGACTCGAGACTGAACCCAAACAGAAACCTTTAAAGTTCCAATTCTTAGGGTCCGAGACCACTTTCGCGTTCCCTCGCCCCATACTCTGTTTCGTTGGGTAGGAGAATTTTACAAGGGAAGAATGTGAAATGGCTTGAGAGAAGACATATGCCACTAAACTTGGAGATGTAAAAAGTGATGCATTTTGGCCAAACAAATCCCACATCAGGCTACTCATTGTCTGGAATAAATCTAGAAATGACTGATTTTGAAAAGTATTTGGGTGTTCCCATAATCTTACGCACTGGGGTGTTGTCACATCCAGTGCCAGGTCTGTTTTAATATGGACTCACCGAAAAAAAAAACATTGTAGTGTCGAAACTAGGTTACTCACACTTTCAATACTCATACCACAAGTACCCTACCCTTAGACCTTCTCGCCACCTCCACCACCACCACCCTCCTACTTCCCAAAGACGATGTAAATGACAGGTAAATGTAAGTGTATAAGAATATAAGAATGAATATAAATATAAGAATATTTTATGTTATAAGACTTTGTGGCAATCATTAGTGTGTGTGTAAGGGATAGAATACAAGCCTAATGCATTTTAATATTAAATAATTGAAGATAATTTGACATGTAAAATCGTGTGTGTGTGGTATAATTTGCGAACCCGTAGATCGGCTCCTGCGTGTGTTTTCATCCCCATAACAATTATGCATCGAAAAAGCAGTTCATACTCACTGCTGATGTACTCCAAATATTCCCAAATGTGTTTGCAAAGACAAAAAATATCTAAAATATATTTTTACAAAATGCATACTTTTTTTACTTTGTGTAACCATGGTGCCTTTTGTGCAGTATCTACATCCCAAAACTATGTGTGCATACTAAAGGTAGTCCATACTCAACATAACACAACTTATAATGCCTGTATTTGTTGAAACCAGACAGTTGGAGTACAAGTCACCCGGAATAAATAAAAAAGCGATAAAGTTTACAGTATTTACTTTGATACTTTCTACTCACTAAATGCAAGATTATCTACATATTTGTGGGTGCAAATTGACTAGGTGAGTGATTTTTTTAATACTGATATTCCTTTTTCATCCAAAATTATAATTAAGCCAATAATATATATATGGTAAATCGGCTGGCACTGAGGGTGACACAAGGTCAATGATCCTCTGGCATTTAAGGGGTTAATACATAATTAAGTAGTAGACAGTCCTAACATTTAACCCCTTTGACCCCATCCGCATGTTATGCATCGCCTATGTATGTAACCTACAGTACCAGCGATGCAACGGTTGCATCCGCCTTAATTACTCATGTCCTATGGCACCTAGATTTCAGATTTGTATGGTGTGACGCTTCTGCATAGTATCCACGTGCGGGCATGCGCGCGCGTCGGCTGCCCAGCCGTTTAGAAACCGGCTGGTGGTAGCCGGCCAGCAGGCTTTCCCTTAGTATATATCCTACGACAATGTAACTAATGTCTGGGATATTCTTATGTTGTTTCACAGCTTGAAGCTGCCCTTATTCTTAACCAACGCATCTTAGTATATTTTATTCTCGATAGTTGATTGTTTCATTATAATATATAAGATGTAAGTCTAGTGAGAGCGGGAAGAGACGAGCGGGAGAGAGAGACCGGCTTGGGACGTTGCTTCGCGCGGAGAGTCCAGCTTGGGACGAGCCTGAAGCGCTGCCACATGCATTTGATTGCAACGTTAGGCTTAGTTTCGACTCACGCACGGGGTAGAGGATTTTGACCAGGTAACTGTGTTGAGTGCTGCCAAGCCTGGGATGTATTCTGCATGCCTAGGGTGGGGTTCAGACAGATTCAAGACTCAGAGCTCACCTCATTGTCGTACCCTTCGGACCCCCTTGATATCTATCCCTCTCAACCCCACTTAGAAACGTTCTCTCTTACTTTGTATACCTTCTTTCCACTACTTCACCAATCTATTTAATTATCCCATCCCCTTGATAGACCTTATATCTATTATTGTATTAACGACGAGCTTTCAGATAACTAGATAGGATTTTGGGCCTTATGCAGGGATGTAATTGTTAATGAGACCTAGGAAGCCTTTTTGTTGTCTCATATTTGGTGGTTTCATGCTTGCTAGTGTGTTCTTGTGTCAGGTTAGCAGGGGCTAGACCGGAGGGGAGGCTTTTTGCGATCCTTTAAGTAAAGTCTGCTGGTGCGAGTCCCGTGGACCCGCACGACTTTACTAGGATACCCGTGGGAGTCTGGGGGCATTTTCTTGTCTGTGTCCCTGTGTGTCTAGCGTTGTGTTGTGTGAGGGCCCTTGCCTAGTCCACTCAGCACTGCGCTAGCACGTCTTGCTTTTGTTTTAGGGTCGCCAGGAGAGAGTCAGATACTTGCGATCTGAGTTTCTCAAGAGAGCACCCTTTCAATTAGAGTAATTTGGCGCACAGACCTGGGAACGTCCCTAGACTAGATCAGGTGGCTCAGCCCGGGTATCCGAAGCCTATATCCTTCCGGCTAGACCTCTGCCACCTGGCAGATTAACAGCTAGGGGTTTATTATCTCTGTATGCTTGTTATTGTGCCACAGTTTACCGTTTTTGTGAGCATTGTGAGTCAGGGTGTGGCTTAGAGACACTGTCCGAGCAGGCTTGCCTGACTAAGAGTGAGAAGCACACCTGTATGTGGTTATGTTGCGAGTTGCTGCCTTTATTTAATTATACCTATGCCATTATACACTGTATGTCCAATCACTAGTATTTATTCCTGCTTATGAGTTAAGAGTTCTCTAAATCCGTAACGTACTTTCTTTGCTAAGCATCAGACCCTACAGTAGCCGCATGCAGTTTAGAAACCCGCTTCTTGTCTACCTGTACGATGTTTTGAGGACTGTTTGCTTTCACCTTCTTTCACGCAGGGGTGATTAGTTGTATTAATTAACGTAACGTTAAATGTGCTTTCTTCTAGTTTGTTATTAAATTGTTTCTGCAATTTAATTCCGTTATCTATCTTTTCCTTGAAGCTTTAAGTCAACTTAATTGTGTGATCTTTTATATAGCCTGCTTGACTATCAGCAGTCTATAGTGCGTGCACCCTGTAACCGAGTCATAGGATACCTTGTTGTCCAGGCAGGACTCTTGACGGTTTAGGGTGGTTTGTTGCCTGGGTTTATAGATAAGGGTTGGATCTAGCGTTTTCCGTTGTTGCTTGTTGCCGCATACCTAGTCCAATAGAAAGAGCCCAGTGTTTATATATCCCAGGACGTAACAAATGGCGACCTTGCATAGGATTTACTGAACAGAGGAATATAGTGGTAATTTGTTTTGAGATTCCTTATGATTAGAGGAATACAGTGGACATAGAGTTTTGTTTTGGAGCACCAATAAAACACATTAAAAGGGTTAAAGACTTTAAATAACATTAGTATATACATACTTGCATAGGAGATAAGGCACATTCTATAACCGTGATAATTACTGCAGTACACAAACATGTCTAACACATCAGAACACAGTGATGGGTCAGGTCACGATACGGGCTCGGAGGGAGAAAGACCTGTGGAGTGGCTAGTCGATAGCGAAGAGAGTGCTAGAAGAATTTTAGAGATGCCCCTTACCGCTCCCAGGGTGTTGAAGCTGAATAAGTATGGCTTAAAGTGTGTGGCAGGTCTTCAGGGTCACCAGGGTTTAAGTGGCATGAGGAAAGATCAGCTGAGGACTTTGATATTGGGTTTAGAAGGGAGAGACCTGGGTGGAGAGGCGACTGGGGGCCCCGGTCCCCAGCCCCCCTCCACTCTACCCCCATATCAAACGTCAGGGTGCCTGAATTTAGTACATACCCCAAGTTGATGGTCAATGGCAGCGTGGAATTCAATCACAGGGACCCTCTCCATTAAATGCACCTTCCCCTCCTCAAGGGTTAACTCCAGATTTGTTGTTTCGGCTTGAGATGGCCAAGGTTGAGGCCGCCGAAAGACAGGTTAGAGTTCAGGTTGAGGCTGCCGAGAGACAGGCTAGTGTGCAGGCTGAGGCTGCAGAGAGAACAGCTATACGAGAGGCTGAACTGCAGGCAGAGTCTACTAGGTATCGGGCTGACAGGGAGCAGGAGAGATCTCGAGTGGAGGTAACAGGGCGAAATATTGGAGGTAACAGACATCGGGACCAATCATTGTCGCACCTGCTTAAACTAGTTCCTGTGTTCGATGAATTATGTGTGGCTGAGTTTTTATGCGATTTGAGAAGAAGTGTCAGGAACACCAGTGGCCTCAGGAAAAGTGGGCAGCATTAGTTTCATCAAGACTCCTAGGAAAGGGGCTAAAAGCGTATGATGCACTACCTTTAGAGTCCTGTGTAGTTTATGATGAGCTAAAGAAGGCTGTGCTACGGGCCTATGAGTTACAACCAGAAACTTACCGCTTGAAGTTTCGGGGTGTTACTAAGGGCAAGGATAGTACCTTCCTAGAACACGCCCGGGACTTGTCTGATGCACTACGACATTGGCTGCGTTCTGAGAGGGCAGCTACTTTTGAGGAGTTGAGTGAGCTGGTTCTCTTGGAGCAGTTCTTTAAGTGCACAGGCGGGGACTTAACATTAAATATAAAGGAAAAAAATCCTAGAACTCTCCAGGAGGCAGCAGAAATGGCTGACCTCCGACTGTCATTAATTCGAGGGTGCGGAGCAGCAGCTAGGAGTGAGTCGGGTGCAAAGGATCGTACCCCTCCCCCTCCCAAGAATTTCGATACACATAAATACACAAAACCATCTAGCACTGACAATAAAACTGAACATAAACCAAATACCGTCCCGTATAAGAAGTCTAATGGTACCTCCCACTCCCAAGGGAAACCAAAGAGTAAAGAGTGCTTCGCATGTCACAAGGAGGGTCACTTTGCAAATGCTTGTCCGGAAAAGCCACCAAACAAGGTTGTGTCATTGGCCCGCAGCATAGGGGTGTCGCCTATATCTTCTGAGTTTGCCATGGGTAGTTCGTCAGAGGGTGGGACACAGCCTGTGTTCAAGAGTCCGGAAGGCTCGAACCCTGTCCGCGACGTCTTTGGGGGTCATAGAGGGCATGGTTTTGTGAGGTGGGCTGGCAAAAGGCGAGGAGTTAAGCTATTGCGTGATACGGGGGCTTCTCAGACCTTGTTAAAGAACTTTACTGGTAGACCGATTAACGCTGCTCGGGTGGTGGTAGTTCAGGGGATCAATGCTACGAAGTCCTACCCGCTGGTGCGGATGGAGCTGGAGGTGGGTGGTGTGGCGAAGGAGCTGGATGTAGGAATTGTAGAGAACTTGCCTGTTGGGGGCGTCGACCTCCTCCTCGGCAACGACTTTGCGGTGCCTGCTTCTAAGGTTTCACCCTTGGTCGTTGCGGAGAAGGCGGCCGACATTAGTAGGGAGGAACAGGAGTGGGTTGAGAAGTGTAGCGTACAAACCATGGCGTGTGTTGTGACGCGTTCTCAGACATCCGGAGCCTTGCAGCCACCACCTCAGTCTATCAAACCGCGGAGGAAAGGTCACAAGAAAACGGGAAGTGTTGGTCAATTGGAGAGTTTTGAGCCGGCAGTGTTTCTTGGTGACTCATTATTGGCACCTATCTTAGAGTCTGGAGAGGCCCCGGGACCTGTCACCGCTAGTGCAGGTGCAGGGCAGGAAGAGACTCTGCGGCAGCATCGTTATGCGCAGCGTGAGGAAAGGATGGCTCAGCGGAACATTGGAGGTGGAAATAAATTATTTAAGATGAACCTGGATACTCTCGCACCTGCTGATATATGTTCCTTGCAGCCGGAAGATCCTGAAGTCAGGGCGTGTGGTAATGGTGCTGTCGAACTGGAGAGCGATGGGGATGCGCAGCCTGGTGATTTTTTCTTGTCCGAGGGGATCTTGTATCGGAGACATCAGGATCCCAAGAAAAAGTGGGATGGCGGGTCAGGATTAGTGGACCAGTTAGTAGTACCGAGGGTGTGCCGTGAGAGCTTATTGAGATTAGCTCATGATGTGCCTTTGGCAGGGCACCTGGGGGCACGTAAGACGGAGGCAGCTCTGAGCAAGCTTTTCTGGTGGCCTGGGTTAAAGGCGAGTGTCGTGTCATGGGTGTCACAGTGTCACACTTGTCAAGTTGTTGGGAAACCCAATCAGGTCATCCCGAGAGCCCCGTTACAAACCATCCCTGTCATTGGGCCGCCCTTCAGCAAAGTAGTTATCGATATGGTTGGCCCATTGCCCCCCACTAGTGCCGGCAATAAATTTATACTAACTGTAATGGATGTAGCAACACGGTATCCAGATGTTTACCCCAGTTTGAGAAGAAGCAGCAGTGACATAAATCATCCAACGCCAAGAAAAAACAGAGGCAACCGAGGACCACCAGCGATAAGGACCGAATACAGTGAGGACCGAGGACAGCCATGAACATTAATGTAGATCCGACAAGAACCAAAAATATTATTAAAGAACGTTCCGTGAGTTCTAAAATAACAAATTTAAAGGTTTTCTATGCAAACGCCTGTAGCATGCGCAATAAATTTTCAGATTTAGAGGAGCTAGTGTTTACAGAAAATTATGATGTGATTGGCAGAACAGAATCTTGGCTCAATACAGAAGATAGAGACTTTTTAGCAGAGTATTCACTTCCCGGTTATGTAATTTTTGAGAAAA
The DNA here is from genome assembly GCA_032716605.1 of Paralithodes platypus. Lineage (NCBI taxonomy): Eukaryota > Metazoa > Arthropoda > Malacostraca > Decapoda > Lithodidae > Paralithodes > Paralithodes platypus. The sequence goes on from CM064563.1 coordinate 7,859,433, forward strand.
GCCGAATAAATCGAAATGGAGGTGGCGTTTTACTTTATATCAAAGAAAGTCTTAACCCTACCCTCTTGTCAAAACCTCAAATTGTGAACGTCGACGCATCTTTTGTGCTAATAAAGAACAATAAAGGTACAAAAATAATACTTGCATTAATATACAGACCTCCAGCTCAATCAGTGCAAACTGACCGAGAAATTTACGAACAAATTGCAGATGTAAGTAACTCACAGGATACCGTAATTTTTGGCGACTTTAATTTACCTGTGACCAAGTGGGGCGATACTCTTACTTCACACTCCGGACATGACTTGTATACGAACTTGCAAGAGAGTTCGCTTTATCAATTTGTTCGAACGCCAACCCGTGGTAATAACGTTCTTGACATTGTACTTGCAATAAAAGAAGAATTAATAGAGAATTTGAATGTTGGTGATGAATTCAGTAACAGCGACCATCGTACGATAACTTTCACTTTAAACTTTACTAGTAACGAACCAAATAGTAGCATCGAAAAAGTCCCTAATTTCAAGAAAGCAAACTTCCATAAACTTAGAGCTATGTTTAAAGAAACTGACTGGAGCTTTTTAATTCACAATAACGACATAAATACATCTTAGAAGTTATTCGAGGCCACTTACCTAAAAGCAGTGCAAGACTGCATACCATCGAAAATACGGCGTCCAGGCCATAATAATAAGCCCAAATGGTGGAATAAAGATATTTCAAACTGCCTGCTTGCTAAAAAATTTACTAATGATAGATTAAAATCCTCACAAAATGACGAAGAACGGCTGAAATTTGTAGAGCTACGACGCAAAGCCAAAACGTTAATTAAGCAAAGTAAAAAGACCTTCGAGTTACATATTGCGAATCAAAGTAAAATAAACCCGAAAGAATTCTATAGTTATATCAGAAAGTAAAAAGTAGTTACTTCAACTGTTGGACCGTTAGTCGATGAAAATGGAGAATACACCAAAGACGAAGTACAAATGAGTAATGCCCTCAATACCTTCTTTGCATCAGTTTTTACAACAGAAGACCTCAGTGATATCCCTACACCATCGCCGATTCAGATTGATAATTCAGATGTTCTAAGCAATATCACCGTTACAGAGAGAGAAGTATTGAATTGTTTAGATAAACTCAAGGTAAATAAAACGCCTGGACCTGATACAATCTCGCCTAGAGTTCTAAAGGAAGCTAAGGATGAGCTCTCCAAACCACTAACATTACTATTCAATAAATCCTTGCAGTCTGGAACTATGCCCGATCAGTGGAAGCTAGCCAACGTAACACCGATATTCAAAAAAGGCAGCAAATCCCTACCCCGTAACTATCGTCCAATTAGCTTAACCTCAGTTGTATGTAAAATGCTAGAAACGGTCATACGAGACAGACTCGTAAATCACTTAGAGGAAAATAACATACTTAAAGATACTCAACACGGCTTTCGTAAAAAACGTTCCTGTTTAACAAACCTCTTAGACTTCTTCCACGATATCCTCAACCTCTACGATGAGAGTAAAGCTGTAGATATTATATACCTTGATTTTCAAAAGGCCTTTGACAAAGTTCCCCACAAACGTTTACTGCTAAAACTAAAAGCGCATGGAATACAAGACGGTGTGTTGAAATGGATAGAAAATTGGCTCAGCGACAGAAAGCAAAGAGTAGTCATAAACGGTAAGGCATCTAAATGGACCAATGTAAGTAGCGGGGTACCCCAGGGATCGGTACTAGGACCAATTATCTTTCTAATTTACATCAACGACATAGATGAGGGTCTGACCTGTACAATCTCAAAAAAATTTTGACGATACAAAAATTGCAAATAGCGTACTCTCAAAAGAACAAGTTGACGATATGCAACACAATCTAGATAAATTGTCATGTTGGGCCCAAATTTGGCAAATGAGTTTCAATGCGGATAAATGTAAAGTACTACATATCGGATACCTAAATGAGAAAGCAAACTATTCGATGAATGGCACTCAGCTTAAGAATGTAAACAGAGAAACCGATCTGGGAGTAACAATATCGAGTAACCTAAAACCGAGTCAACAATGTTCAGAAGTTGTTAAGAAGGCAAACAAAATAATTGGCTTTATAGGCAGGTCATTTGAGCATAAATCCAAAGAAGTTATCCTAACCCTTTACAATTCCTTAGTCCGCCCTCTTCTGGAATACTGCGTTCAATCCTGGTGCCCTTATTACCAAAAAGATATAAACAAGCTAGAACGAGTTCAACGTAGAGTTACCAAAATGATACCTAGCCTAAAGAACAAACCATACGAAGAGCGTCTTAGAGAATTAAATCTATTTCCTTTAACCCAGCGCAGATTAAGAGGTGACTTAATTCAAGTGTTCAAAATCATCAAAGGCATCGACAATATGAACTGTAGTAAGTACTTCACTATCGACCAATCTAATTACACGCGGGGAAATGGTTGTAAAATTATTGGTAAATCTTTTAACTCACACGAATCTAAGAATTTCTTCTTCAATCGAGTTGTCAACTTGTGGAATGGGCTTCCCCGAAACGTTATAGACTGCATCACCGTTGATTCATTTAAACTCCGCCTAGACAAATATCTCGCATCAAACCCGCGACTGACTGCGTTTGTAAATGAATAACTTTATTTTATCCCCCCCTCAGTTACTAACCCATCTGTCCCCTACTAACTTCCTAATCCTGCCACGGACATTAGTTCCAGGGCAGTAATTCCCTTTCCAATGTTCCCTTACCCACTCTAAACCACTGTTTGGACACTTGATCCTCAGTGTTTTGAAGGACAAGCAACCTAGAAGGGTCACTAGATCTGTTGTTGCTTGATTTCCTTTGTACTCCATGCGCAACGGGATGGCTAAGACTGTTGTCAAAAACCTACTTGTCTATTTCTCTCGTTATGGCTACCCTCAGGAGATCCAGTCTGATCAGGGATCCAATTTTACTTCTGCTCTGTTTAAGCAGACCATGCAGCAACATGGGATAGTGTCTGTGGTGTCATCTGCCTACCATCCCGAGAGTCAGGGAGTTTTGGAAAGGTGGCACTCGACTCTCAAGAGTATGTTGCGGTGTTATTGCATGGAAAATGGGAAGGACTGGGATCTAGGTCTCCCATACGTTTTATTTGCTGCGAGAGAAGTACCTGGGGAGAGCTTGGGATTTAGCCCGAACGAGTTGGTTTTTGGACACAGGGTCAGGGGGCCCCTCCACATAGTCAAGGAGATCTGGGAGGGAGTCACAAAGCCATGCTCGCTTCTAAAGTATGTTGTTGAAAGCCGTGAGAGAATGCTAAAGAGCCTGGAGGTAGCAGGTCGGAACCTTAAGAGTTCACAAGCTCAGATGAAGGACAGATACGACCAGAAGGTGAAGCTGAGGGAGTTTGAATTAGATCAGGAGGTACTGATACTACTGCCTGTGGTGGGACACCCCTTGTCTGCCAAGTATTCTGGTCCGTATCGGGTTGTAAGGAAGGTTTCTGATCTAGACTATTTAGTAGCTACTCCTGATCGTAAGAAAAAGAACCAACTTTGCCATGTAAATCTGATGAAAGAGTATGTGAGGCGCCCTCCGAGCCTCTCACTGTCCCGGTGTTGATCTGCAGCGATCGTGGTGGAGAAGGAGGAAGGGACAGTCAAGCTGCGGGGGAGGATAATTGGGATTGTCATGTTTCCGCGGATCAGTGGGCGGGGAATTCTAGACAAGTGGCTCACGAGTTGATATTGCACCTGCCTGAGCAACAACGTGTAGCTGTGCAGCACTTGTTTGATTCAAACCCAGCTGTTTTCGCGGAGCATCCTGGCCTCACTACTCAAGTGGTGCACGATGACGATGTTGGGGACCACCCGCCCTTTAAATCAGTGCCATACCGTGTTCCCCCTATTAAATTACCAGCACTTAGGGAAGAGCTGGATTATATGCTGAAACGTGGGCTGATTTCTGAGGGTGCAGTAAGGTGGACTTCCCCAGTCACACTGCAGCCCAAACCAGATGGCAAGGTGCGGTTTTGTATAGATTTCCGCAGATTGAATGGTTTAACCCCCACAAATGCCTACCCTCTCCCTCGCGTGGACGACAGTGTGGATAAGATAGGAAAAGCCAAGTTCCTCACTAAGATAGACCTTGTTAAGGGATATTGGCAAGTGCCCTTGTCTGAGCGAGCGCGAGAGGTGTGTGGGTTTGTGGTGGACGGTGCCACATATCGTTGCCATGTTATGCCATACGGGCTGAAAAATGCCCCTGCAACGTTTCAGAAATTAATGAACGACATTGTAGCCGACATTCCCAACTGTACGGTGTACCTAGATGATGTCATAATATACGACGATGATTTTAACAGTCACTGTGCTCACATCGGACAGCTTTTTAATAAACTGAAAGAAGCAGGTTTGGTGGTAAACCTGGGTAAGTGCGATTTTGTCAAAGCCACAGTTTTGTACCTGGGGTTCGAGGTGGGGATGGGTCAGCTGTGCCCTCCACAGACAAAGATCAAAGCCATCGATCAGTTTCCCCAGCCTACGACTAAGAAACAAATCATGCGGTTTCTAGGTATGATAGGCTATTATCATCGCTTCATCAAAGGCTATTCGATTGTACTTGCACCTTTAACTGACTTATTATCTAAGGACAAGAAGTTCCGGTGGTCTCCTGAGTGTGCAGAGGCGTTTTCCTTGGTGAAACACCTGTTATGTCCCCACCCCATACTCAGGGCCCCGGACTTCAGCAGACCTTTTCAGCTGGCGACTGATGCCAGTGGCGTAGGGGCTGGGGCTGTCTTGTTACAGACAGATGATGAAGGTATCGAACATCCAGTGAGTTTTTTACAGTAAAAAATTCAATAGTGCACAAAGGAATTACTCTGTAATTGAAAAAGAACTCCTGGCGATAGTGCTGGCGCTCAGGCACTTCGATGTATATGTTCCTGCTTTCGGACCAGTCGTAGTGGTTTATACCGATCATCACCCTCTGAAATTCTTGAATCAGTTTCATAACCGGAATATGAGGCTGACCAGGTGGTCACTCATGCTTCAGGAGTATAATCTGGACATACGCCATATTGCCGGTTTTGATAACGTGATAGCGGATTGTCTATCAAGGGTGGATGATGTTGGTTAGACTGCCACAGGATTGAGGGTTGAGTGTGGAGGAAAATTGGCTGTCACTGTAGTTCAGCCGAAAAAACAAATTAAAAAAGCAAAAACCTTATAAAAACTCTTTATTTTTTATAACGTATAGAATTTTGTATAAGATGTTGTAGCAGTATCTAAGTTGAATGTTTTCACTTATTGTCGCTGAGTTAGTTAAACTTGCTCGGTGGAGCGCAACAGTCTTTATATTTTGTTTTTATATATAGGCTAGTGCCTTGTGTCGCAACAGTGTGTGGTACTATGAGAAGCTTTCTGTTAGATATGAAGAACTTAGTCAAGGGTCTTATATCTTAGGGGAGGTGTGACGCTTCTGCATAGTAACCACGTGCGGGCATGCGCGCGCGTCGACTGCCCAGCCGTTTAGAAACCGGCTGGTGGTAGCCGGCTGGCAGGCTTTCCCTTAGTATATATCCTACGACAATGTAACTAATGTCTGGGATATTCTTATGTTGTTTCACAGCTTGAAGCTGCCCTTATTCTTAACCAACGCATCTTAGTATATTTTATTCTCGATAGTTGATTGTTTCATTATAATATATAAGATGTAAGTCTAGTGAGAGCGGGAAGAGACGAGCGGGAGAGAGAGACTGGCTTGGGACGTTGCTTCGCGCGGAGAGTCCAGCATGGGACGAGCCTGAAGCGCTGCCACATGCATTTGATTGCAACGTTAGGCTTAGTTTCGACTCATGCACGGGGTAGAGGATTTTGACCAGGCAACTGTGTTGAGTGTTGCCAAGCCTGGGAAGTATTCTGCATGCCTAGGGTGGGGTCCAGACAGATTCAAGACTCAGAGCTCACCTCATTGTCGTACCCTTTGGACCCCCTTGATATCTATCCCTCTCAACCCCACTTAGAAACGTTCTCTCTTACTTTGTATACCTTCTTTCCACTACTTCACCAATCTATTTAATTATCCCATCCCCTTGATAGACCTTATATCTATTATTGTATTAACGACGAGCTCTCAGATAACTAGATAGGATTTTGGGCCTTATGCAGGGATGTAATTGTTAATGAGACCTAGGAAGCTTTTTTGTTGTCTCATATTTGGTGGTTTCATGCTTGCTAGTGTGTTCTTGTGTCAGGTTAGCAGGGGCTAGACCGGAGGGGAGGCTTTTTGCGATCCTTTAAGTAAAGTCTGCTGGTGCGAGTCCCGTGGACCCGCACGACTTTACTAGGATACCCGTGGGAGTCTGGGGGCATTTTCTTGTCTGTGTCCCTGTGTGTCTAGCGTTGTGTTGTGTGAGGGCCCTTGCCTAGTCCACTCAGCACTGCGCTAGCACGTCTTGCTTTTGTTTTAGGGTCGCCAGGAGAGAGTCAGATACTTGCGATCTGAGTCTCTCAAGAGAGCACCCTTTCAATTAGAGTAATTTGGCGCACAGACCTGGGAACGTCCCTAGACTAGAGCGGGTGGCTCAGCCCGGGTATCCGAAGCCTATATCCTTCCGGCTAGACCTCTGCCACCTGGCAGATTAACAGCTAGGGGTTTATTATCTCTGTATGCTTGTTATTGTGCCACAGTTTACCGTTTTTGTGAGCATTGTGAGTCAGGGTGTGGCTTAGAGACTCTGTCCGAGCAGGCTTGCCTGACTAAGAGTGAGAAGCACACCTGTATGTGGTTATGTTGCGAGTTGCTGCCTTTATTTAATTATACCTATGACATTATACACTGTATGTCCAATCACTAGTATTTATTCCTGCTTATGAGTTAAGAGTTCTCTAAATCCGTAACGTACTTTCTTTGCTAAGCATCAGACCCTACAGTAGCCGCATGCAGTTTAGAAACCCGCTTCTTGTCTACCTGTACGATGTTTTGAGGACTGTTTGCTTTCACCTTCTTTCACGCAGGGGTGATTAGTTGTATTAATTAACGTAACGTTAAATGTGCTTTCTTCTAGTTTGTTATTAAATTGTTTCTGCAATTTAATTCCGTTATCTATCTTTTCCTTGAAGCATTAAGTCAACTTAATTGTGTGATCTTTTATATAGCCTGCTTGACTATCAGCAGTCTATAGTGCGTTCACCCTGTAACCGAGTCATAGGATACCTTGTTGTCCAGGCAGGACTCTTGACGGTTTAGGGTGGTTTGTTGCCTGGGTTTATAGATAAGGGTTGGATCTAGCGTTTTCCGTTGTTGCTTGGTGCCGCATACCTAGTCCAATAGAAAGAGCCCAGTGTTTATATATCCCAGGATGTAACAATGGAAACTACTTTAGGATCCCACAGAACAATAACGATGGTTGGCAACCCCCCAAGTCCAGCCGCATGCATGTGGGCGTGCGCGGGAGTGATTTTCCAGTATATTGCCTACCCATTACCCTATGTTAATTGTGACTTTCCCCCACCTCCCAGGACCCCCAAATGACCTAGGTGAGCAGTTTTATGTCTTTTATCTTTCATTACTAACCCATCCAATGTGTTTTCAGGAAAACAAAATTGACAAGTGGCTGGTCCTGGAGTGTACTTTTTTATTGAATCGCTTGTTGTCCAGGGGGTTAATAAACCACACTACAGCTTCACCTATAGTATGCTGTTTAGTTTTAGTATTTAACATCCAGGAAATATATGGAGCTAATTGAAAGAACCCAGACTAGGGCTACATAAATTATTTCATCGATTAACCAAAGGACTGTGGCAAGCCTCATTTGAGGCTTTGCTGGAAGCCTGCATTAAGCCACACTTGACGCACCGTATTAAACACATACAAAAATGCGCCATTGGCGGAAAACTGGGTGAAAAAAAGACTAAATTGCATCTCTCCATTCCCCAACCTTCTCTCTTAACCCTCCCTCTACTCCCCCTCCCTCTTACCCTCCTTCCTCCCTCTACTTGCTCCCTCCACTACCTCCTTCCCCCTCCTTTTTTCTTACACAACCCTTTCTCACACACAGTGTGGAAGGCCGAGAGTCAGTCAGTCACCCGCAAGAGAGCAGAGAAAGTGGCAGTGTGTCGCTCCGCTTGGAAGACCAGCGAGCCTGTCCATACTTTTATTTCCATAAGTATTGGACAGTCTAAATTTAAGTGTAATCTTAACACCTTACGAGCGGCCTAGGCGGTATATAATATGTAGCCACCAGCGGGGTGTTTTTAGCCAAAATAGGGCTGTTTACGTGATCATTTTCATGCCTAAATAAGACCCAGAGCGTAAAACAAGTATCTATCCCTGAAAGGGCATAAACAGAGCTTTCCAATGACACCATAACGATCCTTTTATGATGGCTAGTTTTCTTGCAACAACCGCGCAACGCGAGTGCAAAAAGCATGTAATTCGGCACTTTCCCCATACAATTCCGTATATAGCGAGTGAGAGAGGGAGGGAGGAGGTGGGATTCGTGTCAGTAGGTTCGCCGCGGTGGTCTGGAGCAGTCATACGCTCGCTACTCTCCTGCCACCACTTGTCTCTCTCTCTCAGCAACATTACGTGCTGAAATTGCCACACGACCTATGTCGAGCGCCGCCAGATAGTCCAGATTTATTATACTCGACTTATGTTGCGCCCCGACAGTTATGGGTTAAGTAATAAGTAGTAAGTTTGTAGGAATAAGAATCATAATAATATGATTTAGTATAAGGGGGAAGAATATTGAATTATGTTCTGTATTAGATATTAGGTAGTAATATGTCGTTCCTATAAACTTAGGTAATTAATTAATGGCAGGGAAATATCTCCCGACCTGTTTGTGCACGCGCGGACCAGCAGGGGTCCCGCGATTTAGAGCTAACTTGCTCTTCGACCACCACCGCCGACAGTACAATTCTCTCTTGTTATAATTCCATTCCATTAACACATTAGAACTAACCTCAGCGTAGGTTCCCATCAATTCACCTATCATCTATTATCCTCCTAATTATAATTTAAGTATTGAGGCCCCCTTCTGTCATTCACTATCTACTAAACTTCTTTAATCATCCCTTGTTTTCAATCAACCTGTATACCATACCACCATTCATGTTGCCTAGTTCCACTCCACACTAACCCTACCCGTCGCCTACATTCAGCAACCAGGTAATATTCTATTGTGTGGTGTTCTTCAATTTACAGTTCATTTCCTCCAATAACATCCACATAATAAATGATCCTTCGATCCTCTTAAATTTTCTTTTACTCGTCTCGGTAGTTTGGTGCCGTAGCGCGGAAGTTTGTTGTGGCTGGAGCGGCGCGGCAGTTGTTTCGTTCCCTTGTTTTCTTTTTTTTTTTAGATCCGCAGGGGGGGGGGGGGGGGGGGGATAGGAGAGGGCTTTGTACCTGAGAGGGCTGGGTATCCTGGGCCCATTAAGAAAGTGGCCATCACAGGACACTCGTTTGTCAGGGATTTGTATGTTGACAAACCGATATACCATCCCTACTTCACTGTTTAGCCTCTCGCAGCCCCTGGCGCCACAGTAACCTCTCTACAAGGAACCGAGGCCTGGACCCAATTGGTGAGTTGGAGACCCCACCTCATATTTCTCGTGATTGGGGGGAATGATGTGACACGCGGGGTCGTGCCAAAAGAACTGGCTAATAAAATCCAGGAATTGGTGAGGGAGGTAGAGAGCGAGACAGGGGACTATTGTAGAATCATCGGGGTTGAGAAACGGCAGAACCCTAGGGGCCTGTGGGTTGATGAGTTCAATAAAATCAGGAAGTCGGTCAACCAATGGCTCAAACGGAATCTGCCGTACACCCGGAGCTGTTACTCATCGATGAACACGTCAGCCAACGATTTTGCGGCTGACGGGGTCCACCTAAATTACCCCGCATCAGACCGGCTGTTCAAGGAGTTGGTGGAGTCGGCTCGGGTGTTAATCGGTGCCGATGCGGAAGCCCTGTTATACAGAAGAGTTGTTGAACTAAATATGCATATGCATTAAGTTGGCCCAATATCATATAGGCTAATTAGGTTAACTTTACCCTAAATATAAATCATTCTTCAAGTTTGCCTATTCTAAATTTAGTTTCATGTTGGCCTAACCTAAAATTTAAATTTGTCTTTAAATTGGCATATTCTACTAAATTTAGCAACATGTTGGCCTAACCTAATATTTGAATTTTCTTTAAGTTGGTTTATTCTAAATTTAGCATCTTGATGGACTAACCTAAAATTTAATTTCTCTACAAGTTAGCTTAATCTTCTAAATTAAGTAGCCTATCATGTTAACTTCTTGAATTAAAATAAAACCTAGCCTATCAAAATTAGATAAATTATTTCAACATGGGTGTTCCTTTGATCCTTGATATAATAATGTAATAAGTTTCCATTAATGATTACCGCCGCTCGTGTTTAAGTGTTAATTCCGAACCGAGTTTGATCGGCGGAAGAAAATTTCTCTTTCGGCTGAAACATTCGTAAAACAAATTGTATTTCGCAATTTCCATCAGATTTTGACTAAAGGTAACTATGGACGATCTAGCCAAAGGCAAACGCCGAAGGGCAGGCATTAAAAGCTCATGAACCATCCTGTCAAAAGATTTAGAGGGGTTCTTGGAAACGGCAACTCGGGTAGAAGTCGAGGCAAAATTGCATAGCGTGCAGACACAGGTTGACAAGTATGAAGACAATCAGGAAGTCTTGTTGCCGCTATATACCTCTGACACCGAGTATTATAAGGAAAATCAAGAGGATACCATCTACTTATTTGATATGTATGAGATAATCGCTACTCTGAAGGAGAAACTGGGTACACCAGAAAGGCATAATCAGTCTGAAGTAAAGAAAGTATTGGGTGTCAAATTGTCGCACCTCAATTTGCTCACCTTCGCTGGCGACCCCACATTATGGACGAGATTCTGGGATATGTTTAGATGTGTGGTGCATGACAGGACTGATTTAAGTGCGATTTAAAAACTGACGTATTTAAGGGGTCAGCTACAGGGAGACGTCTATAAACTAGTAGAAGGCTTTACGGTTGAGGGTGCAAGTTATGGCCCTGCCGTGGACTTGCTTCAGGAGACTTTCGGGCATCCCGACAGAGTAAAAGCAGCACACATCATGAAGTTTCATGACCTTGTCTCACCTAAATGTCAAACAGCACAACTAAAGGCTTTTTACGCCAATTTGGAATGTGCGATGCGATCTATGACTAGTCAGAGGGTAAGTTTAGAGGAATTCTGCGTGGTGAGACTCTTGAATAAATTGCCATCACCAGTTAAGGAAACCGTTAGGAGGGAGATGGGTGATCAGAGTCTAGATTATAAGACTTTTACACGGTGTTTTCAAGCAGAACTCTACAACATGGTGGGCCAAGATACCCCTGTGAAGGAATTTCCTATGGCTACAGCTACATTCACGATGCAGAGCGGTAGCACCCAAGTTGCCTGTAAATTGTGTAGCAGAAAAATTATCCCTGGTACAACTGCTTTAAATATAAGACAGGTTCTCTCAGAATAAAGAGAGCCAGGCAACTACAGCTCTGTGTCGGGTGTCTCTCCAGTGAACACGGTAGTAACGGGCGTACAAACCCAAATATTAAGAATTGTAAATTCTACCGTGCAAACATTTTCACTCCCTGTGCCAAAAGCAGAAAGAGGTGAGTTCAGCAGGTGGTGGTAGTAGTAATAGAGTAGAGTTAACTCCAAAAACCTCAACAACAATATCCATAAGTATGAGTAAACAGACAGTAATTTTACCCACAGTTAAGCTGCATGTAAAGGGTAAGTACAAGAAGACCGTAAAGGTCAGATCGCTACTTGATCAGTGGTCGCAGAGGACTTTCGTGAAGAGCTCTGTATTACCTTCCCTTTCATATGAATAAAGGGAACAGAACAATTGAGTCTTCACGGCTTCAATGGAACCGAAACCTCTCGTGAGTATCCTGTTGTAGCACTAAAGTATATACTGTACATCGTGGCAGATATCATCGTCTTGACGCAATAGTTGTCGATGATCTCCCCGAACACAAGGGCGAAACTAGTCTAAAAGTTGAAATCACTAATTTACAGCGTCGTGGCATAAAATTGGCCGATTCATACGTTACCGAGACAGCACAATTACAGTTATTAATAGGTGCCGACCAGTACTACAACATAGTGCGACCTGGCTACAAAAGGGCAGGAAATTTGGTTTTACTTCCTACCAAATACGGATATGCCCTTAGTGGTTCTTATGCGGCAACCACGTCTAGCTCCAACACTGAGGTTGTTACAATACTTAAAGTGGCAGTGACCGCAGTAGATCAATATATGTCTACTAGACAATTTCCATGTCATAAAGAGTTAAGTGCTTTGTGGGATTTAGACCATATTGGTATCTCACCTAAAGAGCATTCACAAGCCGAACGGCAAGCTTTGACCACATATGAGGAAACAGTCACGTATGATCCTGAGAGTCAACAATATCAGGTACATCTGCCCTGGACCGAAGAAAAGGGACGGTTGCCCACCAACAAAGGTTTGGCTGTGGGTAGGTTACGAGGACTCCAGAAGAGGTTCATTGCTGATCCTGGGTTTTGTCAACAATATTCACAGGTAATTTCTGATCAGTTGTTGCGTGGTTTCATTGAGGAAGTTCCATTCGATGACTCTGGGTCATGTCACTATCTGGCACATCATGGGATCATAAAGGAAAGCAGGACTACTCCGGTGCGTATTGTATTTGATTGTCCCGCTAAGATAAACCAGTACAAGCTCAGTCTGAATGACTGTCTGTACACGGGACCATCATTAGTACCGGAGTTAGCTCAAATTTTGTTGAGATTCCGTCTGCATCAGTATGCGTGGGTCAGTGACATTGAGGAGGCCTTCTTGATGTTGAAACTACATGAAGACGACAAAGATTACACCAGGTTCATGTGGCCAAAAGATCCTCTTCGTCTGGATTCGCCTCTTTGTTGTTATCGGTTCCAGGTTGTATTGTTTGGCGCTACCTGCTCCCAGTTTCTGCTGAACACAACCATCCTAAATCATCTTTCCCTTGTTGAAGTAGACCCAAAGATTGTACAGGAAATTAGAGCGGGGCTATATATCGATAATCTCCAAGGTACGGGCGACAATGAAGATTCCCTCGTCCGTGCATACGGTATGGCTCGTGAAGTTATGAATAATGCCCACTTGTTCCTGCGTCAATGGGCTACCAATGGTCTTGTTCTGAGAGAGGTGTTGCAAAAGGATGGTGTTGCTGCTGAACAGCAGGAACTGGTGAGAGTTCTTGGACTACTATGGGATACGGCTTCTGATTGTCTTTCCTTTGGAGTAGCCTACAGTACACTCCGGTCGAGCATGTGACAAAGCGTGAATGTTTGAAATTTTCTGCCAAACTCTTTGATCCTTTGGGTGTTTTATTGCCAGTGTCTATAAGGTCTAGAATATTTCTCCAGCAACTGTGGAGACTAAAGATGGATTTGGACGAGGATCTTTCTGAGGACTTGAACACGGAATGGTTGGGGATAGTAGATGATCTGGTACTCTGTAGTCATATTAAGTTTGCTCGGAGGGTTGTATACGATCATGCTGTATCCTTACATGCATTCGCTGATCCCAGCAGTATAGCATATGGGACTGATGTGTATCTTGTTGGGTCAGAAGGCAGCCATTTGGTCATGGCAAAGGGCAAAGTCGCGCCAATAAAGTCCCTTTCTATTCCTAAAATGGAATTAACTGCAGTTTTGCTTGCCGCAAGAATTGTAAACTTTATTGAGGTAGCCTATAAAGATAAACTTCATATCTCTGAAACCTATGTGTGGAGTGACAGTCAGATTACCTTACACTGGATAAATAGTAAAAAGAAATTACCAGTGTATGTCACAAACCGCATCGACGAGATACATGCTCTAGTTCCGACTGCTCATTTCCGGTATGTGTCGACTAAAGAGAACCCAAGTGATATGGTATCTCGAGGCGTGTCTGCTAAGTTTTTGAGTTCTTCTGCGTTGTGGTGGAATGGGCCTAGTTGACTCCCGAACCCCGATGGATGGCCAGAAAATATAGTTCTCAAAGAGCAGCCTGCTGGTATCGTGACCCAAATTGTAGGCACGGTGCCCCAAGAGGACACACAGTTATGGGACTGGGACAGATATAGCAGCTATGAAAAATTACAGCGTGTCACGGCATGGGTGATACGTTTCACCAAAAATGTAAAGGCAAAATTAAAAGGCTTGCCTCCCACAGGTAGTGATTACCTCAACATAAATTAAATCAAGACTGCAGACAATATTCTACTCAAATTATGCCAAAAGGAAAGTTATTCGCAGGAATACTCAATACTGGTAAAGGGTGAACAGTCTAGAAATAATTAAAATTTGCCAGTTAGGACTACACCTGAAGGGAGAGATTATACATTGTGGAGGCAGGTTGAGATTAGCGGCTATCTCGGAAATGTGCAAGATTCCAAAGCTTCTGCCCACCAAACATCCCTTGACCCACCTAATAGTAGATAGGTGCCATCGGCTCTGTTGCCATTATGGAGTCGGCCACGTGGTTACCTACATCAGACAGAAATGGTGGGTCCCTAGAATCCGGCAGGTGGTGAAAAAAGTACTGCGCAATTGCCTAAAATGTCGTAGGGTACAAGGTAAACCCTACAAATATGCCGGACTACCCCCTTTACCTGTCCTGCGGACCACTCCTGGAGACCCCTATAAGGTCACTGGGGTGGACTATAGTGGAGCAATCCCTATCAAAGACTCACCAGTCAAGGCTTACATGATCCTATTCACCTGTGCTGTCACCAGGTCGATACACATCGAAGTAGTCACCAATCTCACATGTGATAGTTTCCTCCACGCTTTCAGGAGATTCTGCAGTCGACAAGGTTTTCCCCGTATTATCTTGAGTGACAACGCAACTACGTTTGATGGGGCCTCTAGGTACCTATCCGATGTATGCAATCATCCTAAGGTTCAGTCTCACCTTGGCAGTGTGCAATGTGAATGGCGGTTTATTCCTGCCAGAGCTCCATGGCTTGGTGCCATCTGGGAGAGAGCCATTGGCATTGTCAAGGCGGGACTGAAAAAGGTATTAGGACGTGCTGTCATTTCCATAGAGGATTGACAACTCTACTCCTGGAAATTGAGGCAACTGTAAATGACCGTCCTCTCTACTACGCATCGGGTGACCTAGAGGATCCTACCCCAATCACACCCTCCGTGTTGGTGCAGAGACATCGGTTGCGGGATCTTCCTGGGGAAAGTGAAGTGGAGAATGAGATTAAGGATCCGGACTACATCAACAAAGATGTGATCTCAGCCAGATACCGGTATATCCGCAAATTATCGCAGGATGTCTGGAAACGCTGGTCTAATGAGTATCTGGTGACACTCAGGGAGGCACATAGAAATAAACTTCGACCAATCAACTGTCAGTGGCCAAATATCGGTGATGTCGTTACCATCCATGACGAGGGTCCTAGTGCTTTCTGGAAGTTGGGCCGTATCACGGAATTATTACCCGGAAGGGACGGTGAAGTCTGAGAGGCTAAAATCCGCACCAAGACGGGCATCTTCACACGGCCAACTATCCGTTTATACCCTCTTGAAGGGGATATTGAGAGCAAGGGTGATACCTCGGAGACATTCCCATAGTGGCAAATTCAGGTGGCCATCCTGTTGACGACCAAAGTAGACATCCTCGTCGACAGGCGGCTCAAGCATCCTCCCAATTATGGCGGGATAAGTTAGCCTCCGGCTGTTGTAAATGTTCTATAACCTCGGGGGCGGGAATATGTCCATACTTTTATTTCCATAAGTATTGGACAGTCTAAATTTAAGTGTAAACTTAAGTAATAAGTAATAAGTTTGTAGGAATAAGAATCATAATATGATTTAGCCGTCCGGCTGGCTCAGTTGATAGTGTGCCTGATTCCCATCTTAAAGGTCTCGCGTTCTCAATCCCCGCTCAGATTGAAAAGTTTTTCTGGGATATAGCCGGCGGTTACCATCTCCCCATGAGCAAGGGGGATGGGTAATGGTCTCTGGTAGACTAAAGAAAGCCAAGCGCTTGTGAATCCTCGAAGGAGGAGATACGGGCGCTATATAAGTAACCAGAAGATTATTATTATTATTATTATTATTATTATTATTATTATTATTATTATTATAAATGGGAAGAATATTGAATTATGTTCTGTATTAGATATTAGTTAGTAATATATCGTTCCTATAAACTTAGGTAATTAATTAAAGGCAGGGAAATATCTCCCGACCTGTTTGTGCACACGCGGACCAGCAGGGGTCCCGCGATTTACCTGAGAGCTCACTTGCTCTTAGACCACCACCGCCAACAGTACAATTCTCTCGTTATCATTCCTTTCCATTAACCCGTTAGAACTAACCTCAGCGTAGATTCCCATCAATTCACCTATCATCTATTATCCTCCTAATTATAAATTAAGTATTGAGGCCCCCATCTGTCATTCACTATCTACTAAACTTCTTTAATCATCCCTTGTTTTCAATCAACGTGTCAACCATACCACCATTCATGTTGCCTAGTTCCACTCCACACTAACCCTACCCGTCGTCTACGCCCCAGCAACCAACCAGGTAATATACTATTGTGTGGTGTTCTTCAATTTACAGTTCATTTCCTCCAATAACATCCACAGAGCCTTTCCTTTGTATAGTGGAATGTTGATGCTTATCACTATTTGTTTGTTTTCATTCTTCTCAAGTGCCTTATCCTTGGAAACCATTAACATGTGAAACCATAATATTACTTTATACGGGAAATAGAACAATTAAATTGATAATGTTACCCAAAAGCTCGCAATTGGGCGTCCTGTGAGTTATAGTGATAATATTTTTGTTCTTGTAATATGAATACAATATTGGACATTTTGTCACTAAGTTCATCACCAAATTCCTCTTACCGTATAATACTATCATATTCAAAACAATAAAAAAACTATTTAAGCTTTGTCATTGATGTTTTACATTTAGTTAAACATAATATATTGTGCAGACACACACACATATACATTTTCCATCTTTAAGGTTTTAAATTCATAATTTTCTTAAATGTATGTCAGTAGAGAGAGAAAAGAAAAAAGAAAGCATAAATTAAATTGTACACACTCTGTAAGGATTTCTGTGCCCTTCACAATCTCCATATTTTCCACATTGAGTAACTACCTGTAATGGACGGAAAATCTTTGAGCTAATAACTATTTCCTTATATGTATTGTTACTCATTGCAACAAAAACACACTAACACACACTCTCTCTCTCTTTCTCTCTCTCTCTCTCTCTCTCTCTCTCTCTCTCTCTCTCTCTCTCTCTCTCTCTCTCTCTCTCTCTCTCTCTCTCAGTCAGTTAGGCTGAAAGGGATGAAATGAAGAAAGCGCATGGCAGGTTAGTGGTAGGTTGGTTAACCATAACGGAGGGAAGGAGTAGCATGAACTTTGGGTGGGGGAATGGTTGATAGGTTGGTAAAGAAGTATAAACTAATGAAGGCAAGTAGGTATGCAGGCATGAAGGTGCCTATGCAATTATTTTCCGTATCAGCGGATAAAATGAAAATATGGATCCAAAAACACAATCTCCCTACATGCTGTATCTGAGGCTTGGTTTGAAAACAAATGTGTGTGTGACTAAATACGTGGGGTTCTTTAATGGAAGTTGTTGGTTTTATCCTATTATATTATATATTATTGTTGTTGGTGTTATCCTATTATATTATATATTATTGTTTGTATTCCATGTATGAAATAAAGGTAGTGGACAGGTTAATGACAAATTAGTTCTTGCATTCTTGAGATCAGTTTTAACTACAAAAAGGATTAATTTTGATGATCTGGCTCCGCCAGTAGTGCACATAGTAATACAGATGTATTAGATAATTAGGCAAAGTTTGCTTATAGGTGCAAAATAGAGAAAATCCGAGAGAGGAGAAGAGGACACAGGAGGGACGTTAAGACAGAAAGAGAGGAGCCACCTGAGAGTGTTTTACAAAGTTTTGTATACCGGTCTCCAAATTTAGTTTTACTTTGTTCTACGTTTGCACACAGTGTGTGTGTGTGTGTGTGTCTGTTTGTGTGTGTGTTACATGGATCAATAGGAAATAATTTATCTATAAAGGACCTTACAACCCTCATTCCAAAGAGCCACTCTTTATGGGTATAATCAAACAATACTGATTAATAGAAACTTGACGCTGAATAGAACCATTGTTTTGTTAACTATTTATTCCCATTGCATTGTGTGCATATTCCAATTTATTCAATTAACCCACTGAGCCCCAGCTAGTTTAGAATAAATGTACCACCTGGGACCGGCTGTTTCTGATTTGTTTTGTTTTTCCAGAAACAATAGCGAATGAGTTACGAATGAAGGAAAAACCACAAAAAAACAATCAAAAATGTCAAAAATTGGTCCTACGGAGCCCCCAAAAGTCGATTTTACAAGAGTAAAAAATTGAAGGCAAATACACCCCAAATACCGAGTTTTGCGCGCTCACGCGCACGCAGTTATACTTTGAGATTTTGAACCATCGGCATGGTTGCATGTGATACTTACACAGTTCCCATACAAATTTGAGCCCTCTAGGTGCCATAGGACCGGAGTAATTGGGACCGGGCCAGCCAGGACGCATGGTTTGCGTCACTGGGGTTTAGCGTTACATACATTGTGGACGCAAACCCTGCATTGCTGGGGCTCAGTGGGTTAACAAACTGATCTATTTAAAAGCTAGTTCTTAATTCAATATTTCTCAAGCATTTGTATTCCCATAAATCTAGTTTCAAATCGCCAGTATGACTTCCTTAACCCAGGGACTGCTGCCAGACTCTTAAGAGGTTCTACTGGGCGAATGCGGCCAGACTCTTAAGATCCAAGGCATAAAAAAAAACTTTCAAAACATCCTAATGGCACTCAAAACAAAGCAATTTGTGATTAGGTGAGATCATTCCCCTCCATTACTTGCTACCACTCCTATATATGTGTCCTCCCCTTCCCCTCCTCCTAGTTTTCCTCTTATTTTCCCTTCTATCGGGTAATTTTCGATGCAAATTTCACCCCTCCAGTCTCTTAACATGGGTGAGGCAGCTAGAGATCCTTGCAACACAGAACTCAGACTCGCCAGTATCGCTTGTGAGCTCAGAGAGGGAGGATATACGTCCCCCCAACTCTCACCACATGATACGACCTTGCGGCAATAATACGTCTTTTTCACCCCCCAAATGCTATTCCAACTTCTTTTATTGCTCTTAAATGTTCATATGTTCCCCCAACATAAGCTACTTGTGTGCGACATGAGCTTATACAGAGATCCTAAAGAGATTCCCAAAAGGAAAGTGTAGCTGCTGAAGAACAAGGAAGTTAGGGATAGGTTTCATAGTGAACTGGAGGAAATTAATAGAAATAATGAAGCTAGGCCTAACGATGTAAATAGTCAATGGAACTTTCTTAAGCATAGCCTTATCGCTGCCACTGTCAAAGTCTGTGGGAAAACAAAGGGTTACCCCAGGAATAAGACCTCCTGGTGGTGGAACAATGAGGTGGAACATGCTGTGAAAGAGAAAAGTAGATGCTTCAAAGTATGGAAGAAGGGAGGCAGCAAGGAGGAATACCAGGCAGCTAAACGAACTTCCAAAAGAGATATTTACAATGCTATAAAAGGCATTAAGGACATGGTCCTCGAACAAGTGTGTAACACTGACAATCCCAATGGAATCTTCAACCTAGCTAGGCGAGTTAAAAATGACAGTAGGGATATTATAGGTGAACAGTGTGTTAGAAACGATAATGGGAAGATTGTGTATGCAGAAAATGAAATCAGAGAAGCATGGAAGGCACACTATGAACGATTGCTAAATGTAGAGTTTGAATGGTATAAGGAACAGCTTTGTATCGAGAAACCAATATCTGGACCCCTTCCTTTGATAGCACCAGCTGTAGTGAGTGGCGCAATCAATAAAATGAAGGATGGTAAAGCTCCAGGATGCTCTGACATTGTCGCTGAGATGATAAAAGCCTCAGGGGAGACTGGTGTCAACTTAGTCACTGAGCTGATAAACACCATTATTAAAGATGAGAAAATCCCAGAGGATTGGCTCAAAAGTGTAATAGTAAATATGTACAAAGGAAAAGGGGATGCTCTAGATAGAGGAAATTATAGGGGCCTGAAAATGCTTGACCAAATCATGAAGGTCTGTGAGAGAGTCTTTGAGGGATTGATCAGGCAAAGCATCTCCATTGATGATATGCATTTTGGTTTTATGCCAGGACGGGGTACAACCGATGCTATCTTCATAGTCAGGCAGATACAGGAAAGATACTTACTAAAATGCAGGGATCTTTACTTTGTTTTTGTAGACCTGGAGAAGGCCTTTGATAGGGTGCCTAGAGATGTTGAGCAGTGGGCTATGAGGAATCTTGGTGTGGAATAATGGCTGGTGTGTGTGATAATGAAGATGTATGAGGATTCGCGAAGTGCGGTGATGGTGAAGGGTGTACTGAGTGATGAGTTCGCAGTTCGTGTTGGAGTCCATCAGGGTTCAGTGTTAAGCCCCCTCCTCTTTATTATGGTCTTGAAGGCACTGCCTAGAGTTTTTAGAGGCGGACCCCGTTGGAACTGTTTTATGCAGACGACTTAGTCCTAATAGCTGACAGTATGCAAGATGCTGAGGCCAAATTCAGAGAATGGAGAGATGGCATGGTGAGCAAGGGTTTAAGAGTCAATATTAACAAAACCAAGGTTATGCAGTGTAGATTGAGACAAGGCAATATGGAAAAAAGTGGTGCATACCCATGTGCAGTGTGTGGAAAGGGTGTGGGCGTTAACTCAATTCAATGTAGCATCTGTTGATGTTGGGTACACCATGGGAGTAAACGCTGTAGTAGAATAAAGGGACCCCTGCCGAAGGATAATTCAGAAATAGAGAAATTTGAGGCGTATTGTGCAAAGGCGAGCTTGTGTTAAGTGATGATCCTGTGACTGTGAATTTTGGAAATGAGTCATTGGAGCTGGTGAACAAGTTTTGTTACCTAGGAGATACCATCTCTGCCGGTGGTGGGGCCGAAGTTGCCACTGTTGCTAGAATTAGGTGTGGCTGGGGGAAGTTCAGAGAACTGCTGCCAATCCTGACCATGAAAAGAATGCCACTCCCCCTGAAGGGAAAGGTGTATGCCTCATGTGTTAGAAGTGCAATGACGTATGCCTCAGAATCATGGGCTGTTAAAGTAGAGGATGCCAACAGAATGGAACGTAATGAGATGGGAATGGTGAGATGGATGTGTGGGGCCAGGCTACAGGATAGAATAACAAATGTTGAGCTGAGGAGACGTTTAGGTATAAAGAGTATTAGCGAGGTGATGCGTACAAGTAGACTGGGATGGTATGGACATGTGGAGAGAATGGATGAACAAAATTGGGTGAACAAATGCAGGTCTGTGATTGTGGAGGGAGCTGCACCAAGGGGTGGACCGAGGAAGACCTGGGATTGGACTATACGTGCCGATCTCAAATCCAAGAACTTGACAAGTGAAGCAGCCCTTAACAGGATTGCCTGGGACGCCGCCATTAGGACAAGAGACTGAAACTGCACGTATGTGTGGAACACTCAGTCTTAAAATTTTATGTATATATGCATGTATTAAAAGCAAAATAGGCACATATGGATAAGTAATAATTATTATGTTACATATGACAATTTTCGTCAAAATAGAACCAAATACCTTCGCTTGGCAGGAGGGTTTGAACTACCATGGCTTCGCAGTTCATGAGTTAAAGACCGCTCTCCTGGTGATATATTTTTCTACCTTGCTAACTCTTTGTCATCCTCCTGTCAGAACTTTGGTGAGACCTTCTCTATAGTGCTAGACATATCAATTTGATAGTCTGGCACAAATCTCTAATTTATAAACTAACCACCTTAGGTTTCTATCCCTCCATCTGTGCCTTTATCTTAAATTTACTTTCTGGCCGTTGCATAGCAGCAGTTGTGGACGGTCATCACTTACTTCCTCACCCCATCAACTCCAGTGTTCCTCAGGGTTCTGTCCTGTCTCGAGTTCTCTTGCTAATATTTATTAACCCAATCAGTATGGGCAATTTTCCCTAATATTAGGGCTCATTCAGGCATTCCTGATTGCTTAACTCATTATCTGCAGGAGACGTTTCCAAACGCCATGGCAATTTACAGCAATTTAAAGGATTTTAACCCTTAATTAGCGGCTCACCACATAAGTCGAGTTAAATAAAGCTGGACTATGTGGCGGCGCTCGACATAGGTCGAGTGGCAATTTCAGCACGTAATGTTGCTGAGAGAGAGAGACAAGTGGTGGCAGGAGACTAGCGAGCGTATGACTGCTCCAGACCACCGCGGCGAACCTACTGACACGAATCTCAGCTCCCTCCTCCCTCTCTCACTCGCTACATACTGAATTATATGGGGAAAGTACCGAATTACATGCTTTTTGCACTCGCGTTGCACGGTTATTGCAAGAAAACTAGCCATCATAAAAGGATCGTTATGGTGTCATTCGAAAGCTCTGTTTATGCCCTTTCAGGGATAGGTACTTGTTTTACGTTCTGGGTCTTATTTAGGCATGAAAATGATCACGTAAACAGCCCTATTTTGGCTAAAAACACCCCGCTGGGCGGTACATATAAATAAACCGCATAGGCCGCTCGTAAGGTGTTAAAGCCTTTTAAAGCCTGTAGAATTGAGTGCGAGGGAGCGGGAGCGCAACAGGCCACACTTCCCTCCCCCAGCCAGGTGGCCGCGGCACTGAGAGCCCTGAGTCAAAGTCTCGCGAGATATACAGTGCTGCCAAATGCAAATGTAGCGCGACATTAGCGATAATTGCTCATTTTAGCGAATGTCTATGGTAGCGCTGCGGGTGAACCCGCGACCTACTTATAGATTTTGGCTGAATACATTTAATTTAATTCAGACACTTGCCTAATCAATCAGGGGTGCCTGAATTACACCTAATGTGGCGGAAATAGGCGGAAATATGCCCGCAGCCAAAGTGTTAAGCAAATGCCTAAATGAAATAAAATGTTTGCAGCAATGCACTAAAAGAAATGAGCTTGCCAATGGCACCAGAACGAGCTCTGTAGTTCGCGGCTCACCCGCAGTGTTATTACAGACATCGGCAATATTCGCCAATAATTAGAAATGTTCCGCTACATTTGCCTTTGGTAACACTTAAGGGGACCGCCCAGTTTTATTTGGGTGAAAATCGATGGAATTTGGCATGTTGAGCTGAACCCAGAGACATCAATGTACGTCTGTCATCCGTCAGTGTGGCAACTCCCAAGGCAAAAAAACAACAGGAAATTGGTCTAAATCGATGTTATTTCAAACTTTCGCGGGCGCCATAGCACCCCGCAATGGGACAAATAGGGGGGGCGGTCGTGGTATGTCTGTGTATCGAAAAAAGGACCAGGTGCTAAATATTAGTGGAAAGCTTATATATGAATATATGAATACATATGAATATATAAACTTATGCATAAATGCCTAAAACCGAAATAGAGAACATGTATACTACGTTATATGTACTTTGACTGGAGTGAAGACATCACTGAACTTTACACGCCTTTTTCTCAAAACGTAAGGGATCGACCTTTGATCGACAATAACTTTGTAACTACTGATCATATAAGGATGGTACTTACACCGTTGGAAAGCTCGTGAAATGCTATACAAATCTCTTGCGCCTTTTTTTGCATCTCCGATTTATTGCGACACAGCCCCTTGGCATAGGTAGCTGACCACGTAGTAAAAAATAATTACCTAATTTCCGAGTCACCTAATTCCGCAATTAGATAAAAAATAAAAAAAATAAGCCGAGAGAGTTGTAAAACCACCTGTCCTGAGTTGTCTGATCACTCTGAAAAAATTATACAGTGCTTGGGTTTCAAGCCTATCGACGTCAGAATTTGTATTGTATGTTCGAACTAATTTCCACCCTAATTCAGGAACTAATTGACCTAGAGAGAAAAATAACAAAAAATATATTCCTCCTTACATCATCCTCCATAAGTGTGCGAAATCTTATTGAAATCGGACGAAGTTTAGTGTCACCCCCATAGTAAATACCGGGCTGTCCCCTTAATATATCTCGTAAATCCCCACCACAGAACCTAAGTGCCGCGGAAAATGTGCTGGAAAGTGGACGGGGGCCTGCCATGCTCCTGATCACTCGCACTTGTGTCCACAGGCTTTAAATACCAGAACATTTCCAGGACGTACCTGTACGTCAACCACAGTGAAAGGGGATATGATCTTCTCAACTGTACTTCTAGTCCTATCGACTCATATGTTGATGATCTTCTGATCTATCAACTATCTCCGGTTGAGGCAGAGAAATTTTTGTTATTTTCAATGCTTCCCAAACCCGATTTCTCCTATCTACCCATCACCATCTTCCACAGGAGTTTCCCTTAATTTCAACAATCCAGGTATACCAATCTGCTAACTAAAAGAATATGTGTATTATATAACTATTATGCAGAGAATAAAAAAAGAAGAGAGTCAAGAAGTTCCCAGCAGTACTCCACTAGCCAATACACAAAGGACAATGCCAGCTTCAACTTCAACCAACAAAATAGCTGTGATAAAGACATCTAACACAATGCCCCCTCCAAGACAGTTTTCTTTACCCCCTACCACCCCATTTTTTCTCACACAAACAGGTACAGCCAATCATAGAGCCATGACGTCAGAGCGTCGCCCACCAAGGACACTCGTCACTCAGCTGACAGCTTACCTTCCCCCACATGCTACCTGGGTGGTTAAATATAGGAGAGTGCCGAGCCAGAGAAACAAGGGTACAAGAGCTGCCCCAACCCCAACACACAGGCCCTCTCTCCCCTCAAAGACACTGAGACCAGGAGGAACAGAAAAATTAGCAAAGAGCGGGAGGAAAGATTGTTTGTGAGGTCAACCCCTCTCCTTAATTCAGAAAGTTCTTTTTAGGAACATCTCCCCTCAGCAACTCTTGATTAACCTCAGCAACCCTTGACAGGCCACAACTTCAATTGCCGACTTGCGAGTTTCAGGCTATAATGAAGTTGGAGCTGTAGACATCGATATTTAACATAATTTACAGCTAAAATACGGTTGTAGTTCATTTATATATACTGTATATATAACCCAATTCAGCATACCATCTTTCTATCAGAAACTTACATTATTATTGCATTTCTGCTTAATGTCGATGTTCATGGCTTCAGCTTCCTTATAGCCTGAAACTCGCAAGTGATCAATTGGCAACCCCTGTGACTCTGTGAGGCACACAAAGAGTTCAGCAACACTTGCTCTCAGTCTAAATTTGAAAACCCTTGTTCTGGCACCAACCCTGTGACCCCTTTCAGCAACCCTTGTGTGGCCCCAACCTCAATCGGCAACCACTGTGAGGCACCTAGAGAGTTCAGCAACCCTTGCTCCCTTGCCAAACCTAAGAAATAAAACAAAAAGAAGAAGATAGTATAACATGCATAGGTTACCAACCCAGAACAAGATGAATACATAACGAGACTTTGACATCCCTGATGCACTTGGAAATTTTATTTGTTAATATGGCCTTAGTACTTTGAGATAATTATATATTAAAGATACCTCCCAATAACATTATACACTATCTTAAAGTCATACGAGTATTCATTGATATTTAAAGTTATTTACATCTTTGTTGATAGTCTCCTTATTCTTTATGATTCTTTGGGTTTCCTTTACAACATCCGCTCGACACATATGTATATACAATATATATATATATATATATATATATATATATATATATCAATGCTCGGCCCGGATTTACACTTAACCCCTCCATCCCCAACGTCGAGACGTGTTCTACGAATATCGAAATTTACCTGGGATCTGAGTGTCAATAAATAATACATCAGCTGGGGTTCAATTGGTTAATGGGTTATCTATCTATCTATCTATTGCCTGACGCCGTGATCCCCGAAGGGGTGGCCACGAACGAACCACCCCCATGCACCTCTGTCCCCAGTCAGTCGACGCCCTTCCTCCCAAACAGCACCGCCTTCATCCATATACTTCCTCACTCCATCCTTCCACCTCTCTTTCGGTATACCTCTCCCTCTCTGTCCTTCCACCTCGCTCTCGTACACCTTCTTAGTCATTCTCACGCTTCCCATACGTTCCATATGGCCGAACCATCTCAAGGTGTTCCTTTTCACACTTTCCAGCACATCTACCTCTACACCACACCTCCTTTTTTACTTCCTCATTCGTCTGTCTATCCCTCCATGTATCTCCGCACACACTTCTCAAGTAACTCATTTCCACCCCTCTCACTCTTGGTCTGAGTCTCTTCTCAAACGTCCATGCTTCGCATCCGTAAGTCAGTGTCCGGGTTACCACACTGTCATGCAAAGACTTTTTCACTTCCATACTGACCACCCTATTTCTGGTTACTGCTTTCAGCGTTCCTACAACCCTCTTCCCCTGTTGTACCCTCTCCCGCATTTCTTCATCCATAGTCCCATCCTTACTAAACACACTGCCCAGATACTTAAGAGCTGATGATCTCCATAGCCTGACCGTTCAACTTCACCTCACACTCTGTGACTTCACCCCTTTCGAAGACCATAACCTTGCTATTCCCCGCATTTACCTTCAAATTCCATTTTTCGCACACTGTTCCAAACTCATTTACCAGACCCTGCAACTCTCATTCATTATCGCTCATCAGAACTGTATCATCCGCAAACAGCAGTATAGGCAGCTTCCACTCATTTACCTCCCTTTTCAGCGATACACCAACATCCACTACTTTTCCTAGTATTTTTTGCATGACTCCATTCATATATACAGTAAACAACCACGGGGACATCACACACCCCTGTTTCAACCCAACATTCAGGTCAAAGAACTCGCTCTGCTCATTCTCCACATATACCGCCACCTTTGCAGCTTCATACATGCTCTTCACTGCTTTCAGCAACTTGCCATCTACTCCATATACTCTAAGTACTTTGCACATACCTTCTCTATCCACTCTGTCATAGGCCTTCTCCAAGTCCATAAAGGCAACATACACCTTTTGTTGCTTCTCCAAATATTTCTCCACAACACAATTCAGGGTAAAAATCTGATCTACACATCCTCTTCCCTTCCTAAAACCTCCTTGCTCGTCGCCTATCCATTTCTCCGTTCTCTCTCTCACTCTCTTAATCACTACCCTACTGTACACCTTCCCTACTACGCTTAGAAGAGATATTCCTCGGTGATTACCACACACTGCTCTTTCCCCTTTAAGGGGTTAAATGGTTGAAAAAATCAAATAGTTTGTCTTATCAATTATCTCTCTCTTATAATATGGCTACTGCAATCATATTTTTATTTTTTAAAGATATCTCCGTGCATGCCACCCTCCTTTCGGAAAGTAGGTGCTACACTCCTCTCAAAATATTCTCATCTGGCCTTCAATGTGTTTTGTTTACTCAATTGGTAAGCTCAGCTAGTGTTGACAAAAATGTTTTAATATTTTGACCACATAATTTGTTATTAGATAACGGCACGTTTTTAGATAGTGTGTTCATTAATATACATACAGATGAAGCTCTAAGCTGAGTGGACTATATATAAGACTTCAAGAGATATTTGAGATTTATTCATAATGATCGCCAACCATCTAATTACTTTCTGTGGTAGTACAAAGGAGTACAAAGGAAATCAAGAAACAAGTATAATGCTGCTTGTCCTCCAAAACGCTGAGGATCAAGTGTCCCAACAGTGGTTTAGAGTGGGTAAGGGAAAATTGGAAAGGCACGTACTGCCCTGGAGCTAATGTCCGTGGCAGGATTAGGATGTTATTAGGGGACAGATGGGTTAGTATCATAACACACGTGATCTTTCGTGTATCTGGGAAAAAAGAGTAACGTCTTAGTAATATATATATATATACAGTATATATATATATATATATATATAAGTCATTCCTTATCGCATTCATACTTTCTAACGTACAATGTACTGCTGGTGATAAGGCACAATCTAACTGGCATATCTTTAGAATGTTATGAACATAAGCATGAACATACTAATGAATGAGAAAGAGAGATAGACAGAGAGAGAGAGGGGGAGGGGAGTATTTGGTCCTTGAAAATTTTAAGGAATTTTAAAGCGAAATCCTTACTCTGAGCTGTTGGGAATTTTCTGGTTGTCTGCTGAGTGCGAGTGTGTTTTATGTGTGCACCCTAACCCCCCCTTCCCCCCCTCTCTCTCTCTCTCTCTCTCTCTCTCTCTCTCTCTCTCTCTCTCTCTCTCTCTCTCTCTCTCTCATATATACAGTGTATGTAGAGGAGGTGTGGTGGAGTGGTCTTGCCATTGGCCTGGTAATCCAATGGTCCCGGGTTTGAATCCCGATACATCAATGGGAAGATATTATTGGGATGGAATTTGTGTTGTATCTAGTATCAGTGCATTACCACAAAGCTCACGGAAACGCCAACAAAAAATACCATCATTGTTCCCTGGTTAAATAGCATTGTATGAATATTCCCACATTCAAAATATGCTATAGGGGGGGGGGGGGGGAATTCCTAGCGAATTAATTGCTCAATAGGTGGCGTTCTGAGAGTGAGGGTCCGAGTCTAGGTGGTGAGACGGTAAAGCCGCGAAGCGGCTTCAGAGATTGGGCTGCATCGAGCCGTGAGTAGAACTCTAAGTGCTTCACATGTCTCACTCCCTGGACTGGAACATAACCTCACAGGCTTCACCGTGTTGAGCGGTGGGATGTACAGGCTCTCGGCCTATGCCCGAGAGGGAGTAGTTGGAATATAGAAAGAAAGACACAAAATTATATATACTGTATATATACTGTATATACCGGTCATTCTTTAAAACATTACAATTGCAGCAATGCAGGATGGATTGTATCCTCGGCTGGCTTGCGTAAGGACTCCTAAGGTGTTTCTTAACTTTCGTTGTATCAAGTTTCCTTGTTATTTCATTTCTTCTTGGAGAGAAAATGGATAGAGAGAATGTGTGAGAGATAAAAAGATAAAAATATAACTTAAAATCTCATAGACCTTGTTGTATTGTAAACCTCTATCACTCCAACTTCCAGCCATTATGGTGTCTTAATTGCTGTTGTGAATCACTTGTCTAACCGTTTATATATGAGATACATCAGTGAGTTGTCTCTGGTTTCTACTCATATACAATAAATATAGACCAAAATCCATCAATCAGACCTCGGGGCTCAGAGTCTTGATTAGTAGAATATGCTTTGAAGCTGTACTATGGACTCTCTACTTATTTTACGTTTCCGAAGAGTTGGAAACAAAATTGCACAAATATTTTAGCAAAAATAGCCATAGAGCATAGGAAAGTGCAAGAACTTTTTCGTTCCAATAGAATAACATTGTCTAAAATAGCTCTATATTTAAAGAGTATACAGTATTTATTAACTTCAAACCACTGCTTATAGAACGTTAGATCGCTGCTATTGAGAACACTAAAATATTTTTCCAGTTAAGTCAGTTCTAGAATGTTTTCCAATGGCGAATAATACGATTTTGGATTTTCTTGGTCGATATGCATCATCTTACAAGTATCTAAGTTTAATGGCATCTGTCATGTCTCAGACCATTCACTTAGTCTGCAAGAATATACACCGAGGTGTTCAAGCTCATTCGAATTGTTCACATTTACTTCAAGGTTAATGCTATCTGCAAACTTGGAGATAAATTCAACAGACCAGCATCGACAGTCGAGGTTCATCTTATCAAAGGGAAAAAAGTTATGGCAGTCAAAGAACTCTTTGATACTGGACCTCAAAGGACCTTTATTGCGGGAAATGTTGTCAGAGCCATTAATTTGCCAACAGTGGGGAGATTGAACATGGCAATAACTGGATTCTTGTCAAATAAGGAAACACAGACATTTGATGTGGTTGAACCCCTGATTATATTAGCCAAATACAAAAGTAAGGTGACCACGGTAGTTAAGGAAGACATGAACACTTCTGTGGTAAATAAGGGTGTGAAGGAAGGCTTCTGCCTACTTGACAGAGCGCGGTGTACAACTAGCAGACCGAAATATAGAGCCTGATGTAGTAGGTCCAATTCAACTGATCATCGGCTCCGACTATTGTGGACACTTCTTGTGAAAAATGATTCAGAAACATGGTAGACAGTTAATTTCCTCATCAGGTGGATATATAATTATGGGATCTCTACCCACATTCGGCCCAAGTGAATCAGGCAACCGGATGGATCCAGTCTTTGTGACTCCTGCACAATCTCTGGTGGTGGCCAAAATTGGTGCAGAATTAATTCATCACAAGTAGGAGACATTCTGGAGGAACAACAAAAACCTGTTCACAAACTTTGGGAACTGGACACTGTAGGAATAGAAGCAGATCTTCCCGCTCCTGAAGACATTTTAACATATAATCAATACCTGGACACAGTTGAGTATAAGGATGGCCAGTACTGGGTGCGACTTCCATGGAAGATAATGCCCTCGAATTACCAACTAAGTACCAGAGTTTAAGAAGTCAACTGAATAAAATGTTGGATAGGTTGCGTCAACATCCTTAACGACTGGAAGTTTATCATAATATATTTCAAGATCAGTTGGAGAATTACTTCATTGAGGAGGTCCCAGGTGAAATAAACCACAAAGAAGTGCATTACCTTCCTCAAAATGCTGTAAGTAAGCACTCCAATACTACCCTCATCAGAGTAGTATTTAACTGCAGTGCTCGAGCAGCGAAGAATGAAGCAAATCTAAAATTTAGATTGTCTCTATGTAGGGCCAAATCTGACTGAAATACTACAGTAGGTGATGTACTATTAAAATTCAGGACAAAGAGATTTGGGTTTGTGGCAGATATCTCCAAAACCTTTTTGAGAATAGGGTTAAAGGATCAGGATCGCAAATTCACAAAGTTCCTTTGGCCTGATGATCCTTTTCAGCCTTGTAGGCGGATTAAATAATACCGCTTTCGGTCAGTGTTATTTAATTCCTGCTCTAGTCCCTTCTTGTTGTGCAGCACTTTAAAATATAATTTCCAGAAGACAGATAAGCCGGAAATGGGTCAACTGTTTTACATGGATAATCTTCAGGGCGTTGCTGACAGTGGAGAAAAGGTGATTGAAATCTTCAATTTGGCAAGGCAAGAATTTAAGAAAGCCAATATGCCACTACAAAGTTGGAATTATCTTTCATATGATTTTGGACCAGCTAAGAGGAGACTATCCTGACTACCAAATACCAGAATGTCAACCAGTGTTGA
Organism: Paralithodes platypus; assembly: GCA_032716605.1. NCBI lineage: Eukaryota > Metazoa > Arthropoda > Malacostraca > Decapoda > Lithodidae > Paralithodes > Paralithodes platypus. The sequence goes on from CM064563.1 coordinate 7,890,726, forward strand.
GATTGCAGTGGAAAATTACTACTGATGAGATGTCTCTAAAACCCCTAAAATTTCCCGATGTAAAACTCACAAAGCGCACGCTCTTAACTTAGATTTCTATGATGTTTGACCCATTGGGCATATTTAGTCCAATATCAGTTAACCCGTACAATCCCAGCGACAGCTGCCAGTCATCAGTAGATAAATCACTCCCCAGTCCCAGCGACGGCTATAAGTCGTCAGTAATATACGGTCCTTGTAACTGCCAGTATCAGGCAGTCGCTGGTACCATGACTGTAAACACTGTTCTAAGGAATGGGCAACACTTCTTAGGTTGGCTACAAGCTTCCCCAGGCTGTCTGGGTTAGTGTTTCATCAACTTTTGAGGTGGGATGTTGTTATATTTTGCCTCTGAAGCCATTTTGGCCACATTGCTTGGTACTGGGTGGTACACATATGGTAGTACCCTATGGTACAGTAGGGGTTAAAGGTAAGATTTTAGTTCAGGAATCCTGGAGAGAAACATTGAGTTGGGAACCTCCATTACCTGAATTTGAAAATGAGATGACGGGCCCCCAACCAACGATACACCGAGTGGCCAGCATAACCTCTCAGGCAACCTCAAAACCCCAGGACAGACGACGAGGACATTTACCTGAGTCCCCCCTACGAGTCTGCCGGAATCTACCTGAGTTGACCATGCCCAGCCGCCCATTCCACAGTTCTCTTTCACACCCACAGCCATCTAAGAAAACGGAGGAATCTCTCAGCCAGTCACAAGCCACCATCCTCAGCCAACCACAACCGCCCTGGAACCACCAATTAGAACCCTCCTTTTACGTAGCCTCCACCAGAAGTGACGCTCCCTGTAATGTTCCGCCAGATTTGGAATATGATGAGCACTCCCTTATGCAATCTACTCACCAGCACCCCGGATATTGCAGGAACAAATGGACCTGATGACGCCTGACTACTCCAGGCCCCCGAGGATACAACTACAATCCCCTATGTGTATGTCTGAGTATAATTAGAAGACCTGCAAGACAGCTGCTCCAATTTTAACTTTAAGTGTTTCCTATTTTTCATAGCAGCCCTGAACCTTCCAGCTGCCCCATTAAATATTGTAATATTACCTTGGAACCAGGCCCATATGATAATACCTGAGTTTCAAGGCTAGAATGTATATGTAGCTCACAACAACCATTTTTCCTCTTTCCTCTATGCCCCTTTTCCCTCGAGTTCATTGACACCTGAAGCAAGAAAATATTTGCATAGGACCTCAGAAAAACCTGAGGAAAGTACACACCACCTCACTTACTGACTAGGCATTACCTTTCTGGGACGGCCTAGTTAAGGTCAGAATTTATATGGTGCCCCCCCCCCCCCCTCACCACCTCACTTACTGACTACTGACTAGGCATTACCTCTCTGGGACGGCCTAGTTAAGGTCAGTGTTGCTACGGTGCCCCCCCCCCCAACCTCGCCCCCCTGGCCCTCGAGAGTGCCCCCTGGACGTTGGCCCCCTTCCGGATGACCAGAAGGGCCACCTGTCTGTTGCCTGGCGCCCTGAACCGAGGACCCCTGCTCGAGCTATGGACATAGGCCTGGACCTAGGACCCCTGCTCGAATTACGTAGCCAGGCCTAGATCGAGGACCCCTGCTCGAGGAGGTAACCAGCTGTGCAAGATTGGCTACTACCCTCTACGCCGGCCAGACCAGCACTCTCGCCCCCCTGCCCTCCCAAATACTTAAGTGTTTCTGTGTCTTTTTCTGTTGGTTATTGTTATGAGGTATTGATCATGTAAATATGTGAACCATGTCGTGCCCTGATTTACTTGTGATCTGTGCCCAAGATCCCGTACTTGCGTAATAAGTTGCATCCTTCTGAACCTGCGTTATTCAGAGTTAATCTTGCTTTAATTCCTTGACCCTTGTTCAAGACTTTATTTAATTTATAACTTACGCATACGTTACATATCAGTGTCATTAACATATATTCAGGCCCCCCACGCTCGCAGATTTACTGATTACGTGTATGTTGATTTATTACTTGTGAGTTGAAGTCCCAATATATTCCATGATCAATCCATTTATATAATCACTATTTACCTAGAACCTATGCCCAATTTTCCAACGATTGCTCAGTGTAATTCCTAAAATCTCTATTCACTAATCGCATATGAAATATATCTTATAGACGTGCTTTTATGTTCTTGTAAATCTTGATGTTGTGATATTTCGAATACCGTGTTTAGGAATTCTTTCCTCCGTGTTTTGTGTCATTTTCATCCACCATACACTAATTGTATCTGTGTATTTTATTCACCTCGTCCTGTTAACCCGTTCAGGCCCGAGCCTGGTACTGCCTGTTTTAAGTATCAATGAGTAGGACTTCGTCGCCTACGCCCATGTACAAATTGTGCCTGTACATTTTTTTTCCCTCACCCTGTTAACTCGTTCAGAAGCGAATCTGATATTGCGTTAAATATCAATGAGCTAAACTTCGTCATTAGTGTCAATCTAATTATTGAGTACGATCTACCGATCGATATCTATTAACCAGTCAGTTCTCACTTTTGGAGATTTAACTTTAGCATTCATTCAAGTCTGAGTTTATTGGAACTCAGTTAGTTATTTTGTTGATCTTCATGTGTTGTCTTAATCGCGAATATTGAAGGTTACATCTTGACCAAATTAATACCAACCAGTAGACCTATTAAACTACCTTTTCACTCTTGTTAAATTCACGTTATTACTTTGCTCTACCTAAGAAAAATATAGAAACACGAATTCCTAAGTTCGGTTCGTTATCGTAGCATATGTTCAAGTAATATAATTCTGTAATAAGATATAACTTCCTTGAGGGCGATTTTGATACTTCTCAATTACTATAAATAATAATCTCAGCCTTTTCCTGTAAAGTAGATTGACATCGCACTGCAGCTAAGTTCATAGTTGCATTAACTAGAAAAGGTATTATTTACCATCTCAGTTCACCTGGTGACCTTCCCAGTGACCTGACAAGAGGGCAAGCTCACGCGGTCAGTTTAAAAAAAGGGTCAGCTGAGCCCCACGCGTGACTCAACCTTGTCTCCTGTGACAGTATCTTTATAACCTCAATTCTTCTCATAGTCACCCTAGGATCATTATCTAGGGCATTGAAGTCTCTTTGAAAGTGGAACATATTTGACTCTCATTTATTATTGCATTGAAGGTTAAACTTGATTCTTGTACATTATGCCTCTATGTATGTTTTTCCACATGATCTGATTTAATACTAGACTCTCACGATTGAGTTTTTCTGGTATCAGTAACATTGTTCTGAAATAAGGACATTATATATATTTGCTATTATTGTGGGATTTTGCTTTATGATTATTACTCTCAACCAAATCTCAAGCTTATTCAATAAAATATTTATATGTGTTCTTCCTTGTATTGTTATTGAGTATTATATTGAACCTTTGAATACCATTTTTACTGCTTATAGAACCTACTCGGGACATTCCTGTCAAGTATATTTAAGTCCATCAAACCAGAATCGGATTGTTTTACGGACTGTATCAAGGGAACTAAACGATCAGAATCCGGCACAACACTGGTAGCCAGCGGTGTCTTGATACGGCGTACCAGTACGGATATTTTAGCAATTTCAAATTTGTTTTCCTCGTATTCAATTGACAATATTTTACTCTCATCATGGCAGCAGCACTCAGGTTCGAAATCCCGGTCTTTAAAACCGAGGAGCATGACATCTATACTTACCTGGAAATAGTCAAACCTATCCTAGACATGATGTTTAGGGAAGATGACGCTTCCAAGATACACACCATTGTACTTAAACTAGGAAAATATGCATCAAAGGTATCAGGATACGTGCGTGATAATATGCCAGGGTTGACATGGGCCCAATTTGAAGTTTATTTCAGATCAGCTGTTAGCCCCATATTAGGTCAGACGATTGCAGACAAAAAGTTTCATGCAGTCATATATACTGGCGATTTAGATGGAACCATCGACAAGCTGCAACAACTGGCAATGAACGCTTTCCATGAAGAAACAAACGCACAGAGAAGAAAACTAGTGTTCAAAGCTCTAGTCAGGATCCTCCCTGACCCGGTGGCCAGACATTTTTCCATCATAGACCCTACTAACTATGATGCAGACCTGCTCACAATTAAGAGGATCATGGCAATGCATAACCCGCAAGAACCAAGTCAACCCAGCACCACCAACAAGATAGCAGCAGTGATTAGCAAAGTCACTACTCACCCTACTCCTAGCCCTCTCATTAACAGAGGCCCCACAGTCCCCAAACCCTCAGACAGAATTGAAGAATGGGCACGGATACGCCCTGCTGACTGGAAGCCGTGCAACTCTACCTGCTTGCTTTGGTCAATAAAGAGGTCCTTTGGGGAACTCACAAGGAAAAGGAACAGAGCTCCAAATTGGTGGGCCCAAATACCGAGGGTCAAGCCACGACCAGTGTCCGCTATCACGGAAAATAGCATGGCGGGCATAGAAGAAGACATGGAAGACGCCCCAGAGATTTCAATGCATCAGCCGGAACCGATCCAAGCAGAAAACTTGGATTTTTAGCTCGCCCCCCCCACACAAATCGTCGCGACCATGGCGGGGGCTCATGACAATACACCACAAGGACTTCTGGTGTATCACAAACTCACTCTGAATGGTGTGAAAGTGCTGCTCTTAATTGATACGGGGGCTTCCCTTACTGTCTTTTCCTTCCCTTTTTCCAGAAACATAGCAAAATTTTCGGAGGCATTGTGCCCTCCCACATAATCTTAATCAGTGCCAACGAACAGGTTATTCCCAACCTGGGTCAAACTCATCCGTTGCACGTCCAACCCCCCCATCCCCATCCAGGGGTGAAACACTCATTTGTAGTGTACCCCAGTGAAGCCAAATATGACGGCTACCTAGGGCTATATTTACTAGCAGCCCTTCACGCCTCCATAGATTGTTGGCGCAGGACTTTGTCATACGACTATCAGTCCGGAAGAAAAAAAACAAGCAACAACAAACTCCAACCCCCCCTAACGTCAAACAACCTAAATCCCTTCCCAACCACCCTACCTATGACGTCACTGCCGCTCCAGCCCTAGCCAATCACATCACAACCTTACCTAACTCTGAATCCTCCCCATTCCCCAAATGCCCCTCCCAACCTAACCCTTGCTTAAATGACCCTCCCCAACCCACACCCCATCCTGAACCTCATTCTTGCCCTACCCTGATCCTTTCTCCTGCCATAATCTCTAAATCAACAACCATTCCACCTCATTATGAACAATGGGTCCCTTTGGCGTCCAGATTCCAAGGGCCTGCCCTTTTGACCCCCCACCTCCGAAGCCCTTTCAATGGGGCCTGCCTAACCGCTCCCACTTTGCTACCTCAACACATAAATTGCATTAAGATTGCTAACATATCAGAACAACCTATCCAGCTACCCAGAGGTTTAGAAATTGGAGAACTAGAAATGTACTCCGAAGAACTAACCCCTTCTCCCCCCTTTTCCAACCCTCTTCCTGACATACCCTCTACTCTAACCCCTCACCAACAGACAGACCTAAAAAACCTCCTTCTTTCCTTTCAAGATATTTTCGCCACTTCCAACCCAAGTCTTACATCACCCCATTCAGACCGTGAGCCACCCCATCAAGCAACCTATCAGGAGGAAAAAAACCCATCCAACGACTAGAAGAAGAAAAACAAGTTCAAGACATGCTCACAACAGGAATAGTGAAACCCTCCCATAGCCCTTGGTCTTCACCGGTGGTGCTCGCCAGAAAGAAAGACGGATCCACCAGATTCTGTGTCGACTACCGCCAGCTAAACGATGTCACCATTAAAGACGCCACTCCCCTTCCCAGGATCGACGACTCTCTCGACTCTCTACTAGGAGCCAAATGGTTCATCACCCTAGACCTGCAAGCTGGTTATTGGCAAGAACCTGTCCTAACCGAATATAAAAAAAAAACAGCATTCTCTACTAGCCAAGGAAAACTTTATGAGTTCAGTGTACTTCCGTTTGGGCTCTGCAACGGACCAGCCACCTTTTCCAGGTTAATGGAGTCAGTGCTACAAGGTTTAACTTGGGAGACATGTTTGGCGTACCTCGACGACATCATCGTGTTCGGCACTACCTGGGCAGAACACCTCCAATGCCTTAAACAAGTATTCCAGAGGATTAGATAGGCCAACCTCAAAATTAAACCCTCGAAATGCATCCTGGCCCAAAAACAAGTCAACTTTTTGGGTCACGTACTGTCAGAAGATGGTATCGCCCCAGATCCAGCAAAGTTATAAGCCATCAGTAAAATTTCCCCCCCCCCCCACCAACGTAAAAGGCGTACGTGCTTTCCTCGGCCTGGCCTCTTACTATAGAAGATTCGTTAAGAACTTTGCCACCATTGCTAAACCTCTGCACGACCTCACCAAGAAAGAAGAACCTTTTCGATGGACAGAAGCTAGACTGCAAGCATTTCAGACTCTCAAAACCAAATTAGTTGCCTCCCCCGTTGTATCCTTCCCTGACTATACCCAGCCTTTCCGACTCTACACTGACATATCTCAATTCGGAATAGGCGCAGTTTTAGGCCAAACCTGTGATGGAAAAGAGCACATAATTGCTTGTGCAAGCCGTGCCCTAAACCCTGCAGAATTCAATTTTCCAGCCACCAAGAGGGAATGTTTAGGCATAATTTGGGCCTTACAACATTTTAAAGCATACCTAGCAGGAGTAAAAGTAACAGTCATAACAGATCATCATGCATTGCAATGGCTAAGAAAATCAGACACCAAGAACACCTTAACTGTTCGTTGGAGGGAATCCCTGGAAGAGTTTGACATAGATATAGTCTATCGACCAGGGAAATTGAATACAAATGCGGATGCTCTCTCTCGCCTCCCCCTGCAACATCAAGATGCCACAGAAGAAGAAGACACTATCCACGCCATTCACCATCTAGGACAAGTAGAAGAACGCCAACAAGAATAATTAAACAACTATCAAATACAACAAAAGCCCGACTGGATCCCGAGAAAACTGTTTAACCAACTATCCAGGCGTGGGGATAACTTATTCACTCTAGAAGGAAAAATTGTGATCACCCCCCAAAACGCATTTCCAACTATGCAATCAATACACATGGATAATGGCATCCATTTAGCTCAAAAACGTCTCATCGCCACCTTCCAACAAGTGTACTGGACACCATCTCCTTACCTAACCGCCAAAAAGATAACAGAAGCCTGTAGAGCATGTGCCCTAGGAAAAGACAGAACCAGGACACCTGGCCCCACAGGAAAACTAGTTGCATCCAAACCATGGCAACTCCTTGCAGTCGACGTTATGGGACCCCTCGAAAACAGCCATGGATACAAATATATCATCACCTTCGTTGACACCTACTCCAAGTATGTAATAGCATGCCCAGCCAAAGAACACTCTGCTTTGGCATTGGCAGAAGCACTAATCCAACATGTGATCCCCTACTTCGGATTGCATAAAGCCATTCACTCCGACAAAGCCCCAGAATTTACCAGTCATGTGTGGTCACAACTATCACTGATGTGTGGCTTCAAAATCAGTCACTCTTCTCCCTACTGGCCCCAGGGGAACTCCATCTGTGAAAGGAGCCATAGAACCATTGCCAATCAGATTAGAACCCGCCTGCAACAAATGGACTCCAAAGACTGGTCCAGCCAAGTAAGGATTGTGCAATGGGGCATCAACACCTGCCCAAGAGAAGATGGAATTACCCCCCACAAACGAGTGATGGGAGTAACCCCCCTCCTCCTCCCATTATGTCATCTGGCTGCACCGTATGAACCATCCTCTAATTTCGACCAAAATCTACTACACCTCAAGAACAGACTTCGCCAAATAAAATATGTGCGTGATCTTCAACCTGATGAGACCCCTAGAGCCAGCCCGTATAACATTGGCGACCTCGTCATGATTGCACACCTGCCAGTCCCCTCCAAAATGAAACCTAGATTCAAGGGCCCATTTGAAATCTTATCTGTGCCCAACTGCTATCAAATTACCATTAATTATTTTGGGGAACCACGCACGTTTCGTAACAGGCATGTACGTAGATTTCAACCAATCCATGACAATGATGTAATGCTCGCTAATCCAGATCAACATGACAGGTTACCAAATGCCAATAATCCCAACTTAGAATCCACAGAGTCAACCCTTCCTGAGCTTCTTCCTCCTTCTTCTCCCTCTCGTCAACTCAAACATCCTTCTGACCTAAACAAGTTATATAAGCCTAACCCACCTACCACTAGCCCCTTACAACATACGTCAGTTCCTACACCTGCTCCCCCTATTCCTACCCGCACTGTCTCTGCCCCTCCAATACTCTCTACTAAGACCACTATCCCTACTCCCACTGCACCTTCCCACACCACAACTGCCCAGCCTTCACCTTCTATAACCCTACCTTCATTCTCTCAATCATCAGGTACTCAAACAACCACTCCTATCACCATCAATCTGCCTTCAACTTCTCGACCCCAAGTTAGTCCTTCCCCCCTAACCCCCCAACTCCAAGCTACTCCTTCCCCCCCTCCTGTAGTATCTTCTCAGATTACTTTACCTACCCCTCTTACCCCTGTCATAGCTAAACCAACTTATGCCTCTAAACTAAAAACTACTTCACCCCTCATCAACACTAGCCCGCAATCCTCTTCTTTGATCAGACTGACCCCACACAAACTAAATCGGCCCCTCTCTCTCACAGCTCAGCTTCTTCCCCCTCCCCTCAGCCTAGTGTACCTCAACCTACCCTAACACCCTCTAAATCCTCAGTTTGTACGAGATCTTGCCGACGTGTGAGACCACCTCAACAATGGGCCCCACCTTCAAGCCCACATACAAGAAAGCCACCCGACCAGCCCAGCCCCCCAAAGTTAGTGCAACTAGGTTCAGCCACCAACACACAAACGACAAGGCTGTCACTACAACTTCAACCTCCACCAGGACCAACCAATCTACCACTCCTCCTGCAGCCACAGCACCACAACCCTCAACCCCTTCTCCACAAATCCAAGAGGCCACCATGAAAGTGATAAATGTGGTTTCACTACAAGGCTATACACCAGACCCCATCACCACTACAAATGGCCTGCTACAGCTAGCCAAGGACTCCAAGGAAGACTGGCAAGTAGAAGTCGCACTAGACCCCAACCAACCTACTGATGCCCCCTCCGCAGCATGGTTCCTCATCCTAGGCTATGCCCCAACCCTCACCACATCACCGACATCCAAAACCTACCTAATTGGATTGCGAGGTCGCGATTTTTTTTATAACGAAGGTGGTGAAATGACGGGCCCCCAACCAACGATACACCGAGTGGCCAGCATAACCACTTAGGCAACCTCAAAACCCCAGGACAAACGACGAGGACGTTTACCTGAGTCCCCCCTACGAGTCTGCCGGAATCTACCTGAGTTAACCATGCCCAGCTGCCCATTCCACAGTTCTCTTTCACACCCACAGCCATCTAAGAAAACGGAGGACTCTCTCAGCCAGTCACAAACCACCATCCTCAGCCAACCACAACCGCCCTGGAACCACCAATTAGAACCCTCCTTTTACGTAGCCTCCACCAGAAGTGACGCTCACTGTATTGTTCCGCCAGATTTGGAATATGATGAGCACTCCCTTATGCAATCTACTCACCAGCACCCCGGATATTGCAGGAACAAATGGACCTGATGACGCCCGACTACTCCAGGCCCCCGAGGATACAACTACAATCCCCTATGTGTATGTCTGAGTATAATTAGAACACCTGCAAGAAAGCTGCTCCAATTTTAATTTGTTTAAGTGTTTCCTATTTTTCATAGCAGCCCTGAACCTTCCAGCTGTCCCATTAAATATTGTAATATTACCTTGGAACCAGGCCCATATGATAATACTTGAGTTTCAAGGCTAGAATGTATATGTACCTCACAACAACCAGTTTTCCTCTCTCCTCTATACCCCTTTTCCCTCGAGTTCATTGACACCTGAAGCAAGAAAATATTTGCATAGGACCTCAGAAAAACCTGAGGAAAGTACACACCACCTCACTTACTGACTAGGCATTACCTTTCTGGGACGGCCTAGTTAAGGTCAGAGTTGCTACGGTGCCCCCCCCCCCCTCACCACCTCACTTACTGACTAGGCATTACCTCTCTGAGACGGCCTAGTTAAGGTCACTATTGCTACGGTGCCCCCCACCTCGTCCCCCTGGCCCTCGAGAGTGCCCCCTGGACGTTGGCCCCCTTCCGGATGACCAGAAGGGCCACCTGTCTGTTGCCTGGTGCCCTGAACCGAGGACCCCTGCTCGAGCTATGGACGTAGGCCTGGACCTAGGACCCCTGCTCGAATTACGTAACCATGCCTAGATCGAGGACCCCTGCTCGAGGAGGTAACCAGCTGTGCAAGATTGGCTACTACCCTCTACGCCGGCCAGACCAGCACTCTCGCCCCTCTGCCCTCCCAAATACTTAAGTGTTTCGGTGTCTATCTCTGTTGGTTATTGTTGTGAGGTATTGATCATGTAAATATGTGAACCATGTCGTGCCCTGATTTACTTGTGATCTGTGCCCAAGATCCCGTACTTGCGTAATAAGTTGCATCCTTCTGAACCTGCGTTATTCAGTGTTAATCTTGCTTTAATTCCTTGACCCTTGTTCAAGACTTTATTAAATTTATAACTTACGCATACGTTACATATCAGTGTCATTAACATATATTCAGGCCCCCACGCTCGCAGATTTACTGACTACGTGTATGTTGATTTATTACTTGTGAGTTGAAGTCCCAATATATTCTGTGATTAATCCATTTATATAACCACTATTTACCTAGAACCTACGCCCAATTTTCCAACGATTGCTCAGTGTAATTCCTGAAATCTTCAGTAATCGCATGTGAAATATATCTTATAGACGTGTTTTTATGTTCTTGTAAATCTTGATGTTGTGATATTTTGAATACCGTGTTTAGGAATTCTTTCCTCCGTGTTTCGTGTCATTTTCATCCACCATACTCTAATTGTATCTGTGTATTTTATTCACCTCGCCCTGTTAACCCGTTCAGGCCCGAGCCTGGTACTGCCTGTCTTAAGTATCAATGAGTAGGACTTCGTCGCCTACGCCCATGTACTAATTGTGCCTGTACATTTTATTTCCCTCGCCCTGTTAACTCGTTCAGAAGCGAATCTGATATTGCATTAAATATTAATGAGCTAAACTTCGTCATTAGCGCCAATCTAATTATTAAGCACGATCTACCGATCAATATCTATTAACCAGTCAGTTCTCACTTTGTGAGATTAAACTTTAGCATTCATTCAAGTCTGAGTCTATTGGAACTCAGTTAGTTATTTTGTTGATCTTCGTGTTTTGTCTTAATCGCGAATATTGAAGGTTACATCTTGACCTAATTAATACCAACCAGTAGACCTATTAAACTACCTTTTCACTCTTGTTAAATTCACGTTGTTACTTTGCTTTACCTAAGAAAAATATAGAAACACGAATTCCTAAGTTCGGTTCGTTATCGTAGCATAATATGTTCAAGTAATATAATTCCGTAATAAGATATAACTTCCTTGAGGGCGATTTTGATACTTCTCAATTACTATAAATAATAATCTCAGCCTTTTCCTGTAAAGTAGATTGACATCGCACTGCAGCTACGTTCATAGTTGCATTAACTAGAAAAAGTATTATTTACCATCTCAGTTCACCTGGTGACCTTCCCAGTGACCTGACCAGAGGGCAAGCTCACGCGGTCAGTTTAAAAAAAGGGTCAGCTGAGCCCCACGCGTGACTCAACCTTGTCTCCTGTGACAGTATCTTTATAACCTCAATTCTTCTCATAGTCACCCTAGGATCATTATCTAGGGCATTGAAGTCTCTTTGAAAGCGGAAGATACTTGACTCTCATTTACTATTGCATTGAAGGTTAAACTTGATTCTTGTACATTATGCCTCTATGTATGTTTTTTCACATGATCTGATTTAATACTAGACTCTCACGATTGAGTTTTTCTGGTATCAGTAACATTGTTCTGAAATAAGGACATTATATATATTTGCTATTATTGTGGGATTTTCCTTTATGATTATTACTCTCAACCAAATCTCAAGCTTATTCAATAAAATATTTATATGTGTTCTTCCTTGTATTGTTATTGAGTATTATATTGAACCTTTGAATACCATTTTTACTGCTTATAGAACCTACTCGGGACGTTCCTGTCAAGTATATTTAAGTCCATCAAACCAGAATCGGATTGTTTTACGGACTGTATCAAGGGAACTAAACGATCAGAATCCGGCACAACAGAAAAGGTGTCCTCAGACAAGTTTCCTAAAAGATGTGATCCTACCTCTGACAATGAATGTGCTCAATTGCATATATTTTGTGATACCTCGTCTAAGGCGTATGGTGACATAGCTTATTGCGTCACTGAAGTCCGATCTACTTTGATTATGTCCAATTCCCGAGTAGCGCCAAAGACGTACCCTTCCACAGTTGAGGCTGACCGTTGTTGAATTGGGAACTCGTTTAGCGACGTATTTAAATAGTATGTTTCCCTTTATAGGTGAGACATATATATGGACATATAGTGAGATATGTTTGCACTGGATAGCTAAAAATGATATTCACATAGCATATGTGCGTGACAGAGTACACAAAGTATAGGAACTGCAAATGAACTACAAATTCATGCATGTTCAGTCAAAGGATAAGGACTTGTTGAGCAGAGGGGTAAGTGTTAAGAAACTGATTAACGACACTCTGTGGTTTCAGGGTCCGGTTTGGCTACGTCAGAGTGATTGGCCAGAGTGATTCTGAAATCACTGTGTTGGGTGATTTTAATGTCCATAATGTTGAATGGCTCACTCATTCAGCCAGGACTGATGATGCTGGTCTTGAATGTGAGCTATTTGCAGACTCATTTAATCTCATTCAACTAGTCAACCAACCCACCCGTGTACCAGATAATCCTAATCATAATTCCCACCTACTCGACTTATTTTTAACAACCAATTCAGAAAATTATGATGTTACAGTGAGGTCCCCACTTGGATCTTCTGATCACTGTCTGATACAGGCCACCTGTCTATCACCTACCACACCTTCCCACTCTGAACCTGTTTTGGTGACTAAATGGCATTACGATAGGGCAGACTGGGAGGGTCTTCAAGGTTTCTTTATTGATATTCCCTGGACCTCTTTCTTTTCTAATGATGCACACTCCACCTTGAGCCACATACAAGATTTTGTAAAAATTGGAATGGAAACTTTTATTCCTCATCAAAAGTACAGTAAAAGATCTAATTCACCTAAATGGTTTGACCATAATTGTGCTAGAGTAACTGAACAAAAAGCAATAGCCTACAATGCATACACAAGATCAAAAACACATGAAGCCTTTAATTACTTTAGAACATCAGAAATCATGCCAAAACTGTATTAAACCTAACTAAATCAAACTTTCTCCATAAGCAGGCAAATAAACTTCTAAATAATCCAAATGATAACAAAATATTTTGGTCTACTCTTAACTCATTCAAATCCAACTTCACTACTGCTTCATCCATTCCACCATTAAAATCTCCGACTGGCAATCTTGTAAGTGACCCACGAGGTAAAGCTAACCTTCTTGCAGATATTTTCTCCACCAACTCAACCTTAGATGACATAAATCAAGATGTCCCTGTACTTAATTTTAATTCACCTGAAATTCCCTCACTTAAGATCCACACCAGACATGTCAAAACTATTTTGCAGAATCTCTCAGTAGATAAGGCTCCTGGTCCAGATGAAATTCCTCCAATAGTACTTAAGAATTGCTCCTTGGTGCTCGCTCCTGTATTGGCAAAATTTTTCCGTCTGTGTACTCATACCTCATGCTTCCCAGTACCCTGGAAAGAAGCAAACATCCATCCAGTTCCTAAAAAAGGTGCCTCTTCAGATCCATCAAACTACAGACCAATAGCTATAACTTCCACTCTTGGCAAAGTTTTTGAAATTATATTAAATAATCACATAATTAAGCATCTGGAGAATAATAAATTAATCAGTGATAGGCAATATGGTTTTAGACGATGTCGATCAACTGCAGACATTCTTTGCCTTCTTACGCATCAAATCAACCAAGCTACAGACCAACATGGTGAAACACATACAATAGCACTGGATATATCAAAGGCATTTGATAGAGTCTGGCATCAATCCTTATTGTCGAAGATGTCACACTACGGCCTTGCATCATTAGTTCCACTAATTTCTTCTTATCTTCATAACAGAAAAATACGTGTAATGGTAGATGGCCTTTATTCTCAATTTCACTCAATAAATGCTGGTGTTCCCCAGGGATCAGTTTTGGCCCCAACTCTGTTCCTCATTCATATCAATGATCTCATATCTACCACTCATAATCCAATACATTCCTACGCAGATGACTCAACACTCCACAGTTCCTTCACATTTACCAATTCTTTCACCCAACCCGATCTTATAAATTCAAAATTAAACACTGCAATTTCTCTGAACCAGGACCTTTCTAGAATTAATGAATGGGGACAAGAGAATCTAGTTTCCTTTAATGCACAGAAAACCAAGTACATTCAATTTTCTAACCGACAGAATCTCACTGACTCCCATATATTATTTAATGATGTAAATATTCCCACTTCCCCTAGTATTGACATTCTCGGTGTAACATTAACTACTAACTTGAGCTGGACACATTATGTTAGAAGCATTGCTAAGAATGCCTCTAAAAAACTGGGACTCCTGTACAGAGTTCGAGAATTCTTCACTGACGAGCAGTTGGCCGTAATATATAAAAGTCATGTGCGCTCTCAGATGGATTACTGTTCACCTCTGTGGGGGGAAGTGGAGTGGTTGCATTGAGGCAGTTGGACAAAATTCAAAATAAAGCTATTAGATTAATCAATAACCCTGCAATCACACAGGACCTTCCTACATTAGCCATACGAAGAAACGTTGCATCCCTTGCATTATTCTACAGATATTTTCACAGCAATTGTTCCGAGGAACTTGCTTCAATTGTGCCGCCTCTCCACATCTTTCCCCGTAGAACTAGGGCAGCTGAGAGCGCCCATGAATTTACACTTTCTCCTCCACAATGCAGAACTTCTGCTTATCAGAATTCATTTATCCCCAGAGCTACTACTCTTTGGAATTCACTTCCCTCGAATTGCTTTCCACAAACTTACAATCAACAAATGTTTAAATCCAGTTGTTACAAACATTTTATGAATGGAGGATGCCTTTAGGCACATGGACCTTTTTGTTTTATCTGTGTTTTTCCTTCCTCCATTCATTGTCTCTTAAAAAAAAAAAAAAAAAAAAAAAAAAAAGAACAAAAATCATAACAGAAGGTTAACCTGACAAGCGCGATATAGACCTAGGTGCTAGGGTAGTTATTTGTGCATTTCTAGCCCTGGATTCTGACAGAATTCGTTATATTTACAATATAAAGCATTATTTGTTTTCGGTATGCTTTTATTTTACATATATGATGTATATATGAACCTTCAAGAGTGCTAAAATAAGTGGGAAAAGCATTTGGGTGGTGAAAAACGAAGATATTGGCCACCCGGTCATAATCTCAGGCGAGAGAGAGCCACAGGCAGCCCTCCCCTCTCGCTGTCTGGGAGTCAACTGAGACGAGCGGGGCGGTGTGTGCCGGTGTCTGGGTGTTGCATAACGATCTTTTATGCAACCCACTTGTGCTACATTATCGCGGGAGAGAAAAATAACCGATAAATGATGATAATAAGAGGATAAATAGGTGATAATTGAGGAGGGGGGGGAGGGGGGAATAAGGTGGGGAAGGAGTTGAGGGGGAGGGGTGAGAAACACATGGATGAGTACTAGAGGGGAATTATCTCACCTAGAGACAAAATCCTTTGTTTTGATAGGCCCTTTTTTTTTTTTTGGAAGGCTTTTTTTATGGTCTTGCTTCCGTGAGGCCTATCGCGTTCCCTATAGGAAGCCTTCCGTGAGGCCTAACGCGCTTGCCGGGTTAATGATGATCAGGTTCATTTGGACCCAATAATTATCCCAGAGCCATCAGTGATTGACATCACCAAGTTCTCTAATTTGGACGAACAACTAACTATAACTAAATTTGTGTTTAACCCTTAATTAGCGGCGAGCAACATAAGTCGAGTTAAATAAAGCTGGACTATGTGGCGGCGCTCGACATAACTCGAGTGGCAATTTCAGCACGTAATGTGGCTGAGAGAGAGAGACAAGTGGTGGCAGGAGACTAGCGAGCGTATGACTGCTCCAGACCACCGCGGCGAACCTACTGACACAAATCTCAGCTCCCTCCTCCCTCTCTCACTCGCTACATACTCAATTATGTACCGAAAGTACCGAATTACCTGCTTTTTGCACTCGCGTTGCACGGTTATTGCAAGAAAACTATCCATCATACAAGGATCGTTATGGTGTCATTCGAAAGCTCTGTTTATGCCCTTTCAGGGATAGGTACTTGTTTTACGTTCTGGGTCTTATTTAGGCATGAAAATGATCACGTAAACAGCCCTATTTTGGCTAAAAACACCCCGCTGTGCGGTACACATAAATAAACCGCATAGGCCGCTCGTAAGGTGTTAACCCTTAAAAAGCGGCTCACCACTTAAGTCGAGTTAAATAAAGCTGGACTATGTGGCGGCGCTCGACATAACTCGAGTGGCAATTTCAGCACGTAATGTGGCTGAGAGAGAGAGACAAGTGGTGGCAGGAGACTAGCGAGCGTATGACTGCTCCAGACCACCGCGGCGAACCTACTGACACAAATCTCAGCTCCCTCCTCCCTCTCTCACTCGCTACATACTCAATTATGTACCGAAAGTACCGAATTACCTGCTTTTTGCACTCGCGTTGCACGGTTATTGCAAGAAAACTATCCATCATACAAGGATCGTTATGGTGTCATTCGAAAGCTCTGTTTATGCCCTTTCAGGGATAGATACTTGTTTTACGTTCTGGGTCTTATTTAGGCATGAAAATGATCACGTAAACAGCCCTATTTTGGCTAAAAACACCCCGCTGGGCGGTACACATAAATAAACCGCATAGGCCGCTCGTAAGGTGTTAAGTTCCTGAGCAAGAAGGTAAAGATAAAGGAATTAGACCCACTTACCTACTGGATCAAAAGGACACAAGCTGAAAAGTTTGAGGAGGAATTGACACAGCTACGTAAACCCAATCCCAAGCCAACGAAAAGCATGAAGGATCTTGGGCTGTACCTAGACAATCAAGAACTACTATGTTGTCGAGGTCATATTGGTAAAGCTGATCTACCCCTCCAAACTCGGCATCCGAGCATATTGCTCAAGGATTGCGATCTCACCAAATTGATAGTTTTAAAAGCTCATGAAACCACTAATCACGGTGGGGTAGCAGACACTTTAGCCTATATGCGACATAGCTATTGGATGCCCCAGGGACGCCAAGCTGTATCAATAATTGCAACATTTGTAAAAGGTATACAGCTATAGCTATTCCTTACCCTGGCCCACCAGCTCTCCCTCCTTATCAAAGGAAACCGTTTGAGGTAACAGTCATGGACTGGTGCCATCAATCTCGCAGGAGATGATGGACCACCCAAGAAGGTTTATATATGTCTATTCACCTGTACTTGCACTCGGGCTATACACTTGGAGATAGCAAAGGATATGAGCTCTGAAACCTTTTGAATTTGTTTAGAAGATTTGCAGCTCGGCGAAGTTGCCCCCAGACGTTTTATATGTGACAATGGGACATATGTTGTGGGCGAATCACTGCTAGTTTCTGAATTACTAAAGAGCATCATAGTACAGCAAATGCTAGATTCCAGAAATTGTTATAGGTCATTCACAACTCCCAGAGCCCCATGGCAAAATCGATTTACCTAGAGAATGATAAGCATTGTGAAATCGTGCATGAAAAGGGTTTTTCACAGGTCAAGAGTTACATTGGACGAGTTAAGAACTGTTGTCACAGAGATAGAAATAAGAATCAATAATAGACCATTAACATATCAAAATTACTCCAATTTGGAGATCGAAGCCTTAACTCCGGCTCATTTGTTATATGGTAGATGACAGGATCCAGTACCCCGTTTGGACCTGACAGAGGAAATAGTGGATCCCACATATATACACTTGCGACGAAGCTACCATAAATTCGGCAAGATACTGGATGCCTGGAACAAGCAATGGGCATTTGAATACATCTTAAGTCTCCGGGAAAGGTATTATAGTGCAGATTTGGCTAGTTACCATCGCAAACCTAAGGTGGGAGACTCAGTCTTGTTGAAAATGGAACAACCTCACTCCAAACGACCCTTGACAAAGGCCCAAGAAGTCTATTCTGATCCCGAAGGAGTTATCAGAACAGTTAACATTTATCTCAAGGACAAACAACTCTCCGAACTATTGATCGGCTCATCCCAATGGAGCTCACCATCCCACCAGAGGAAGAATAGCAACCCCTAGTAGTAGGGGGACCTAGACCAAAACGAGCAGCTGCTGCTGGATCTCAAAGAAATTGGTGTGATTTGTTAGCTGCAAGTCACATAACATGATGCAACTGTGACGTTAACCACTCCGTTAGAACCGCATGGCTTGTCCTACAGTGACTCGTTAGGATCGCCAGGGCGGTGGATGGGGCTACAGTTTATGTATTAGAGTGTGTTTTATTTCATATGAAAGCTTGTGTCATGGGCAGTCCAGAAAGGCTCTTTGTGTTCACCCATGTCAAGGCTTTATATATTTAATTGTAAAGTATATGTTTTATCATTAACTAGTAATGATGGGATCTGGGAGAGAGAGTAGAACAGAGTGAGAGGGAGCGCGCAGTGTTTTTGTCCCGCTCGATGACGTCACGGCTGGCTGCCTCGTGGGGGTTTGTGGAGAGAGGTCCTTACCATGCTGCTAGCTCCCTTGCTAGTGGCTAGAGGACTTGTAACCAATTTTTTCTCACGCGGCTAGAGCTAGTGCGAGTATATATACAGTTCCTCGCCACTCTCTCCCTCAGATCTGGTTTCTAGAACGCATCCATCTTTTTCCCTTGCTATCTGTCTCCCCGCTCCGCACCTGAGAATCTTTTCCTCTGCCTACCTCTCTCTTTTTTCATATCTTTCACCACCTTTTTATTAATATTATACCCCCTCTGGTTAACTCTGCAAAATCAGCTTAATGCTGGCCAGTTGTATTGTGCGTTAAGGTCTGATATAACCCATGTATGTTAGTTGTTAAGATAAGTGGATCACGAACCATTGGTTGGCATTTATATTGTTTAAGTACCGCGTCGTTATTAGTGTTCTGCTGGATTAGATAATGCTAGACTAGGAGTCTGATATTATAAGGTATTGTTTCCTATGAGTGCTGGCTTTAGTTAAAAGCTGCACGACATACCTGAGAACTGGAGTTGATTGAGTAAATTCTAGTCTGTGTGCCATTGAGAGTAGAGCATGCACGAATGAGGGCTTTTTGCCTATACCATTCTGCACTGTTCTAGTCTCGATTGTTTGTCTTTGAGGTACGCCAGGAGAACGCTTAATACTTCGGTATTAAGGTTTCTCAATAGAGCTACCCTTCCCTATAACGTAATATTTGACGCACAGACTTGAGATTTGCACTAGGCTATGCGGCATGCCATGCGCACCAGTATCTCGTATCATCGACTCTAGCTAGACTTTATCAGTCACAGTAGACATTAAGTATATTAACCTAATTACTCTTTTTATGCATACCCATTTATTATTACACAAGCATTTCGCAGCCTAGTTTGATGTATGGAGACACAAACGACTTAGGCTCTTTTTGTTGATAGGAATACTGCATTGTCGTGGCGATTATTATTGTTGTAGCGTTTAGGATATTCTTGGCTCCGACGGCATTATATATTCTGCCTTTTTGTGTGCATAGCCTGCACGAACATTGTTCCGCTGCCTGCCTTTTTGGGTTCCATTTCCGATACGAGCATCTTTATAGCATCTAACATTTAAAGAAGATTCCTTGTTAGTGTTGAAGGACTTTAGTGCACTTTCTTTCATGCAGGAGTGCCTGACATTTATTGATTAAAGTAACGTAAGCTGTAACTTCTCTTACCACCTTACTTTGCATACCATAACCAAGCACCTTCGGTTATAGGTAGTAATAGGCTGTTTTCACACAACATTAAGCCTAGAGTAGACGCACATTTATTGAGAGTTTGATAGCCTATTATTGCATATAGAACTCTGTAGAGTATTTGTGTTCTTTGTTCACTGGGAATATACATCAGAGGTTGGAGCTAGCACTTTCCGTTGTAGCATTTATGCCATTACTAGTCCAATGAATAAGAGCCCTGATATATTTGAACCCCAGTCGTAACGCAACACATCATACTTTGCCGGGCCCCAATCTGTGAGAAATAAGTTGACTACACCAGTATCTGGGAAGTGCTGGCAATAGCCTTCGCTTAGTGTAACCTCAATAAAGTGAACCATTTCCTACCAGAGCCTGGTGATTGTACATTATGTAAAGAATTAGTAATATTAAGCAATTTAGAACTGTATAAAATGACCTTGGCCTAATTAATTTAGTTATTAACCCATAATTAGCGGCGAGCAACATAAGTCGAGTTAAATAAAGCTGGACTATGTGGCGGCGCTCGACATAACTCGAGTGGCAATTTCAGCACGTAATGTGGCTGAGAGAGAGAGACAAGTGGTGGCAGGAGACTAGCGAGCGTATGACTGCTCCAGACCACCGCGGCGAACCTACTGACACAAATCTCAGCTCCCTCCTCCCTCTCTCACTCGCTACATACTCAATTATGTACTGAAAGTACCGAATTACCTGCTTTTTTCACTCGCGTTGCACGGTTATTGCAAGAAAACTATCCATCATACAAGGATCGTTATGGTGTCATTCGAAAGCTCTGTTTATGCCCTTTCAGGGATAGGTACTTGTTTTACGTTCTGGGTCTTATTTAGGCATGAAAATGATCACGTAAACAGCCCTATTTTGGCTAAAAACACCCCGCTGTGCGGTACACATAAATAAACCGCATAGGCCGCTCGTAAGGTGTTAAACTTCGTATGAATAAACTAGGAGGTGCTGTATTTGGGATTAAGATTGAGTTTCCTGCGATCGATCGCGAGTATATTTTGGAGATCCACGATTTGTTGTGGACCCCTGGATAATATATTGACTTAATCGTTTTAAAACGATATTAACATATATATATATATATATATAGATATAGATATATATATAGATATATATAGATATATATAGATATATATATATATATATATGTTGGTAAAGCCAGGTAATAAATTTTCTTTAATACATACGAGGTTGAAAGAAATGGCAATTTCTGCGTTGGAAATTTTATTATTCAAAGTTTCCAGGTCTCTGATGAGTTTTCGCTGGGTGGCAGGAAGTAGATGAAGGAGATGAGCAAAATTCATAGTGGTACAGGGTTACATTAAAGTACATGAAGATACAGGATATACGACGCGTTTCACTGGACAACCAGCATTATCAAGTAAGGAAGGAATGATATAAAAGGTAAACAGGAAGGGTATATATAGAGGGTGGAGGATCAGAGGAGGCGGAAAACAGGGGGCAAAAGTCTGCTATTGGTGGAAGGGTAAACTAGGAGAGAGAAAGGGGGTAACCGCTTCACGCATGCGCACTGGATGCGGGATGGTGGTCGGTAGGTGGGGTCGAAGCTGATTGGCTGCGTGTCGAGGGGCGTGGCCTAAGTTGTGTGGCGCCTGCAGAAGATGAAGCTGAAGGAGGTAGCGCGGGGGGCTGCGTCAAGGGCACCGGGGGCGAGGAGGGGTGTTAGGTCCTGTAGGGTAGTGCCTTTTGGCAGAAGGAAGGATCTGAAGGTCCAGAGTTTGGTTGTTGATGTTGGGATGTAAGGCTTGGATATATAAAGCTTCGAGTATAGGTAATCTCCTTGGGTCACTTTCTTTATCGAGTATGGTGGTGTGTTTCTCTAACTCGTTGCGTGTGAGGTGAGGGTGGTTAGGGGTGAGATAGTGGTCTTTGATGGCTCCAGCCTGAAGGTGAAGAGTTAACCGACGTGAAAGACGAGTCTGCGTCATACCAATATAGGAATGAGGTCCACAGTCCTCATAATTACAGGTATGTTGGTAAATGACGTGATCGTCGGTCATCGGGCTCTTTATCTTGGTGGAGGCTGGTTTGTTGCGGAGAACGAGGTTGGAGGTCTTGGGGGATTTGTAATAAATTATTAATTTGATTTTGTTTTCCGGGTTGGTTGGGTGGACATGCTTGGAGATTATTTCTTTTAAGACAGCCTCGTCATTTTTGTGTTCAGAGGACATGTAATTGCGGTAGAAAATCTTAATTTCATTGGGGGGGTCAATGTTGGGAGGGCTTTGGGTGTACCATTTTTCAAGATGGTGGTTGATGGTGCTGGAGATGTCGGAGTTGGAGTATCCGTTATTTACTAAAACTTGGGATAGTCTTTCTAGTTCCTGGTGGGTGTCGGCCCAGGTAGAGCAGTGCGTGAGGGCTCTCCTAACATAGGCGGAGATGGAGGTTAGAAGATAACGGCGGGGGCATTCACTATCGCCGTTGAGGCATTGTCCTGTGTTAGTTGGTTTAATGTAGACGGTGGTTTTGAACCCATGGTCGTTCAGAGCTACGAGGATGTCGAGGAACGGGAGATGTCGAACAACTCCTTGAACAACACAGAAGACAAGCCGAAAACCCAACCATAAAAAAGCTTGCCCGTTTTTATGGCGGAAACTTAAAACTACCCAAACCAACAAAAGGATATATAAACCTTACTAACACCATTCTGACCCTGGACCAAGAAGACCTCCTCAACAAAGGCCTCAACTGCCACTACAGCTCCAAACCTGGCCCCCACCGGAAACGCCTAGAAACGGAAATCCTCCTGGACGACATCCTACGACTCAAGAAGTATGGCAAGGTCACCACTACTCCCGCCCTACAACCTACTCTCCTCACTGAAGCCGCCAAAACCAGAGGAACTCACCATAGCAAAATACTCAACAAACAACACTTCCAAGCTGCCAAACTATTAAGAGACAGCACCAACATTATCATCCGTCGTGCGGATAAAGCTTCCTGCCTCGTGATCTATGACAAGGAGGAATATCTTAGAAAAATGGACGTCATCTTAAGTGACAACACTAAATTTAAAAGATCACCCGCAACCCAACCGACGAAATCAAACGTATTGCCAACACCACCATCACCGCCATCAACGCCAAACAAGGAGGGATCCACCTTAAAATACTCGTCGGAGAATACACACCTGGTTATGCGTACGGAACCATCAAAACATACAAACCTGGGAACCCCCTCCGCCCCATCATCTCCCAGATCCCCACTGCCACCTACCAGATCGCCAAGGCCCTGAACAACCTCCTCACCCCCTACGTGCCCAGCCAATTCAACCTTAACTCAGCCCACGATTTCTTGGAAATTTTACGAGACGCCCCCCGTAACAACAACCACACAATCGCCTCTCTCGACGTAGAAAGCCTGTTCACCAACGTGCCAGTGGATAGGACCATTGACATGATTCTACGTCGAATTTATCATTGCCCTGATACACCTACACTGGACATCCCGGAGAAGGCCCTGAAAACACTACTGGAGCTATGTACCAAGGAGGCCCCCTTCCTTTGCCCCCGGGGCAACATGTACAAGCAGATAGACGGTGTGGCGATGGGCAGCCCCCTAGGAGTTCTTTTTGCGAACTTTTTCATGGGTACCATCGAGGAAGAGCTCCTAGCTGCCCAACGACCCGCCGTCTACTGTAGATACGTGGATGACATCTTCGTGCAAATCAAGGACCTCCACGAACTACAGGAACTCCAGCGTCGCTTCATGACCTCCTCCGGACTTAACTTCACCTTTGAAAAATCTAACAATGGACAACTCCCCTTCCTCGACATCCTCGTAGCTCTGAACGACCATGGGTTCAAAACCACCGTCTAAATTAAACCAACTAACACAGGACAATGCCTCAACGCCGATAGTGAATGCCCCCTCCGTTATCTTCTATCCTCCATCTCCGCCTATGTTAGGAGAGCCCTCACGCACTGCTCTACCTGGGCCGACACCCACCAGGAACTAGAAAGACTATCCCAAGTTTTAGTAAATAACGGATACTCCAACTCCGACATCTCCAGCACCATCAACCACCATCTTGAAAAATGGTACACCCAAAGCCCTCCAAACATTGACCCCCCCAATGAAATTAAGATCTTCTACCGCAATTACATGTCCTCTGAACACAAAAATGACGAGGCCGTCTTAAAAGAAATAATCTCCAAGCATGTCCACCCAACCAACCCGGAAAACAAAATCAAATTAATAATTTATTACAAATCCCCCAAGACCTCCAACCTCATTCTCCGCAACAAACCAGCCTCCACCAAGATAAAGAGCCCGATGACCGACGATCACGTCATTTACCAACATACCTGTAATTATGAGGACTGTGGACCTCATTCCTATATTGGTATGACGCAGACTCGTCTTTCACGTCGGTTAACTCTTCACCTTCAGGCTGGAGCCATCAAAGACCACTATCTCACCCCTAACCACCCTCACCTCACACGCAACGAGTTAGAGAAACACACCACCATACTCGATAAAGAAAGTGACCCAAGGAGATTACCTATACTCGAAGCTTTATATATCCAAGCCTTACATCCCAACATCAACAACCAAACTCTGGACCTTCAGATCCTTCCTTCTGCCAAAAGGCACTACCCTACAGGACCTAACACCCCTCCTCGCCCCCCGGTGCCCTTGACGCAGCCCCCCGCGCTACCTCCTTCAGCTTCGTCTTCTGCAGGCGCCACACAACTTAGGCCACGCCCCTCGACACGCAGCCAATCAGCTTCGACCCCACCTACCGACCACCATCCCGCATCCAGTGCGCATGCGTGAAGCGGTTACCCCCTTTCTCTCTCCTAGTTTACCCTTCCACCAATAGCAGACTTTTGCCCCCTGTTTTCCGCCTCCTCTGATCCTCCACCCTCTATATATACCCTTCCTGTTTACCTTTTATATCATTCCTTCCTTACTTGATAATGCTGGTTGTCCAGTGAAACGCGTCGTATATCCTGTATCTTCATGTACTTTAATGTAACCCTGTACCACCATGAATTTTGCTCATCTCCTTCATCTACTTCCTGCCACCCAGCGAAAACTCATCAGAGACCTGGAAACTTTGAATAATAAAATTTCCAACGCAGAAATTGCCATTTCTTTCAACCTCGTATGTATTAAAGAAAATATATATATATATATATATATATATATATATATATATTAGTGTAGCCAGGGAGGATATTTTCTTTCAGGCAGGTGAGATTAAAATAATAGGCACAGTTTGCATTATTGAGTTTTTTATTGATACTCTCAATTTTTCGTACAGTTTTTCTAGTATTTACAGGAAGTTGGTAAAGGAGGTTTGCAAACGGTTCCGACGTTTCGATGGGCGCAGCCATCATTATCAAGGAGAAGTGAAATTAGAAGGTGATAAGTCGAGAATATAGAATATAGAATATAGAATTTAGAATAAAGAAATAGACTCACGCCGCCTATTCATTCTTGAAGCTATATATTTACAAACATACCAACGTACTTTAAACACACAAGCGGAATACAGCCAGATCCTACCCTCGGCACGCCCTTCCACAGCGAGGCCACCCATGTTGCCCCCAGGATTGCCCCCTCCACACACGCAGACGAACGAAGCAGAGGCCACGCCCACTCCTGCGCCTAACCCATACGCACCGGTGCGTCCAGCCAACCAACCAGAGCTAGCCTGAGGTTAGCCAACCAGCGTGCAGCTAACACACAATAAACCCTCTCTTGATCTTGTATCGCCTATAAATTCTCGACTTATCACCTTCTAATTTCACTTCTCCTTGATAATGATGGCTGCGCCCATCGAAACGTCGGAACCCTTTGCAAAAATCCTTTACCAACTTCCTGTAAATACTAAAAAAACTGTACGAAAAATTGAGAGTATCAATAAAAAACTCAATAATGCAAACTGTGCCTATTATTTTAATCTCACCTGCCTGAAAGAAAATATATATATATATATATATATATATATATATATATATATATATATATATATATATATATACAGTATATATCAAAAAGCTCATTTACGTTTATT
Organism: Paralithodes platypus; assembly: GCA_032716605.1. Taxonomy (NCBI): domain Eukaryota; kingdom Metazoa; phylum Arthropoda; class Malacostraca; order Decapoda; family Lithodidae; genus Paralithodes; species Paralithodes platypus. Next base: position 7,916,978 of record CM064563.1, read on the forward strand.
TGATTAAATAAAGAGGGAATGAACCCTTTATTATGAATTTAGTATATTGTTTACTTAGAGTCGGAAAATTACAATTCCGATAGATATGAACAGTGCAGGACTTCGATCCCCCGTTTCTGCACCTCTATATCAACGCCCGGCCAGGAACTCTACTTTCATAGTTGAGGTCCAATAAAGGACTCAACCTAGATCTCCATTAAGCTAAGTCTTGCTATATATGGCCATGTATACAATTCTTAGGGTAGTTCTAGTGTTAAGATGCGGCTAGGGATATTACCTCGTCTAGCCTTGAGAGACATAATAGTAAGGCGATATATTTCTTAATATACCTGTAGGTTAATAACCTAACTTTGCTTTACTTTTAATTCCAGGATTATTTTGTCCTGGTGGTGCGCCGAATGTAATTTACTTTGATTAATTTTTATTTAACCCTTAACCCCTCAGACCCGGTTGGGCTCTGAGGCATCCATAAAAAACACCCCCGCGGAACCGGAAGGGCTCTGAGGCTCCGGCAGCTTGAAAGCCTGTAAGCTTGTTTTGAAAGCCGTCCATCCGACGCATGTAAACAAAAGCCGGTTGGACCGACGCCGCGCATCTCCGACCACAAGAAGGAGAGGCGTCCTTGTTCGTGTGTGCCTGTATGTTATTGTTAAGTAGTGAAAAGTAGTGTAAAGTGGCTGATGTCGCCACAAAGTTATCTCCACGGAAATCGTCATCACAACTGAACCAGTTGACTTAGAGAGCTCTACTCTACGCCATTCTACAGGTACGAAACACATCTACGCTTGGGGATGCACGGGAATGCGGAAGCAGTCAAAATAACAAAGATACGGTAGCCTAGGCATAGACGTTTTTCGGCCAAAACCCCCGGGTTTCGGTATGGAATACATAGCCGGGTCTGAGGGGTTAATGGCAAACCGACGTTGTAGGTATCAGTATTGATAATTCAACACAATTACACAAGAATACACAAGATCAATAGCCAGATAATATATCAATATTAGAAGAATCTACGAGCCCTCCCTCGACACTCAGAAAATCCCTGACGAATCAAGTAAGGTAATATAAGGTAAAAATTAGTCTCGTATATACCTATTACGAGTCCCTTCTTGAAACTCGTTGTCTTTCCACATGGGAATGCAAAATACATAAGTCAATCCTTTGCATCTACCAGTTAATTTTAAGTGTTTTTTTGTTTGTATAAGATCGAGATAATATTTATAATTATATATTAGAAGTGAATTCCACATCCACGAATTTCATACGTAATTCCAACTTGCTGGGACTTTTAGATAATCTAAAATAGTAACCTGTACTTGTGTAACAGACAAAAAAGCGTTCCCCATTCTCTTTTGTTTCCACTTCTGAGCTCTATATATAAGTTCACTTTTTAAAATAATATATTTAATAGTAAGTGTCCTGCAGACAATTTCCATATTATTATTTGTTTTATTATTCAAGTGGGTTCCAGACATTATATGTAATTAATTGTTCAACTTGTGTGTAAACCATAAGTTCATTTTTCAATACATTAGTTTACTTACTGTGAAATCATTATTGTCTTTCCTATCGGTTTCGCATAGAATACCTGAGTCAAGATATTATTACAACAGACTTAACGTTTTATTTTATTATTATTATAATATTTGTTTTGGTATATAATTATAAAACTCATTAATTGTTTGGATATATGATTTGCATTGTCTCTACCCTGTGCATATATATTGAATACCATGCTCTTCCCGTTTACTGTATATATATATATATATATATATATATATATATATATATATATATATATATATATATATATATATATATATATATATATATATATATATATATATATATATATATATATAGAGAGAGAGAGAGAGAAATAGAGAGAGATCGTTCCTTCTCTCTCTCTCTCTCTCCGGCTTGCTCTCTTTCTCTGACCTCTTTCCTGGCTCTCATTTTTCTTCTAGACTCCAATTTTCCCCCTATGGCTCCCAGGTTATTACTCCTTGTCCTAATCTCTCTCTCTCTCTCTCTCTCTCTCTCTCTCTCTCTCTCTGTATTTGGTTGCCCCCATCTGGAATACTAACAAAATATTCCTATACCCAAAAATATGTCATACATATAACGTGTTAAAGCATTATATATATATATATATATATATATATATATCTACCTTAGAGGGTACCCGATTCAAGTATGTACATTCCTCATATGTACATATCAACTAGTATTTCACAATTGATTTTTCAAATTCACTACAGGAAGTGATTATAAGATAATTGGAAAGCCCTTTCATAAGCATTTGTTTTAAACGAAAATGCAAAGTTATGGAATAGCCTACCTATTCATATTATTGACTGCTGTACTAATTTACACAGATAATCGACTAAGTAAATATTCCGTTCCTATCACCCGAATCACTGCGCCTACACTAGAATAGTTTTCTGTCATACAATGCTATCCTTTCTTACTCTCACATAAGCTCATAAGCTAGGTAAATTAATTACGAGCAGCCTCGTAATAATCAATAGATCTGTTGTTGCACGTTTCCCTTTGTACTCTCTCTCTCTCTCTCTCTCTCTCTCTCTCTCTCTCTCTCTCTCTCTCTCTCTCTCTCTCTCTCTCTCTCTCTCTCTCTCTCTCTCAGTCAAATAGTAGCTCCACAGGATAGGTCATCCGGACCACACCTTTAGAAGCAGTACGACGCCCAGACCAGTCAAAGGGAAGTGAATACATTATTAATTGTATTTATTGTTCATGGTTATTTTCTTTTCTGGTTGTGTTTTGTTATGTATCATAATCAGCAACATGCCAGTGATCAGAGTGATATGTGATTGCTTCAAAAAGAAGTACGTCTTACCCTAAGTGGTTCCCTAGATATAGGTATCCAGTTGCTAAGTGTTTGATGTGTATATATGTATATGTGTATAAGGTGGTCCTTAGCTATAGAGGCAAACAATAAATTTAGATTATTGTTTATCTCCCACCCTTCAGTTTTGTACCTTTAGTGATCAAATGGGTGTGTGTAAAATATTGTATGGATTAATTAATATTTAGAGGTTGTACGACGACCTTGAAGTTTCACACAATACTCAAATTCCGCATATACGTTTAACTATAGCCGAACCAGACTTGAAGCTTTCAAAATGTGTATAATTGTTAAAACAAAATTAGTTAACATATATTAAGAATTTTAGCCACAGATAATTAAGATATTACGATATTAAAATATCTCGAAAAATAATATATGCAAATACTGTATGTACAAGTAATGAAACAATGAATAAATCAATAAATATTTTTATCATATTAAATTATCTGTGTGACCAGCAGGGTATGGGACGAGGACCCAAATCTTATGTACCCCACCAACCTCTTTCTCCAACCACCACCCAGTAGAAAAAGGTTATGATATGTTCTGTATCTCACTCCATTCACTGGTGTCCAAGAAGCGTAGATTTTTGGCTATCTGGAAACCGTTGACGATGTGCTGCGACTACTTGGAGGAGGTACTGGAGTTGGTCCTCATCCTTGATGAGTAGTCTGTTATACTCTTGGATGAGTGCCACACCTCGCTCTGCATTGTCATTGGTGACTTGAATTCCTTGAACAATATTGTATGCCTTCTGGAAGTCATCTCGTGAGTTCCAGGATAATGGGGGTTCACACAGGTATGCGATCAGAAGACTCATCTTCTTGATGAAAGCTAGTGTTCCTTTGGTCACAAAGTCTTCCAAACAATGTTCCTGGATAGCTTCAGCTGCGACTGTCACTCGTTTGGGCGGGTTTTCCTTTCCAGGTTGCTCGCTCAGGGCCTTTGCCATCAAGCTCTTGGTGCTAAATGAAACTACAGGATTAAAAAAGCTAAGTGCCACTAGTTATTTCGACAAATACCATTGATGGGAGCTGAATTTTTGTAATGTGGCTTTTGAAACTGCTTTATCAATACTTCTATGGGCATGGAGGGTTTTCAGAAGCTCCGAGTCATTTCGGAGAGCAGACATGGGAAGGGGAGCCTCAATCCAGTACTTCACATACACAGTAGCAACAAAGATGGACATCCTACGCAAGCCCTGCTCCTCTCTTTGAGTCAACTTGAATTGTCCACGGAACATCCACACTTTCAGCGAGCATGATGCATTGGTCCAGGACGAATAAAGTGAACTCCTCTAGACGGAGTTCCTCCAAGGAAAATCAATGAGAGCTCCAGAAGTTCTCGGTAGTCGTCCCTCAGATCATGTAGTTCTTCCAAAGCCTTCTCAGCCCAGGAAATCACTTTGGCTTGATTGTCTTGGATGACTAGTGCGACCTCTTCACGATCAGCGCCAGTTTCAAACATATTTTGGTCGATAGACTCCCATTTTGCCTGGAAACGTTTAAACAGAAGCTCCTCTGGGTCTTTTGTTGGCACCATGATTGTTGTTGTATAAGCAGCTCCCGCAACCAGTTATAGCACATGGTGCCAGCAGGCGAAGTAAAGGAGATTCTTTTCCAGTTTCTGCCCTATGTGGGTACATGCACCATTGATGCGGCCTGTGTTGGATGCCGTAGTATAAAAAACCATGCCAACCACCTTTTCCACTAGACCCCACTCTCCTAAAGCTTCAACAACAGCCTTGGCTTGCTGCTTTCCAGTGCCATTTGGGATTTTGGCAACTTGGAGGAACTGGCTGACTCCGTTGCCCGATACAAGAATGGGAAGTCGATCAACATGTTCCTGTGTTGTCAAATCCTTCATAAGCTTACCATCCCAGTGTACAGTCAATGGTAGGCCTACCACAGCAGTAAACTCTGCTTTCAAGAAGGAGGTGATTTGCTTTCTTTGTAGCTGTCTTTGCTGCCGGATGGAGGATCGATTGATGTTGAACTCATCAAGATTTTGCTCAAAAGACTGAGCAGCCTCTGCCAGTATGAGCGTTGCCTTACGGTCTGTTATTTTTTACCTATCCAGAACTGCTGCAGGGATGGAGATACAATGTTCTTTATCGCCCTTCGAAGTTTAGAGGGAGAAGAAGTGGCTTCCACATCTGCAGTTGCTCCAACACCACCATCGTCTTCTTCATTGGACACCTCTAGACCACTACTACTTCCTGTACTTGACGACTCCATCTGCAGAAATTGGAGAGAGGTTGATCCCACCTGTTCAGATCGAAGCTTCCTTTCTTCTTGTACTTTCCTTCGCTTGGAGGCTCTAATTTCTCTCTTTGTCAGGGAGACATCCACTGGACCCATATTTTCTCTGCGGCCTGGTTTTCTTTGGCCAAGAAGGACATCTTTGTCCTCCTGAATACGAATGGTCAATAGAGCATTGGCAGTGGCCACATCAAACAAGTCCTTTAATGTGTGCTTGAAAGCCTCTTCCTTCTAAATGTGGGCAGTTGATCTCCGATGTTTGCCCTTCTTCAACTGCTGGTATTCTGTATACAGTTTGTTCTACCTTGGCAATGGAATGGTTTTTTCAAATTGTCGGGATGCGGGCTTTCGCCCAAAACTCTATCACCCCATCAACTACGGCAGTGGCATTAGTATGAGATGTTAGTGTTTTCTCTTGATGGTAGTGAAGGAAGTTGCTGAGGACTTCACCTTTTGATGGCAGCTTGGTTCCTGTCAGATCTTCTTTAGTACTGACTAGGTAAATTTTACGTCTACTTTGCATAGCCATGTTGTCACTTATACAATACGTAGTCTTATGGACTTGTAAACTTTTAGTCTTATACACATACTATTACCTGGAGCAGTATTTTTCACTTTACACTTTCAAAAACACTGCAAACACTGCAACACATTTGATAACCTGCAAAGAAAAAAATATTCCTGAGTAAGTACGATTTTTGGAAATATGACAAATTAATGAAACTTCATGATCGATGTGCAACCTCTAAATATTGTTTCTAATTTTGAATATTTGTTTCCTGTGGGTTTGGGACCCAAAGGTACACTTTTTAGGGGTGGGAGCACAACATATACAAACAACGTTTTTTAAGGACCACCCTAATGTACAGTATGTATGTATATACTCTGGCACCTTCCCAAGTTTTCCTATTATTTTGTTATGTTTTTTATGACCAAGGAAAAATTCCAGTTCCTTGAATGTACACTAGAGGCATACAAACATGAGGTAGACAATCTGAAGCACGAAAATCACACACTGAAAGATTAGGTATGTTTCTTGGAGAAAAGAACAAGCAATGCTTGGCAATGTATCACAAATGAAAACGGATCAAATAATGAATTTCAAGTAGTTAACAAAATAAAAGTCAATGGAAGGGGAAACTGACACCAGGCATCCCTTATAAAGAACAGATATGTCATTCCTGATGAAGATGAGGTATGTGGCAGAAAGGTGATCGCTAAACCAAACAACAACACGGTCAGGGACACGAACCCGAAATTAACATGTGAGAAAGAAGAAGCCACCGAGTTACACAATAAGTGATAAAGACACCTGTACACTAGTATATTTTCCTACAAAAGATTTTCCCTCTAAAAATATCAGTAAAGGTATGTTCTCAGTGGTAAGATGAAACACATCTTAAGGTGAGGTTTGCTTTTTACTGGACCCCCTTTTCCCTAATGTTTAGCCCCATTAGTTTGGTGATTTTAAGTAATTTTGTGTCATTTAGGTGTCGATTGTTTACCTTGCGATAACGAGCCTGTAATTAAGGAGGAACCAGCCTTTTGCCGGGTCATTGTTCTACCGAAAATAGTCCAAATTTATCTCGGAGGGGGATCTTGGGGGTATTTTGTAAAGCTTGATGGAAGTATTGGGAGGAAACTTAACCCTTAACCATCGGCGTGCAACATATGTCGAGTGAAATAAATTTGGACTATGTGGCGGTGGACGACAGCTGTCGAGTGCCATTTTCAGCACGTAATGTTGCTGAGAGAGAGAGCTGAGCGGTGGGACGAGCGTAGTAACCTTATGACCGCTCCCCACGACCACCGTGGACCTACTGAACTGTATCCCACCCTACTCCCCCCTTTCTCACTCGCTACACAGGGAATTATGGACGGAAATTACCTTATTTTAGGGTTTTTGCACTCGTGGTGCACGATCGTTGCAAGAGAACCAGCGGTCGTACAAGGATGGTTCGGGTGTCATTGGAAAGCTCTGTTTACGCGCTTTCAGGGATAGATACTTGTTTTACGCTCTGGGTCTTGTTTATGCATGAAAATGAGCACGGAAACAACCCTATTTAGGGTAAAAAAAAAACGCTGTGTGGTACGGTGTAAAATACACACCACCCGCTCTTAAGGCGTTAAAATAATATATATATATATATATATATATATATATATATATATATATATATATACCTGGTATATATATATATATAAACAAATGAACAAATAAATACAAATCTCCCCTTAAAGGCCATAAGTAACTCCACCATACAAACAGGCACATGCGGAGCGGCTCAAACGACTGTTTTGACGGAGGAACGACACCCATAAAGGACGCAAACAGTAAGTACACAAATCTGACAAATGAAATATAAAAGAAGGCCGAAAAATGTAAATAGAATAGGATCGTGTCCAGAATGAGAGCGAGCACATACGGACTAAACAGAGCAATGGAAATATATAAAGTTGTCAAGGCCATGTGTGATGGTGACATTGTCTGCTTTATGGACAAATAGACGAAATCGAATGAAAACCATGCGGTCTACGTTTAACACCCTCCCCCCCCCCCCCAAAATAAAAAACCCACACACATACACACTTAGCTGGAAACCAAGATAAGACACGTGATGATTCATCCCTCAGAATACTAACCTCCACCACTCCTCCCTCCTTGTCCAACCACCAGACCGGTTCAAAATTTAGGGAATTTATTTATTAGTATATTTACTTATATATTTATTTATTAGTATATTTACTTATATATTTATTTATTAGTATATTTACTTATATATTTATTTATTAGTATATTTACTTATATATTTATTTATTAGTATATTTACTTATATATTTATTTATTAGTATATTTACTTATATATTTATTTATTAGTATATTTACTTATATATTTATTTTTGTTTTAGCGTCCTCTCTAAACCTCCGTTAAGCCTAATAGATTTTCCTCAAGAGCCCCCTTCAAGATAAATTTGTACTGTCCCGGCTAAAGGCCGGTTACTCTACAATTACAGCTAACTGGCACGAAAGGTCATGATATTGATACAAAAATGGGATGAAAGGTCTTAAAATCGATAAATAATGGAGCAAACGTCTTATAATCTATGAAATAATGGTGCTAAACATGAGGGAAAAGGAGGTCCAGAAAAAGCAACTACATCCCCCTTAACCCTTTGAGTACCAGCGACGTGTGTTATCTTTTATTCTAGCTATATTTAGACGATATGTTGCAGCCTAGGAAGGATCTGTGGTAGTTCAAAGGGTTGGTTGTGATAGATTGCAGCCTTATTATTGCTAGAGGTCCTTCATAATCTGAATAAAATCGTCTAATAGTCGCCATAATATAATGAAAAGAACGTCACCGGTACTGTATGGGTTAAAGGTAACCATCAACCTGCTATTCCTCCCATTAACCAATCCACCAAGTCTCCCCCTTGGGATCCAAACACCAGAAAATAGTCCACCCGACCCTATACAAATATATAATCTCACCCCTGGCCCGTAAATTATAAATGACTTTCCGCATATTAAAACTGACCTCCCAACAATCCACCCCTACCCATAACCAAAATAGACACACCTGGCGCGAGCAACAATATTAAAACAATATATTTTATTTCCTGTTCAATCAGATGTATACTAAATGACCCCAAATACCTATTATTAACCACTTCTGTACCGGCGACATCTTTATTAGTTTATCCTGGCTATATTTAGATGATTTTGTGCAGATTAAAAAGGATTTATGGTAGTAAAAAGGGTTAAATAATATAGTTCAAACCCTGTTAATTGCTGGAGGCCCTTCTTAAACTAAAGAATTTCGTCTAACAGCAGCCAGAATACAGTTAGAAGGAAGGCACCGGTACTGAACGGGTTAGATGAAAAAGCTGACGTAATGTGTATAACAGAAACACATTTAGACTTCAAAAATTAAGATTTCGGTAATGCATATCACATCAAACTATGTAAATTATTTCACTAAGATCGTAACAAGGAAAACAGGAGAGGCGGCGTGGCATTGTACAGTACGTAGCAATCTGGCTATTTTGGGGTCTATACAGTATATTGATTCATTCATACATATTTTAGTTTCCTTACTAGACCTCCAGCAAGCTTAGAAAAACACCCCCTATATCCTCCTTCAGGATAAATTTGTACAGTTTTTCGGAAGCAAAATGTCCCGGCCGAAGGCTGGTTCCTCTTAAAATTACAGGCGAGCGTAAAAAATCGACAGCTACAGTAAATGGCACGAAAAGTCTTAAAAATTAAAACTAAATGAGGCGAAAGATGTTAAAATCGCCAAAATAATGGGCTGAACGTCATAAAATCTGAAAACTAATGGGGATAAACTCGAAGGAGAAGGAAGTCCAGAAAAACGAATTAACCCCCCTTAAATCCAGTGGACCGGAGAGCAATGTGGACATTTTAAGTGTCAAGGTAAATATGAAATATATTGAACATAAATATCACCACAATTTATAGACAACCAAGACAAAACGAGGTCGACGGTAACCACTTATACAAAATATTAAAAGAAACCTTACATGCAGACGCAAGTGTAATACTAGGCAAGGTAGAACACATCTTAACCCTTTCCCTGCGGGAGATGTTCTGGAACGCATAGGCAATTTACAGCAATTTCCAGGCTTTAAAAGCGTGTAAAAGCCGTAGAAATCGAGTGTCAGTGGGCGGGAACGTGAGGGACCTCCGTCCGACACTCAGAGCAGCCAGCCGCTCACTGAGCGAGACTGTGGTCTCGCGCGGCTGTCTCGCCAATGTTGCCGAGCGAGCAAGAGCTAATAATTAGCGAGTTTTCCCGAATGTCTATGGCAACGCTGCGGGTGAAACCCGCCACCTACGAAGCTCGTTCTGGTGTCATTTTGAAGCTATTTTCGCTTAGTTTTTGGCAGAATACAGTTAATTTAATGCAGATTCTTGATTAATCATTCAGGAGTGCCTGAATATGCCCTAAATAGCGCAAATATAACCGCAGCCTGAGGGTGAAGGAAATGTTTGTTTTTTAACGGACCCCTTTTCCCTCACGTTTAGCCCTATTAGTTTGGCGATTTTAAGACGCTTTGTGTCATTTTTATGTCGGTTTTATCCTGGCGAGCAATAAAGAGCCTGTAATTATCATGCATGCGTGAATACGATCGCGTCCTTAACTCTTAACGAGCGAGGAGGGGGAGGGTGTATATCACCGATGCGCCATGGGGGTATATTTGACGAAAATTACCTTCATTTCAAACTCTTTTTCATGCCTAAGCAAGAGTGTAATACAATTATATATCCGTGAAAGGAAGATGATAGAGCTTTCCAATGACACCTGAATCATCCTTGTACGACATCGGGTTATCTTGCAACGATCGTGCAATCTAAGGGGAAAATCGGTAATAATAGGGGCATTTTAGCAATTTTCCATGTGTGAGAGAGAGTATATGTGACAGGGAGCCGTATCTTGGACCTCAGTATGCGCCGCGGGATGGTGGCGAGCGGATCAAGTCCGCCTATCTCTCTCTCATCGCTCCTAATAGCCTGAAAATGGCATCCGTCATATGACAGGCACCATACAGATGGCCAATTTTCTCTCTCCCGTCATATTATGGTCACTGTGAATTGAGGGTTAAGGGATACTTTAACGCAATGACTGCGGCACTTGTCATATCACAATTGCTTGGTCACCACTGTGCCATACGGGGGTTTTGGACTAAAAGTGTCCTTCATTCCCTGTAAATTTTCATGTATAAACAAGAGCTAGAACGTATTTCAATGATATATTCCTGAAAACAGAGGAATAGATAATTCCAATGCCATCTGAATAATGTCTGTACAACCACTGGTTGCTGTGCAACAATGTTGCACAGGTGACGCTAAATCGTTATAATAGCGAGTTTGAGCGGTTTCCACTATCCCCGAGTCTGTAAGGGAGTTGGAGATGTCTCCCACTGCCACTAGTGATCGCCCAGACACGGTGGGCTATGGATGGGACCGTTATGCGCTGCTTATACTCTCTCGCCTGCCTCCCAGGCCTTGTTCAAAGCAGAAATTCGGCAATTGTCATGTGACAAGTACCGCAGTGATGACCATATTTGTTGATATAACAGCCCGCAGTCATTGAGTTAAACCTTTGTGACCATCAGGGGTGTTTAGACACCTTTAGTTTAATTACTTCAACCTCTGCAGTTGTCTTTGAGCGAGTTGTGGGCAGAAAACTAATTTTGGAGAGGTAATTATGAGAGTAAGATAATTCTATTTTGAATACTAAATGGCAACTCCCACCTGAAAAGGTTAAGACTGGAATTTAATAACAGAAAATAACTCGGAGTTGCAAACAAATACAAAATAATAATAATAGTACATGACAACTATTTGATCCAAAATGTTAAGGAACCGACATGTGGTGGAAATATACACTATCTTGCTTTAACCACACATGAAAACTTAGTATCAAATTTGGAGGTAAGTGAACACTTGTCAACATCCAGCCAAAAGATTATTATAATTGACATAAATTACAATTAGGCTACACTTTTGAAAATATCAATATCTGGGTATCAGACTGTATAAATACAAACTTCAATAGACTTAGAGAAGTCATAAATAACATGCACCTTAACGCCTTACGAGCGGGCCCGTCAGTAACTTCTACTACCCGCCAAGCGGGTAGTTTTACCCTAAACGACCTTGTTTCCATTCTCTTTTTCATGCATAATCAAGAGCCAGAGTGTAATACAATTATGTATTCCTGAAAGGGCGATAATTGAGCTTTCCAATGACACCAGAACCATCCTTCTACGACCACGCGTTCTCTTGCAACGATCGTGCAAGACGAAGGAAAAATCCCTAAAATACGGTAATTTCCTTACATAATTCCCTGTGTAGCGAAGTAGTGAGTGTGGATGTGTGTGGAGGGGACGGCAGTTGCCGCGCGGGACCCGTGCCAAACGGTCAGAGCCAACCTACGCTTCTCCCACCGCTCGTCTCTCTCAGAGCCAATTATTGCTCAAAATTGCACACCGCCTTAAGTCGGTTCCCGCCACATAGTCCTTTCTTCTCTAGACCGACTTAAGTCCGGTCCCGCCAAAGAGGGGTTAAGCTTAGTAAAATATAAGAAGTAGACAAGTTGGAGGAAACCTTTAAGGAAACCATTATGGCTGCACAAGAACAGTGTGTACCATAAAAGTAATACAACAAACAAAATTAACCCCCATGGTACACTAAACATAATCGCAAGGCGAGAAACAAACTACATAAACTTAGCAAAAAATACCACAAACAGTGAACACTTTAGCACCTTATCGAATGGAAACAACGTAGAAAGAGAATATAACAATAAATTAGGGCAGAGAAATGAAATTATGAAATATATATTGCTGAGAAGAGTGTTAATAATCATAAGTAGTTCTACACATACGTATAGAAAAGCACAACAGTACAAGGAATAGGAGATTTTACCAAAAGCGTTAGTGAAGTATTGTGCGTGAGAGCACAGTGAGAGCACACGGGTTGGTTGAGCTCCTCAAAAGAGGGGATTTTCGGAGGGGTATCGTGGGGCTAAGTGACCCATATACGTATCAGAAGATCGGCGATGATACGGTGTTTCGGCACATAGTAAACAGAACGTGGTTTCTTGTTTAAACATCGCCCACAAAGCATATTTAGTTTAATCTTGAGAGTGTTATTACCAGTATCAGTGAGGGGACAAGGAACCGTCAGGCACTAGCCCAGTCCTGCCCAGGCACCATAAACCTCCAGCAGTAACCACAAGGTGAGTGAAGTAACCGTTTATAGGGCAGGCAGTTTCACCCTTATGGTTCCCCACCATAGGCCTTATCTTCCATCTACCCCAAGGACCTGACCCTCGGTCTTTCAACTTCTCAAACAATTCTAACCATTATGAAGTACTTGCTATAAGGTCCATTTTTATTTCCCTCTCTCTAACCATTTAGGAAATACTTGCTACAAGGTCCATTTTCATTTCTCTCTCTCTCTCTCTCTCTCTCTCTCTCTCTCTCTCTCTCTCTCTCTCTCTCTCTCACTACAGCGTACCGACCACCGAGACTAACTGTTGCCGATGATACCATTTTTTATGAAATACTAGAGAAAACCATTAATTCCGACGAAACAGTTTTACTAGGTGACTATAACCTCCCCCTAATTGACTGGAATACCCTGACCGGAAAAAATGCTGAGTCACGCCTAATGACAAGCTTCATCCAGGAATTTTTTTTGACCCAACACGTAAAACAGCCGACGCGAGACAGGAATATATTAGACCTCGTAATCACTACCCAAGAAAATCTATTATCAAACCTGGATGTAGGTGAACATCTGGCAACGTCCGATCATAAAATCTTAAGAATCAACGTTATAAGCAAATATTCCTCAGTAAAAACAACAGGAATGGTTTCGGACTTCAAAAACGCAAATTATGACGGACTTAAGGAATCGCTATCAAACATACACTCAAACCTCATAAATATAAACGAAGTAAATGAACTATGGGGACATTTTAAGTCTACAATTACAGAAGCGCATAAACAATTTGTACCCATGAAACCAAAACGTAATACGAAATCAAGTATGCCCCCTTGGTACAGTAGAGACATTGGCAAGGTAATAAGGAAAAGGAATCAACTCCACAAACTTGTAAAAAATAACACAAACACTGAAGTAATTAAAAACTTGTACAACAATAGTAGAAGGGAAGTGAAAAAAATAATTAGGGCGAACAAACAAAATTACGAAATGACTATTGCCAGAGAAAGTGCCACAAACCCCAAAAAATTCTACAGTTACGTAAATAAAAATAAACAGATCAAAAGCGGAATCGGACCGCTAATAGAAGTTGGCCAGACAATAACAGGTGACACAAACATGGCAAATCTGCTCAACAAATATTTTGGCTCAGTTTTCACAGAAGAAATTATCGATCATACCCTTGAAAATAACACCTCAACTCATGTGATAGGAGATTTCACCATCAGTGTTAGCGAAGTACAAAGCAAATTGAGTAATTTAAATGTAAATAAGACCCCGGGACCCGACATGCTCCACCCGAAAATAATTAAGAATGTTAAGGACGAAATAGCTAAACCCCTGACACAACTATTTAACTTATCATTACTACAGGGGATTGTACCGAGTGATTGGAAAGATGCGAACATTACGCCGATATACAAGAAGCGTAGCAAGGCCAAAGCGAGTAATTACAGACCAATTAGTCTAACTTCAATTGTAGGAAAAATCATGGAAAAAATCCTTAGAGATAAGATAGTAGATTACCTCGAATCAAACAACCTAATCAAAAATAGTCAACACGGCTTTAGATCAAATAAGTCATGCCTAACAAATTTTATTGAATTTTATAACAAACTATTCACATATAACGACATGACGAAATCACTAGATATAATCTTCTTGGACTTTCAAAAAGCTTTCGACAAGGTGCCTCACCGAAAACTATTGGCTAAACTGGAGAGGATAGGTTTCAAAGGTGAAATTCATTCTTGGATAAAAAATTGGCTTACAGACAGAAGACAGAGAGTGGTGATAAATGGAGTGGAATCGGAGTGGGAGCCTGTCACTAGTGGAGTTCCACAGGGTTCAGTCCTTGGACCGGTCCTGTTTCTCATTTACATTAACAATATTAATGTAGGGGTAAACAACACCATTTCCAAATTCGCCGACGATACAAAAATAGGAAATACAGTCCTGAACGAAGATGATAGAAATGCGTTGCAATCTGATTTAAACAAGATATCAGAGTGGTCGAAAAAAAGGCAGATGCCCTTCAATGTCGATAAATGTCAGGTGCTGCAGGTTGGTAGCAGAAATATGAAATACAAATACGAAATGAATGGCAAACAAATAAAATCCGCAACGGTAGTAAAAGACCTAGGGGTACTAATATCGGAAAACCTAAAAACTTCTGACCAATGTATAGCACCTGCAAATAAGGCAAACATAGCATTGGGCTTTATTAAACGAAAATTTACATATAAACATGAAAACGTAATAGTGCCACTGTTCAAAAGTATGGTGAGGCCCCACCTTGAATATGGTGTGCAGTTCTGGTCACCTTATCTGATCAAGGACATTGTAAGACTCGAGTCAGTACAGCGTAGAGCGACGAAGATGATACCCTCATTAAGAAATAAACCATATGAAGAAAGACTTAAACGATTGAACCTGTTCTCATTAAAAAAGAGGAGGTTGAGGGGTCAGCTTATTGAGTGCTTTAAGATACTAAAAGGTTTCGACAAAGTCGATGTAAATACACTATTCACATTAAACAATACTAATCAAACTGTTGGAAATGGAATGAAATTAAAAACCAAAAAGGCAAACCTAGATGTCACAAAGAGTTTCTTCACCTACAGTGTGGCGACAGAGTGGAATAAACTACCAGCGAGAGTGGTGGAGAGCGACACAATAAACGCTTTCAAGGGAAGGCTTGACCTCTATCTGCAGAGGGCTGGGGTGATATGAAAAAAAATAAAATAAAAATTATGTATGTGTATGTGTGTGCACTGTACAGTATGTATATATATATATACTGTATATATATGTATGTATGTGTATATGTATGTATGTGTATATATGTGTGTGTGTGTGTATGTGTGTATATGTATGTACCGGTGTGTATATATATATATATATATATATATATATATATATATATATATATATATATATATATATATATATATATATATATATATATATATATATATATATATATATATATATATATATATACTGTATATATATATATATGCATATATACATATATAGTTTGTAAGGCCAGACTGCCTAGTAAGGACCTTGAGGTCTGTGTGGTCTGTGTATCTATGTAGCTCTATGTAGCTCTCTCTCTCTCTCTCTCTCTCTCCTTTTTATCCTTAACATCTTTCCATCCACTTTCAATCACCGCACTTAACCGTCTCATTGTTATTATTTTTTGGTTTTCTATAACTTCAGATCGCTCTTTATCATTTTAGTTATTTGTTTTTCCCTAACATCTTTCAATACCCAACCAGGCCAGCCCCCTCTCCAGCTCGCTTTCTTTCTCCCTCGCCCCCGCCCCTGCTCTCTCTCCGTCTCTCTCTCTCTCTTAACATTTTGTACAATTTAAGCATTTGTCCATAACTGCTGTCCTAGATTCGGTTACCCATTCAGATCCTGGCTCTCGCTCACTCTCTGGCTCTCTCCCTATCTTGATGTTGACAGCATTATTAATATCCTAAGCATTTATTAATACTCAACATCAGGGTGGCGTCGCCAGTGTAAATAATCATAGGATATAATTGGCGTGCTTCCCTTCAATCAGTTAGATATATTAGTTGTACCGGTGCCCAATGCCGAGGATTTATACATTTAACCACTTAGCTTTAGGAGAAGCAGGCCGAAAGGTTGACTATGACATGTGATTTTTTTTTTTTTTTTTTTTTTTTTACATATCCCATCAGAAAGGTTGACTATGATAAGTGAATTTTTATGCATCCAGCCAATTATACATTAATAACAACAGCAATAATCTAGATATGTGCCAGGAGAGATTTCCTGGGGTTTCTGAAACAAGGGAGACATGGCAGAGATGGAAGCACCATGGGAAGATCAGGAGGTCGGTTTGGTAGAGGCAGAGGAACGGATAATCTTGGAAGACTATGGCCTAGCAGATACTAAGTGTTTTAAGTGCGGAAAAACCAATGCAAGAAAGAATTCGCGAAAATGTTCCGGCTGTCTTAGATCTATTAATTTATCTTGTACTAAGCTGACAAAGAAAACATCAGGAGAACAACCAAACTGGAAATGTCTCGCATGCCCAGGGCCCACTGCAGAGCCAACCGGGGCAACACCGGCAACACCGGTCGCCGACTTGACCCAACTTGTGACCAAATGGAAAGCGCGGATCCAGGTCCTTGCCCGAGTACCTAAAGGAGCCAGAATCCAAGTGGAGGAGGCCCTCACAACCATCATAAAGCAGGCCCTACAGCTCAAGACACCCCTCGCATGGGCACGGCTCCTGGGTTTCTCCTATGGGGCCCTCCGAAAACCACCCAGAACCAACATACAAGACCATCTTCAGGTTTCACTAGCCACCAGAGTGAAACGTCAAGTAGCACAGTATATGGATGGAAACAAACTGGTGGAACCCCCCGAACAGCAACCAAACAGGGCCCAGAAGCAACAGGAGAAGGAAGAGGAAGAGGCTGAACAGCTACGTAAGAGGGTCGCGGCGAAACTGGCGGATAGTAACATCAAAGGGGCCGTCAGACTGTTGTCCTCTTCAGAAGGTTTTGCTGGTCAAGGCACCGAAGTTGTTGAAGCCCTACAAGAAAAGCACCCACCTACACCTAGAGACCTAAACCTCCCCCCTGCCCCAAATGACCAGATGCGCCAACCTTTAGTTGTCACGAAGGAGCAGGTGGTTGCCGCAGTGACTTCATTCCCAGCAGGCTCAGCCGCGGGCCCAGATGGTATCCGAGCCGCCCACCTCAAAGGCCTCTTGGGTCAGGGATCAGGAGCTGCTGGGGAGGCACTCTTGGAAACCCTCACCAAATTCATCAACATGGTTTTAAGAGGGGAAGTACCCGACTTTGCCACACCCCTATTTTATGGGGCATCACTCTGTGCACTGGCAAAAAAAAGATGGCGGTGTGCGCCCAATAGCAGTAGGGAACACCTTCCGCCGCCTTGCCACAAAGGTGGGTTTGAAACCACTCTCGAATGGCCTAGGTCAACAATTAAGACCAGTTCAACTAGGTTTCGGAACTCCAGGGGGGTGTGAAGCTGCTGTACACGCAACCCGCACCTACCTCAGCCAAGCCCAAGAAAAACGAGTGCTTCTAAAGATTGACATGCGGAACACATTCAACAGCATTCGCAGGGATGTCTTCCTCCGTGCAGTTCAAGAACACATCCCCACTCTGTACCCCCTACTTTGGCAGGCTTATTCCAAACCTTCAATCCTGATTTTTGGCGAGACGGTAATCCCATCAGCGACCGGGTTACAGCAGGGAGATCCAGGTGGTCCTGCTCTTTTCTCAATAGGGGTGGATGCAGCAGCTAACAAAGTAAGGTCAGAACTGAATGTATGGTACCTGGACGATGCAACCTTGGGTGGGTCAGTAGAGAACGTTCTAACCGACCTAAATAACATCGTAACTGACCTCGGCCAGGCTGGGCTAGTGATAAATGACACCAAATGTGAACTTGTCCTCCTCAACCACACACGTGAACAAGGAGAAGAGACTCAGGCCCTGTTTCGAGGCATATTGCCAGATGTAAAGATCCTTCAGGAGCACCAGCAAACCCTATTAGGTTCCCCACTAACTCTGGCAGCAATCCCACCAGCACTTCAAGTTAAAAAGGAGGAGCTTCAACGTCTCGT
The DNA here is from genome assembly GCA_032716605.1 of Paralithodes platypus. Classification (NCBI taxonomy): domain Eukaryota; kingdom Metazoa; phylum Arthropoda; class Malacostraca; order Decapoda; family Lithodidae; genus Paralithodes; species Paralithodes platypus. The sequence continues at coordinate 7,935,508 of CM064563.1, forward strand.
GAGTCGCCTGATACACATCGATTCCCACTCAGCTCTGGCCCTTCTCAAGAACTGTTTCTCCATCCCAAAACTCCAATACCTCCTGCGCACTTCGATGAATTACACGAACAATGGTGGCCTCCAAGAATTAGACAGCATAATCCGAGAAGCAGTGACCAGCATCACCAACGTGGAATTTAAAGAACGGACCTGGACACAAGCCACCCTTCCTGTCCGCCTCGGGGGCTTGGGCATACGCAGAGCCTCGGATATTGCCTCCCCAGCCTTTATCTCTTCCCTCATCACGACCAACGACCTTGTAGTGTCCATCCTTTCTTCTCAACCCGGAATGACACTTAATGGGGACGTAACAGGAGCGATTAACACCTGGAGGGAAAGTACAGGAGTAGAGGAGGAGCCTCAGGGTACCTCCAGGAGCAAGCAGAAAGCGTGGGATACCATCTCGGCGAAGAAAACTCAAGAAAATCTCCTAACCAATGCAGACCAGGTTTGCAAAAGCACGCCTCCAGGCAGCCGCCCGTTCGGAGAGTGGCTTGTGGTTACACGCCATCCCCATCCCACCTCTTGGAACTCACTTGGATGCTGAAGCGCTCCGGGTTGCCATCGCGCACAGAGTGGGTGCGGCAGTTTGTCACCCACACACTTGCAAGTGTGGTAGGGGGATGGATGCTCAAGGTCACCATGCCTTGTCATGTAATTACAACGCAGGCCGCCTGCCAAGACACTCTGCACTAAATGATGTCATAAAACGGGCCCTGCAGAGTGCTAACCGTGCATCAATCCTCGAACCACATGGACTTCACAGAGAAGAGGCAAACGGCCAGATGGGATGACCACTCTCCCTTACAAGAATGGCCGGTGCCTTGTGTGGGATGCCACATGTGTTGACACTTTCTCCACAACCAACATCGCCAGAAACGCCGACGAAGCAGGTGAAGCCGCCCGGATAGCAGGAAATAAAAAGCGAGAAAAATATCAAGCCATCGCCAGAAATCATCAGTTCGAGCCCCTGGCATTCGAAACTTCAGGAGTCTTCGGCCCTACCACCCTTAAGATGGTGAATGAAATAGGCCGTAAAATCAGAGAAGTATCAGGAGAACCCCGGGAAACCCTCTGGCTCAAGCAAAGACTAGGGATGGCTATCGTCCGGGGCAATGCCACCAGCGTCATGAGCTCAGTTCGACTGGACTGGGTCATGCCACTGTGTGAGGCCCGGGCAGGAGTGGTGAATCCGTAGTCGTTCCACAGTAGGGTAAAACAAAACAAAAAGTTTATTTGTATTTAACATGTGTGATGCAAATAAATAAAAGGGGATGTATCGGATGGTTGAAAGCCACAGTTGCTCGCGCGTTTGGGGCTAGCATCACCTATTATGAAAAACATGTATCCTCCTTCATTCACTGTCCCCCCCTTCACTCAATCAACCCCACAATTTGCCGGAGGATAACAGGTTTTTCACAATACGTAGACTGAGGTCTTTTAAAAAAAAAAAAAAGTATTGTGCAAGTTACGTAACTTGGAATTAAATAAAACCCAGGGGCCCGACATTATACACCCTATTATATTGAAAAACGTAAAGGCAGAAATAGCCGACTGCTTAACGTACATGTATAACTTGTCTCTACAAAATGGGAAACTACCACGTGATTGGAGAGATGCAAATATACATATATGGCTGTAAGAGCCAAGCTAGTAATTAACCTGTTCAGTCCCAGTGACGGCATGGAGCCGTCAGTAGATAAATAACTCCCCAGTCCCAGCGACGGCAGGGAGCCGTCAGTAATATACTTTCCTTGTAACTGCCAGTATCAGACAGTGCCTGGTACCACAACCGTTTGAGCACTGCTCTAGAGTTGGCAACACTTCTCAGCTTATAATTCAAGCCTCTACAGGCTGGGAGAGCCAGTATTCCTCCATCTTTTCAGGTTGGAGGTTGTTATATCTTGCCATTTTGACCACATTGCTTGGGACTGGGGGGGGACTTTTATTACTGTACCCTATGGTACAGTAATAGGGGTGTCTCTGTAATAGGGGTGTCTCTGGTGATAGCTGTCCCCCTGGTATCTGAAATGGGTGTTTCCGGGTAGATGGGAGTGATAGCCTTGGCGGGCAACCTACCTAGGAGAAAAAACCCTACACAAATTACCGATGAGCGACACGGTAATCGGTGCCACTTACAGGTGGCGATTTTATAACAGATAACAGATAACAGTAGGGGTTGAAGACCAATTAGCCTAACGTCAATGATAGGAAAAGTCATTTTTATTCGATAAGGTAGTAGAATACCAGGAACTTAATAACCTTATTAGAGATAGTCAACACAGTTTTAGAGATCGCAAATGTCTTACCTTACAAACTTGATTGAATTCTACTATAAGCTTTTTCTCATACAGTGACGTGACTAAATCACCAGACATGATTTTCTTAGATTTCCAAAATGCTTTTGGCAAAGTTCCACTTAGAAAACTGATACATAAACTGGATATGAGAGGCACACAAGGAATAATCCATACATGAACAAAGTTGGCTATCCAACAGAAGGCAGAGAGTTGTAATGAATGAAGTACAATCTGCGTGGGAATTTGTATCTAGTGAAGTACCCCAGGGTTCAGTTCTAGAACCAGTTCTGTTTCTTACCTATAAAAATTACATTGATGTAGGACTAAATATCACAATTTCTATGTTTGCAGATGATACAATGATAGGAAACATAGTTTTGATGAATTATGACAGAGACGTACTGCAACCCGATTAACACAAGATAGTAGAGTGGTCGAAAAATTGTCAGATGTAGAAAAATGTCAGGTATTGTATTTCGTCAATACAAATATAAACTATTCATACGAAATGAAACACTAACAAATAAAAACTTCAGCACTAGTTAAAGACCTTGAGATACTAATATCTGAAAACCTAATATCTTCTGACCAATGTACAGCAGCTACAAAAAAGGTCGATAGAACCCAGGCTATATTATGCGAAAATTTAAATATGGCAATGAAAATAATATAGTCCCATTATTCAAAAGTATGGCATCTAGAGTATGGCTAAAGAGATCACAGATATATTTACTCAAAACTGAAGATTGAGAGGTCAATTAACTGTATGTTTCAAAATATTAAGTGGATTCAAGAAAGATTACACAGATACACTTTCACAATCAATAGATTTCAACCACGCAAAAAAAGTAATGCAATTAATAACTAGGAGGGCGAATTTAGACGCTACAAAATATTTCTTCACCTACAGTGTCGTAAGCGAATGGAACAAATTTAATCGCCAGTGAACGTGGTGTAGAGCAATACAATTGACGCCTGCAAGAAGAGACTAGACTTATATCTAGAGGAGGCTGGAGTAATATAATATGTGTATGTGTGTGTATATGTATGTACAGTATATGTGTAATATGTGTGTGTAAATGTGTATATGTGTATGTATTAACCTTAGATAAAATTGGGATTTGTGAGTTCTTCCAAAAGGGAGACACAAAGAAGTCTATATATAAATACGATGGAAACACAAGGCAAGTTATACACTAGGTACAGAACAACATTAATTTATACACAAATAATGGGGTCTCACACAACGAGACTTCCAGATATCATCAAGTTAAGAATAAAACACAGATTACAATAGCATAGAATAATATCAAGTTTACTTGAGTTAGGGCTCAAATTTATATGTCTTGGAATTGTGAAATACAGGTATGCCCTGAATAGCGTGTGATGATATTTATGGAATTAAATATTTGCGTAGGTTCTGAGACTTAATCAAAGCTTACTTATAAGCACAATGATACTAACACAATAATTATATACAATAGAATACATGGTAAATGGTGTTTGCGAATGCTTGATAATAAGTTCGATATTTGGAGATACAATAGTTTAGCCTGCCTGCATCTATACGAAAGTATGTTTTCTCTTGTAGCCCAACTCTTTAAATAATATGATCATGGGGAACAATAATTCATTCGTATCCGGAAGTCACTAAGTTATTATGTATTCACAACAGGTGTTGTTGTTGTTTTCATTCCCTAAGCTGCCTGGTCGAACAGCCCCGTCAGTGATTTGGCTCCCAGGAAACTTTTCCCCACGGTCGGCAGCCGGCTGTCCTTCATTGGTCGGCGAACTTGTCCCCAGCCAGGAGGGTCGGCAGCCATCCACGGGTGTTGTACTCATCAGTACGGAAGTATGTTTTCTCTTTTAGCCCAACTTTTTAAATAAAATGATCAGGAAGAACAATAATTAATTAATATTTGGAAGTCACTAAGTTATTGTTAAGTCAGTTAAGTTACATGGTGGTGGGCTGACCCTTTGTCAGAGTGAGGGTTGGTGTCCTCTACTTCCCATAGCCCCTTCTATCTTTTTCTCCTTCTGCATCTCTAATTTTTTCAAATGGCGTAGGGATGCGGCGACCCCAACGCCCGCCACTTTCTGGTGCAGGTAGCCTCCTCTGTGGTGGGGGGGTGAGAAATTTCCACCACCGCTTTTCTCCGGTGAGACGTAGAAGTCGGCTAAAGGGGATCGGGGGCGGGGGGCCTGGTATCCTTCCCCCCTTAAATAAATCTACCAAAAAACCGAGACAGAGATAGGGGCGAGGGAACGCGTTCGTGGTCCCAGACCCTAAGAATAGGAGCTTTGAATGTGCGTGGATGTAGTACGAATGAGAAGCGAGAGGATATTGGAAGGTTATTTGAAAGAAGGATGTATGATGTCCTAGCACTGAATGAAACAAAGATGAAAGGAGAGGGAGAAGTGGATTTTGGAAACGTGATAGGTAGAAAGTCTGGAGTAGACGAGGGAGTCAGGGGGAAAGAAGGAGTGGCTATTATTGTGAAGGAGGAGTTGAGAGAGTTTATAAAAAGAGTGGAAAGAGGTGTCATCAAGGCTAATGTGGGTGAGAATGCGGTTTAAGGGTGAAAGGTGGGTTTTTGTAAGTGCGTATGGACCAGGAAGTGAAAGCGAGTTAGACGAGGTAGAGGGTTTCTGGGAGGATTTGAGAGATTGTCTACAAGGGTTTGATGAAAATAAAAATGTTATAGTTTTAGGGGACCTAAATGCTAGGGTAGGAAATGAGCCTGTTGAGGGAGTCATCGGTAGTTTTGGTGTGGATGGTGTAAACGAGAGTGGAGAAAGACTGAAAAATGTATGTGAAGAGTGTTGATTGAGTGTAGGTAATACGTTCTTCAAAAAAAGTGTATACACAAGTACACCTGGCATAGACTTGTGAGGGGAGAGATTGTAGAGAGGGCATTGATGGATTCTGTGCTGGTGACAAGGGAAAGATTGTGTAGACTGCTGGATGTGAATGTGATGAGAGGTGAGGTGGAGGGTATGTCAGATCATTACCTGGTGGAGGGAAAGCTAAGAGTTAAGAGTTACAGGAGAATAAGAGACAAGCGTGAAGTAAGAGGTAATAAAAGTTAGTGAGTTAGAGAAGAGTGAAAAAGAGAGGGAGTACAAGGAAAGACTAAATGAAAAGTGGATGGAAGTGAGAGAGATGGAAGAGAGAGAAGTAGAGGTTGAATGGCAACAGTTTAAGGAAGGAGTGAAAGCAAGTGCAGAGGTAGTATGCGGCAAAAGGAAAGTAGGAGGCAGAGGTATCAGGAAGGGAAGCGAGTGGTGGAATGATACGGTGAGAAAGGCAGTTGAGGAGAAGAGACAGTGTTTTGAGAGGGTTTTACAGGATGGTAGTGTTGAGGTATGGGAGAGGTACAAGGAGAAAAGGAGAGAGGCAAAACGGAAAATTAGAGAAGCGAAAAAAAGATGCAAACGAAAGGTGGGGCCAAAGGCTGAGTGAGAATTTTGAAGAACGAAAGAAGATGTTCTGGAAGGAGGTAAATAAAGTAAGGAAAGCAGGACAAAAGAGGGAAGAGTCAGTGAAAGATGAAAATGGAGAATTACTAGTGGAACCAGTTGAAGTGAGGAAAAGATATGCCGAGTATTTTGAATTTTTGTTAAATACAAGAGATGGAAGAGAAGCAGTGATTGAAGCAGAGGTGGATGGAGATAGGTTACCCAGGCCACCCAGGTGGCAGGGAATGAATGAAAGGATTGAGGAAAATGAGGTGAAAGAAGCAGTGAAACAAATGAGAGCGGGAAAAGCAGAAGGTTTGGATGGTATTGCTGTGGAGTGTATAAAGAAGGGTGGAGATGTGATAATAGATTGGTTGGTGAGACTTTTCAATGTGTGCTTTGCTGTGTCAATGGTACCAATAGACTGGAAGAGTGCATGTATTGTGCCGTTGTACAAGGGGAAGGGAGATCGGCAGGAGTGTTCAAGTTATAGAGGTATTAGTTTATTGTCAGTGGTTGGAAAGCTGTATGGCAGGGTGTTGATAGAGAGGATAATAAAGTGTACGGAAGTTGCAATAGGAGAAGAACAGTGCGGTTTTAGGAGGGGAAGAGGGTGCGTGGATCAGATGTTTGCAGTAAGACAGTTATGCGAGAAGTATTTAGAGGAGCATAAGGAGATATTTTGGGCTTTTATGGACTTGGAAAACGCGTATGATCGTGTGGACCGTGAAGCAATGTGGAAGGTGTTAAGGATTTATGAAATAGGAGGAAATTTGTTAGAAGCAGTTAAGAGTTTTTATGAAGGGAGCAGAGCATGTGTGAGAGTAGGAAATGGTGAGTTGAGTGAATGGTTTGAGGTAAAGGTAGGTTTGCGACAGGGTTGTGTAATGTCACCATGGCTGTTTAATATGTTTATGGATGGTGTGGTGAGGGATGTGAAAAGGAGAACTATGGGAAGAGGATTGGGTTTAGTAGGAAAGAATGGTAGAGATTGGGAGTTGAATCAGTTGCTGTTCGCTGATGACACAGCATTGGTGGCGGATTCTGATGAGAAACTGCAGCGGGTAGTCAAAGAGTTTGGTGTGGTTTGTGGAAGGAGGAAACTGAAGGTGAACGTCAATAAAAGTAAAGTAATGGTGTGTAATAGGGGAGAGCATAGGGTGAATCTAGATGTGAGGCTGGATGGGGAAATATTGGAACAAGTAGAATGTTTTAAATATCTAGGAGGAACGATAAGCAGGAGTGGAGGTATGGAAGTGGAGGTAAAACAGAGAGTGTGTGAAGGAAGGAAGGTTTTCGGAGCAATGGGAAGTATGTGGAAGACGAGAAATCTCGGAGTGAAAGTAAAAAGTGCACTGTATCAAGGAATTGTTGTGCCAACAGTGATGTATGGGGCTGAGACATGGGCTCTGAAGAAAAAGGAGAAAAGAGGGCTGGATGTGATGGAGATGAGCTGCCTGAGGAGGAGTATGTGTGGAGTTACTCGTAGAGACAGATTGAGGAATGAAGAGATACGTAGGAGAGTGGGGCAGCAAGAACATTTGTCAGCCAGAGTGGACAGAAGGGTGCTGAGCTGGTATGGTCATGTTGAACGAATGGGAGATGAAAGGCTTACAAAGAGAATATGTGAGTCAGGTACAAGGTGAGATAGAAGGGCAGGAAGACCCCCATTGAGATGGAGAGACTGTGTAAGAAAGGCTTTGGATGATAGAGGAATGACTATAGATCAGGCAGGGGAAGTGGTGGTGGACAGGAGTGAATGGAGAATGCTTGTGAATAGTTGAGTGAACACGTGGTCATTTGGAGTAAGGGGTCGGGCGCAAGTTGGACTAGATAATAGTCCATCAGGCGCCTGGCCCGGGGAGACGATTAATATGAAGGGTGTGCCTGGAAGTGTGGTGGGAGGGCTTGTGTCTTTGGCTCCGCTGCATGTATGCCTGCCGAGATCGGAACCTCTCCGGGTGGTCAGGGGCCGGGGGAGTGCTGGAGCGACCTTAGTAACCCTGGTCTCTGGGTCTTCTCCTGGGTGACCTGGATGTGTGAGAGTTTGTGTTTTTTATCTGTGTTTATTTTTTGTTTTATGTTGTTTTTGTGTTTTCCCTGTTCTTGCTCTGTCTTGAGTCGGCTACCCCCAAAATGGGGATTGGGCCTGAGCATATAGATAGATAGAATAGATAGACTAAGTTATTATATATTCACAATAGGTGTTGTACTCATCAGTGAACTGCTACTACTAAATATCTTTTAAGTTACATTGGTACCACAGGGTCCAATCGTAAACGAAGGATATTGAATAGAGTATAACTAAGGACAGTAAGTGTGTATTGTATTCCTGAAAGGAGAAATACCTATTAACAAGGAAGGGACTCTAAAGGTTAGAAACACAGTAAGTTATATTAATTTTATACTAGCCTAGTGACTTTCCTGGTGTTGAAGGTGAATTTAATATTTTTCACTTTGAGTTGATAATGGGGGCTTATACCAAATTTTCTCATGGGGTATATAGTTGCCAGCTCTCACGCCACAGCCTTTAACTCTCAAAGACAGAAGCCATCTTATGTGGAACAAACAGCAAATTGAAAGACATTAATGAGGACTTCTCGGTCAACTGTAATGATATTCCCATAACAACAGTGTCACAAGTGAAATATCTCGGACTAAAACTGGACTCGACTCTGTCAGGTGAAACAATCTTGGAATCGATCCTGAGTAAATGTAGAGCACGTATTAAATACCTATATAGACAGGTGGGATGCTTGCCAGCGGCAACCAAAAAGACCCTTTGCCAAGCGCTTGTTCAATGTCATTTTGACTATTCTATGTCATCCTGGTACTCTGCATCATCTAAATCAGCACAGCACAAACTTCAGGTCACTCAAAATCAAATGGTTAGGTTCATGCTGAACCTAGGACCCAGATCGCATATTGGCCAGGAACAACTTCAGTAACTTGGTATGCTCAATGTCTCTGACAGGGCCAAACAAATCAGACTCATAAATGCCTTCAAGATATTTTATGATAGGGCTCCAGAGTATTTAAATAGTAATTTTGTTAAAGCAAATGAGAGGATTGGACATAATACAAGGAATAGGATGTATAATTTTACGGTCCCGAGAATCCAAGGGCAGGGAAAGCTAACATTCTTCTTCACTGCCATCAAAGACTGGAACAACCTACCACAGTCTGTCCGTGAAAAGAGAACACTGTATTCCTTCAGACGTAGCTTGAAGGAGCACCTGAATCGGACAGCTGCGAGAAGGGAGCACCAAGCTTATGTCAACTACTAAATACGACATAAGTTGTCACGAAGGAGCAGGTGGTTGCCGCAGTGACTTCATTCCCAGCAGGCTCAGCCGCGGGCCCAGATGGTATCCGACCCGCCAACCTCAAAGGCCTCTTGGGTCAGGGATCAGGAGCTGCTGGGGAGGCACTCTTGGAAACCCTCACCAAATTCATCAACATGGTTTTAAGAGGGGAAGTACCCGACTGTGCCACACCCCTATTTTTTGGGGCATCACTCTGTGCACTAGCAAAAAAAGATGGCAGTGTGCGCCCAATAGCAGTAGGGAACACCTTCCGCCGCCTTGCCACAAAGGTGGGTTTGAAACCACTCTCGAATGGCCTAGGTCAACACTTAAGACCAGTTCAACTAGGTTTCGGAACTCCAGGGGAGTGTGAAGCTGCTGTACACGCAACCCGCACCTACCTCAGCCAAGCCCAAGAAAAACGAGTGCTTCTAAAGATTGACATGCGGAACGCATTCAACATCATTCGCAGGGATGTCTTCCTCCGTGCAGCTCAAGAACACATCCCCACTCTGTACCCCCTACTTTGGCAGGCTTATTCCAAACCTTCAATCCTGATGTTTGGCGAGACGGTAATCCCATCAGCGACTGGGTTACAGCAGGGAGATCCAGGTGGTCCTGCTCTTTTCTCAATAGGGGTGGATGCAGCAGCTAAAAAAGTAAGGTCAGAACTGAATGTATGGTACCTGGACGATGCAACCTTGGGTGGGTCAGTAGAGAACGTTCTAACCGACCTAAATAACATCGTAACTGATCTCGGCCAGGCTGGGCTAGTGATAAATGACACCAAATGTGAACTTGTCCTCCTCAACCACACACGTGAACAAGGAGAAGAGATTCAGGCCCTGTTTCGAGACATATTGCCAGATGTAAAGATCCTTCAGGAGCACCAGCAAACCCTATTAGGTTCCCCACTAACTCTGGCAGCAATCCCACCAGCACTTCAAGTTAAAAAGGAGGAGCTTCAACGTCTTGTGAGTCGCCTGATACACATCGATGCCCACTCTGCTCTGGCCCTGCTCAAGAACTGTTTCTCCATCCCAAAACTCCAATACCTCCTGCGCACATCGATGACTTACACGAACAATGGTGGCCTCCAAGAATTAGACAGCATAATCCGAGAAGCAGTGACCAGCATCACCAACGTGGAATTTAAAGAACGGGCCTGGATACAAGCCACCCTTCCTGTCCGCCTCGGGGACTTGGGCATACGGAGAGCCTCGGATATTGCCTCCCCAGCCTTTATCTCTTCCCTCATCGCGACCAACGACCTTGTAGTGTCCATCCTTCCTTCTCAACCCGGAATGACACTTAATGGGGACGTAACAGGAGCGATTAACACCTGGAGGGGAAGTACAGGAGTAGAGGAGGAGCCTCAGGGTACCTCCAGGAGCAAGCAGAAAGCGTGGGATACCGAAGGACAAAATTGGTAAATTATTGGTAATTTTCTGATTTTTGGCGTGTGAGGGAGGTGTATGTAGGACTTCACTCTACGCCGCGTGGCCATGGCGAGTGGTTGAATGCCTCCTATTGTTCCTCCAATGCCCGGTCTCTCTCTCATCGCTCATAATAGCATCAAAATCGCGCCCGCCATATAACGGTTGCCGCAGGATAGGCCAATTTTCTCTCTCCTGTCATATGACGGTCACCGCGAATTGAGTGTTAAAGTCATTAGAGTTGATTCTTTCCTCAGGGCTGCTCTTGTTCTTGCCAGGTATCACACCACAGGCTTTAGAGTAGGTAGAGGTAAATTGTTTCTCTTGTGATGCCAGTCTCATACATGGCGTGTAAGCTAAGTGCCGCACAGGTAACACTTGTGTCAGTATTACACACATCTTATAGCCAGTATCACCCATGGCAAGGCCAGTCGCACACTTGGGGGGTCAGTCTCACACCTGACTGGACTACTCTCACACCTAGCAGTGACCAAACAAATTGTGGTTTTGATTTAGTTAGTTAAAATAGGTCTTCAGAGACTATCAACCCTATTGGATTGTTAAACCAGCACACTGCAAGTAAAGTAAATTTTCAGGACTGGAGCCCCTTTTCGAGAACCCCAGTCCCTTGTGCTTTTATTTGATGCTGGTTGCTTTAGTTAGTTAAAATAGGACTTCAGAGGCTATCAACCCTTCTGGATTATTTAGCCAGCACACTGTAAGTCAAGAATAGGGTCAAGATGGAGCCCCTTTTCGAGAACCCCAGTCCCACCTCTGCTGGTTGCTTTTTTTTTTTTTTTTTAGTTGATTGGGAAGGCCATCAGCCCATCAGGACTATTGGGCCATACTAAATTTAAATGTTAATTGCCAAGAACTTCATAATACTGGGATATGATAGTGGCAAGTATCACAATCCAGTATAAGTCACAGGTCCAAAGCAATTAACAACAGGAAAACAATAAAGGCAACATCATCTGAGAAAAATAGAGTCAGGACAAAACACATTCTTAAGAGCATCAACTGTCAACCTCATTATATACTAAAACAAAGGGGAAAAGCAAAAAAGGAATTGAAATTAACATTACTAAAAAAAATATTACAGAACAAATTAAGCAATTTAACAAACTAAGCAACATATTGGGTCCTGGGAACATAAACAATAATTTCAAAATACAATAGCATAAAAATATGCTAAAAAGGAACATAGGAAATAAAATTTCACACCACCACCAAAAATAGTTACTCAAGTTACAACTCTCAAAATAAATACAGTAGGTCTCTTTCAAGTAAGCCATCAATATATCAACCACAGCAACATCCCCATCACCCTAGAAAGAGTCTAAAGTGATGGGGACGTTATTCGCCCTGTAGTACATTAGGAGAGCGCTACGCTCCTCCACAAATCTACCGCAGGACAAAAGGATGTGGTTGATCGATAGAATCCCGCCACAGGTGGAACAGCGCGGCGGGAATGCACGGTTCATATATGGTTTCATGTGAGTTAGGAAAGTGCAATTCATCCTCAGTCGAGCTAAGACAACTTCCCTCCTCTGGGAACGACAGTTAGCTGAGGGTCAAACCCCAATGGTTGGTTTGACTATATAAATAGTCAGGTCGGTCCACTGACTTTGCCACAGAAGTATAATTAATCTCTTACCGAAATAGAGACTTGAATGTAGATCCCGAGGGACATCCCATGGCCCCTCAGATTCTACCACCGATTTTGCAAGTGCGTCAGCATGCTCATTGCCGAAAATACGACAATGACCAGGTACCCAAATCAGAGAGAAGGACTTACAACTCGAGTGCAACTTATTGATAATGCAGCCCTCGATTTCAGAAGTATCCGTTCTACATGAATCAATTGCCTGAAAGGCTGACTTTGAATCTGAAAAAATTACAAAGCTGTCATGAGGAGAAGCTTCAGCAAAATCTATGGCCCGGTCAATTGCAAAAAATTCAAACTGGTTGCTTGGTTGCTGATCATAGTGTTTTGTTCTTCTGAGTTACTCTGTTTGATGTTGACGAGAGCTAGAAAGGCTTGTTCTGACGCTGTTGTTATTCTTGTGTTGGTAGAAGGCATGTTGTTTTGGTGGTAGCTGGCATGGAGGCCATTCCGCGCGAGAAAGACATTCTTGCCTCTGTCATGGCAGCTTACAGTATATGACCTTCAGGTGTGGTAGAGGGAAGGGTGGTCATTGATGCTATATTTATTGTTGGCGTAACAGTATGTATGTGTACAGTATATATATTTATATATATATATATATATATATATATATACTGTATATATATATATATATATATATATATTCTGTATATATATATATATATATATATATATACTGTATATATATATATATATATATATATATATATATACTGTATATATATATATATATACAGTACCGAGTATATATATATATATATATATATATATATATATTTATTTATATATATATATATATATATATATATATATAATTATATATTATATATAAGAAGTTTCCTATTTCCTTCTTTTCTCTTATTTCCCCAGTCGATATTTTCTGGACTCTGCTGGGGTCAATCTTCTAACTATGTTTCTTGCCGACCCAAAACTAGGAAGCATTGGTGGGTGGAGAGGGAGTCTTCCACTTTACTATCTTTGCCTGAAAGCCTAGCATATTATTATTTATTTATTTATTTATATATTTATTTTTGGTTAGATTTAAGGCCGGACAGCCTATAGGGACTACAAAGTATGTGCGGTATGTGTATCTCTCTCTCTCTCTCTCTCTCTCTCTCTCTCTCTCTCTCTCTCTCTCTCTCTCTCTCTCTCTCTCTCTCTCTCTCTCTCTCTCTCTCTCTTTTCCAAGATATACGAAAGTTTCTTATAACTGTGTTATGTTACTAACCCATCTGTCCCCTACTAACTTCCTAGTCCTGCCACGGACATTAGTTCCAGGGCAGTGGTTTCCTTTCCAATTTTCCCTTACCCACTCTAAACCACTGTTTAGACACTTGATTCGCAGTGTTTTGGAGGACAAGCGGCCTAGAGGGGTTACTAGACCTGTTGTTGCTTGATTTCCTTTGTAATCCTTTGTACTTTGTACTCTCGCTCTCTTTACGACGTCAATATCGCAAATTCATAAAAATAATAACTATAAATTCCCCAAACATTTCCCCCCATACTGTACAATAATTCCCTAAACATTTCCCCCCATACTGTACAATAATTCCCTAAACATTTCCCCCCATACTGTACAATAATTCAACAAACATTTCCCCCCATACTGTACAATAATTCAACAAACATTTCCCCCCATACTGTACAATAATTCAACAAACATTTCCCCCCATACTGTACAATAATTCCCTAAACATTTCCCCCCATACTGTACAATAATTCTCCAAACATTTCCCCCCATACTGTACAATAATTCCCCAAACATTTCCCCCCATACTGTACAATAATTCCCTAAACATTTCCCCCGATACTGTACAATAATTGCCCAAACATTTCCCCCCATACTGTACAATAACTCCCCAAACATTTCCCCCCATACTGTACAATAATTCCCTAAACATTTCCCCCCATACTGTACAATAATTCCCCAAACATTTCCCCCCATACTGTACAATAATTCCCTAAACATTTCCCCCCATACTGTACAATAATTCTCCAAACATTTCCCCCCATACTGTACAATAATTCCCCAAACATTTCCCCCCATACTGTACAATAATTCTCCAAACATTTCCCCCCATACTGTACAATAATTCCCCAAACATTTCCCCCCATACTGTACAATAATTCTCCAAACATTTCCCCCCATACTGTACAATAATTCCCCAAACATTTCCCCCCCTACTGTACAATAATTCTCCAAACATTTCCCCCATACTGTACAATAATTCCCCAAACATTTCCCCCCATACTGTACAATAATTCTCCAAACATTTCCCCCCATACTGTACAATAATTCTCCAAACATTTCCCCCCATACTGTACAATAATTCCCCAAACATTTCCCCCCATACTGTACAATAATTCAACAAACATTTCCCCCCATACTGTACAATAATTCAACAAACATTTCCCCCCATACTGTACAATAATTCAACAAACATTTCCCCCCATACTGTACAATAAAAATGATAGTGAAACAGTTTAGGAAAACAACAGTTTTACAGGATAAAATAATGAGCGAAAGTTTTAACCAACACCACGTTCCAACGGAAATGTTTTGCATTGAAATATTTTAAATAATCGTTTTTAAAGTATTATATTTACCTGTGAATTACAGGAGCGAGAACAACACGATCATTTGAATAGGCTCTATACGTCATTAATCAATTACAGGAGCGAGAACAACACGATCATTTGAATAGGCTCTATACGTCATTAATCAATTACAGGAGCGAGAACAACACGATCATTTGAATAGGCTCTATACGTCATTAATCAATTACAGGAGCGAGAACAACAGGATCATTTGAATAGGATCTATACGTCATTAATCAAATAGGCTCTATACGTCATTAATCAATTAACCTAAATAAACATACAAAAGCGAAATAGGCTCTATACGTCATTAATCAATTAACCTAAATAAACATACAAAAGCGAAATCTATAAGTACTGCAGATTTTTACTGTCATGAATAAATATTTCAATGAATAATTGCCTGGCAACCTATAATACATTGTTATCATGAAAACCTACGTATACACATCTCATTAATAAAACCAATGTGACTTTGGTGTTTGCGTTTTATTGTGACATTTCTTCATGTGATTTATTTTCCTACCCATAAGAGTGACTTTTCTTCCATTACTTTTTTGTGAATTTTTTCCGGCCACCCAGGTACAGTCGGTCTAATAAGTGATAGTTCGGCACCAATTATGTTCTGATCAATAATTGGCATCAGTAATATTTACACATTATTTCTTCTTTTTGGATGAGATATACATCCTACACTTACCCACCCTATTCAACATCTGACAGACTTTGATACAGCACAGAGCGAGCCAAACGTAATGAGAGCTGAGACATGACTTATTAGCGCCACCGTACTCCTGGTAAGGGTAGTGAGTATAAAGGTATCTGTACGGTCGCGCTAAAAAGTAATGTCCCAGATGTCATTACGTTTGGCTTGCTCTGTGCTGTATTAATGTCTGTCAGATGTTGAATAGGGTGGGTAAGTGTAGGAACATGGTTGTATTATTATCTCACTCAGTCTGAAGAAATGAAGCTTGGATATTGCTGATACTAAATTATTGATCAAAACATACTTGGTGCCGAGATATCACTTATTAGCGCGGCTGTACTACTGTTTGCTGATGATACGGCTCTGATGAGTGATAATAGTGGAAATTGTACGATGTGGTAAACAGGTTTGGTGGTTAAAGGGGGATGCTTCGTTTTTGTGGACCTCCTTCTCCCTCATGGTTAGCCCCATTATTTTTGAGATTTTAAGGCGTGTCATTCATTAGTTTGGCGATTTTCAGACCTTTCACCCCAAAATTAAGATGTTTCGTGCCACTTAGGTGTCAATTTTTTTCCTGGCGAGCGATAGCGAGCCTGTAGTTTTAGGGAAATATTGTGTCTACCGAAAAATGTAAAATGTATCATGAAAGGGGGTCTAGAGGGTGTGTTTTTTTTAAAGTTTGATGGAGGTCTAGGGAGGAAACTAGAAAAATAATAAATGTATGAACAAAAAAAAATCGACCAAAAAGTGAAACATCTCCCCTTAAATGTGAGAAACAGAATCAGAAGGTCAATGTGACAAGGAGTCGCTGGATTTGACTCTCTGTTATTTTTTCATGTGCGGTTACATTTAGAGCAAGGCGTATTTCAGCAAGCCACGGGACCTTCCAATGTTGGAAGCGAGAGTAGAAGAATTATGCCTCAAACTGATACCAGAATACTGGTATCACACGAGTTTTTTTTTTTTTTTTAAGCGACAATGGACGGAGGAAGGAAAAACACAGATAAAACAAAAAGGTCCATGTGCCTAAAGGCATCCTCCATTCATAAAATGTTTGTAACAACTGGATTTAAACATTTGTAGATTGTAAGTTTGTGGAAAGCAATTCGAGGGAAGTGAATTCCAAAGAGTAGTAGTTCTAGGGATAAATTAATTTTGATAAGCAGGAGTTCTGCATTGTGGAGGAGAAAGTGTAAATTCATGGGCGCTCTCAGCTGCCCTAGTTCTACGGGGAAAGATGTGGAGAGGCGGCACAATTGAAGCAAGTTCCTCGGAACAATTGCTGTGAAAATATCTGTAGAATAATGCAAGGGATGCAACGTTTCTTCGTATGGATAATGTAGGAAGGTCCTGTGTGATTGAAGGGTTATTGATTAATCTAATAGATTTATTTTGAATTTTGTCCAACTGCCTCAATGCAACCACTCCACTTCCACTCCACAGAGGTGAACAGTAATCCATCTGAGAACGCACATGACTTTTATATATTACGGCCAACTGCTCGTCAGTGAAAAATTCTCGAACTCTGTACAGGAGTCCCAGTTTTTTAGAGGCATTCTTAGCAATGCTTCTAACATAATGTGTCCAGCTCAAGTTAGTAGTTAATGTTACACCGAGAATGTCAATACTAGGGGAAGTGGGAATATTTACATCATTAACAAATATATGGGAGTCAGTGAGATTCTGTCGGTTAGAAAATTGAATGTACTTGGATTTCTGTGCATTAAAGGAAACTAGATTCTTTTGTCCCCATTCTTCAATTCTAGAAAGGTCCTGGTTCAGAGAAATTGCAGTGCTTATCTTTGAATTTATAAGATCGGGTTGGGTGAAAGAATTGGTAAATGTGAAGGAACTGTGGAGTGTTGATTCATCTGCGTAGGAATGTATTGGATTATGAGTGGTAGATATGAGATCATTGATATGAATGAGGAACAGAGTTGGGGCCAAAACTGATCCCTGGGGAACACCAGCATTTATTGTGTGAAATTGAGAATAAAGGCTATCTACCATTACACGTATTTTTCTGTTATGAAGATAAGAAGAAATTAGTGGAACTAATTTTGCCTAAACATTTATCCTGAACACTGGTCTAGCAACTTATGAGGTAAACTTTTTCAATAGTTATATCACCTAAATCCATCTATCGGCAGTCTAGTTTCTGATACCACTGCAAAATATCCCAGAAATGTTGCCAGAAAAATGTTGACCAGGGAATGTTGAGTATAAAAGCTCTCGTGTGATACCGGCTTCAGTGTCAGAGGAGCTGTTGGGAAGTGTTGGGCAAACAGTGGCGAAATGCCAGTCTATCAGTGAAATGACACATTAAAAAAACATAAATACAATAATAATGAATATAATACAAAAGGTGTATGTTGCCTTTATGGACTTGGAGAAGGCCTATGACAGAGTGGATAGGGAAGGTTTGTGGAAAGTACTTAGAATAAACGGAGTAGATGGCAAGTTGCTGAAAGCAGTGAAGAGCATGTATGAGGGTGCAAAGGCGGCAGTACGTGTGGAGAGTGAGAAGAGCGAGTTCTTTGACCTGAATGTTGGTTTAAAACAGGGGTGTGTGATGTCCCCGTGGTTGTTTACTGTATATATGGATGGAGTCATGAAAGAAATACTATCAAGAGCAGTGGATGTTGGTGTATCGCTGAAAAGGGAGGGAAATGAGTGTAAGCTACCTATACTGCAGTATGCGGATGATACAGTTCTGATGAGTGATAATGAATGGGAGTTGCAGGGTCTGGTAAATGAGTTTGGAACAGTGTGCGAAAAACGGAAATTGAAGGTAAATGCGGGGAAGAGCAAGGTTATGGTCTTCGAAATGGGTGAAGTCACAGAGTGTGAAGTGAAGCTGAACGGTCAGGCTACGGAGATCGTCAACTCTTTTAAGTTTCTGGGCAGTGTGTTGAGTAAAGATGGGACTATGGATGAAGAAGTGCGGGAGAGGGTACAACAGGGGAAGAGGGTTGTAGGAACGCTGAAAGCAGTAACAAGAAATAGGGTGGTCAGTATGGAAGTGAAGAAGTCCTTGCATGACAGTGTGGTAATCCCGACACTGACTTACGGAAGCAAAGCATGGACGTTGGTTGAGAGACTCAGACCAAGAGTGAGAGCAGTGGAAATTAATTACTTAAGAAGTGCCTGCGGAGTTACATGGAGGGATAGACAGACTAATGAAGAAGTAAGGAGGTGTGGTGTGGAGGTAGATGTGCTGGAAAGTGTGAAAAGGAACAACTTGAGATGGTTCGTCCATATGGAACGTATGGAAAGCGAGAGAATGACTAAGAGGGTGTACTAGAGCGAGGTGGAGGGACAGAGAGGGAGAGGTAGACCGAAGGAGAGGTGGAAGGATGGAGTGAGGAAGTATATTAACGAAGGCGGTGTTGGTTGGGGGGAGGGGCGTCGACTGACTGGGGACAGAGGTGCATGGGGGTGGTTCGTTCGTGGCCACCCCTGGATCACGGCGTCAGGCAATAGATAGATAGATAGAATACTATGGGAACATTTATCAATATGTTAAAATGTTATGTTGCCCAAGTTTTGTGTATTTTCAATTATCAGTAAATATTCTAGTATTATTTTTAAATGTGTAGAAATACTTTTGGATCTCTCTCTCTCTCTCTCTCTCTCTCTCTCTCTCTCTCTCTCTCTCTCTCTCTCTCTCTCTCTCTCTCTCTCTCTCTCTCTCTCTCTCTCTCCAAGTTGAAGAAACCGAAGAAACACAAATTCTGTGTATATATTACTCAAAATCTATATAAGTGAAGGATTGCATGAAATATCCTTTCCTTTTTTGAACTATTCTATAAATTCCTTCAGGCAGTTTACAACCCCTGCAAAATTTATTCACGTCTAACTGTCTTAATACAGAAATGGAGGGTGGGGAGAGAGCCTTCTTCTTTGCTATTCTTTCCTCCCACTTTTCCTTACTAACGGGTATGCTATCCCGACTAGAATTAAGTCTTGACCACCTCGCTGGAATCGTAAGGTCTGTGAGGCCAGATTATTTATGTAAAGTTCTCTCTCTCTCTCTCTATATGTATATATATATATATATATATATATATATATATATATATATATATATATATATATACTGTATATATATATATATATATATATATATATGTATTGTATATACAGTATATATATAATACGGCCATCGATTTTTCACCGCGAATAGGCCCAGGAATCCGAATTTTCAGCTACTCCTAGTGATTCTAGCTCGCATTCCTGACTGTGTGAAGTACCCTTTAATAAATGTATTATTCATATAAACCTGTAATACTTCTCACGTGAAAGTATAATATACAGTATACGGGTAGTTAACTTTTCTTGGTCAAACATTATAAATAGGCCTAGTATTAACCTGTGTAAGTACAATTTCCCACAAGACATTGTATTCACCCAGTGATTGTGTGTAGAGAAGGAAATTACGGTAGTTGAGGTAATTAATAATGTGAACAATGTATGGTCAATGTTACAATACCCTACTTGTAGTCTACAAGTTCTGCAACTCCCCTTACCTAACATAACGAGAGTGGTGGAGACGTGTTTGTATGTGTTGTGAAATGTCAAGTTCGCTTGGTGGTGGAGAGTGGAGTTTGGATTGCTACTTAGAGGGGCATTGTAGTCTCCGGGGTGAACTTTGAGCTAGCGGAATCATGGCTTGGTTGTTTAGGGGCCATTGTAGTCGCCGGTTAATAATCTAGAAGTTCTGCAACTCTCCTGACCTAACCTAAGCAAACTAACACACCCTATAAGTGTTACCTATTTTAGGTAATCGTATGAAATATTACAGAACTCGGTAACGAATGAAAACAAGAGGGTGGGAAGGATTAACTATCCACTATTTAGACAATAGTTTAAATATATTTGTTTCTTAAAGTATAGTAAGCATTGATATTATGACCTTACGGTACATAATAATACAGACTTATTGTATTATATTAATGTCTGTAATGATGTATGAATACAGTCATAATACTTAATGATGTATGAATACAGTCATAATACTTAATGATGATATTAGAAGACTGTAGTTATAGTGTCCGTGGGTCTTTGGTGATTGTGCATGTGGTTTGGCACAGCTTGGGGACCCCTTAAATAGGGGCTGTGCACAATGGGGGCCATGCCTGGCATACTCGCATCTCATTCCTAACAAATCCCAGTGATGCTCGGTGACTCCCAGTGACTCCTATCTAGGTCCCAGTGATTCCTATATTACTCCTATCGACTCGTATATTACAGTAATCCGAAATGTTCAACTTTTCAATAACTCGCACTTCATTCCTGGTTTTATCACGGTGATTCCTGGTGATTCCCAGTGATTCCAAGTGACTCCCAGTAATTCGCAGGTACACTCCCACTGGTTCCTACGGTGTTGTGAGTGCACGGGGAATTGCAAACATTCGATGTCGTATTCCCAGGAATCACCAGGAATCATTACTCCTAGTGATTCTAGATCGCATTCCTGACTGTGTGAAGTACCCTTTACTTGTCCAGTGTTTAACTATACCCTGACATTTTTACAATGCATGGTAAAACAAAACAATTTGTTCATACCAAGTTGGCGGAGGCAGAGCACAACAAAGCAGCACACTCTTTGAGTTCGCTACCCAGCGAGGAGTAAAAATTTATTCTTAACCTAAGACGTGCGCATGGGGGGTATGAGACACCACGCGCCTGTGCGCACGTATTTGAGCTGTTCCCATCACTAACATCGTTATATTACCATAAATAGCATTAATACTTATCCATATGCGCCTATTTTAGGTTGATTATAAAGGTATTAACCTGTTACAGCAATAAAACAAGTGGAAACAGCGTTTGGATGGTCAAAATCGGCGATACAGGCCGGGAGTTACATAATTTATGGCTGAGGCAACCTCTCTCCCCTCCACTTTTCCCCACGTCTGGAGAGAGACTGTCGATCGATACTCTCTCTCTCTCTCTTGCACTCGCTTGGTAACAGTGATGACAATGCCCTGCTTGCAACTCACTAATGTTAGCACGAAAATAGACCACAGAATAAGGGAATAACAGGGAAAATAGGTGAAAACTGAAGGAGGGGGGGAAGTGAAGAAGGAGGGGATGTGGAGGAGTGATATTTGGCATGGCCCAGGGGCAAAGAAAACAAAAAATACAAGGGTTCAAGTTTTTTTGGGGTGTTTTAAATGGATTTTTTTAGGCTGAGGATCTTAAGAGTCTGCCCGAAGTCGCCCGGGGAAACTCTTAAGAGTCTTCCCGCACTTTCCGGGTTAATCGTTTCACTGAACTTACACAACCTAACGTAAAAACAAAACACAAAAAACTCCGAAGGAAGAAGAAGGGAATGTGTGGTAATGCTCTTGATGTAATCTTTGCAAGAAGATGAGTATATGTGGTGAAGATGTGTTCGATGTGATATTTCACAAACACACAACACGTTTTATATAGAGTCCAACGTGCTGGACATGTTGTAAATAGGCCAGATAATAGATGTCATTTGGCAAATAGGACGATTTAAAAAAAAGGCTGTAGTATATATATAATTATATATACAGTATATATATATATATATATATATATATATATATATATATATATATATATATATATATATATATATATATATTGTCACTCCTACCTATCACCTATGTGGAGTTCGCCACTCTTGCTAGTGGCACCGAAGAGCACACCGCACTTCGTTGTTGTTTGAGAATTGGTGAAGCAGACTATTCGAAGAGGTGGAGTGCACCCTTGTGAAGATGGGCTCGTCTGGCACTTTTTGTAGTTCGACATTGAGAGCTCTCTTGAAGCTGTCTAACGAGACACCTCTCATGTCTCTCACTCACACTCTATGTGATAACCAGCCCTCTCGCAGAGAGCCCATAGCCCCCCTATTTATCATCTTGGGGATCTCGCATTCCCAGCCTCTCTTATCATTTAATTTAGCTATTGGTGTATGTAGATTTGGTACAAAACCCTCTGCGATTTTCCACGTATATATTATTAAGTATCGTTCCCTTCTACGTTCCTAAGTGAGTTTCGTAACCTTGTCATTTGTGAGTGAGTTACAATCACGAGGCCTATTGAGGGAGGGCCCTGTGGGAGGCTAGGGCCTCGCTATACGTCCCTCCTATGTTGCCATAAAGATAGCACTGTTTTTGTTGCCACGAGTATAATTACTTCTTTTGTTCAGCCTTTGGGGGATTGTTTTCGTTGTCGTAAGTTCACACAATGATGCCTTGTATTTATTTGATTACTTTTGTACTGTTAATAAGAGCCCATGTGATTAGTTTAGATATCTAGTATAAGGCTCTGTCACACTATGCCGATTTAAGTGCCGACGCTCCACGACTTAAGGGTCGGGATCAGGTCTTTGCCTACATCGCCGCGCGACGTGGGTGGGCGCCTACTCAAGAGAGCCGTCGGGAGAGGTCGTCAGGGGCCTCAGGAAAAGTTCGACATGCACAAGTCTCATAAGTTGAGTCGGCGGCTAGTAAATTGACGGCACGGGGAGGGTAGGCTGGCGGCGTCGGGCGTCGTCCGGTATGCGTCATACGTTACAAGGGCGCCAGCCTGTCTGCGTCAGATGCCACTTATAAGGTAGGTCGCCTTCAGGCAGTGAGCCGGTAACGCCCAGGCGCCGTCATAGGGGGAGGGCATACCGTGAGTCCGCGACCTGGCAAAGTCGCATGGGACATCGTTGATAGATGGTTTCAGGGGTGTTTTTGTTTTAACCTTGATGGAGGTCTAGCGAGGCAACTAAACCATAAATTAATATATAAATATATAGACCCCAAAAATCACCACTGTCCCCTTAATCCAATCCCATCAACGAGTGACTATCTATAAACCCTTTCAATAGCGATGGCGTCTGTTTTGCCATAGTTCTGCTATACTTCGACGATTTTATGCAGCTTAAAAACGGTCTGTGGGAGTTAAGAGAGATAAATGAGAGGAATGGAGGTCTTGTGATTGCTACAGGCCCTTTGTAAGTATAATTCAATAACCTAATAGTTGCCAGACTGTAACGAGAAAGACGTCACCGGTACTGAAAAGGTTGACTGTAGATGGCCTTGTTTGACCAATTACTCAAAAAAAATAACACTTAATTAAGGGGGCATTTGTTTGCTCATTTATGGATCTTTTTATTATGTTTTTATTTTCCTCCGTAGATCCCAAGTTTAACTCCCCTCCCCCCCTACACACACACACACACACACACACAAACGTCGCATCCGACGGACAGGTTTGCCTCGGTGGGATCAAGTGTGACGAAGTAGGGGTCCAGTGCTACAGGGTGGCTGTCCATCGCCGCCGTAGTATCTATCGGCGCCGCCCTACCTCCTATAGGCACCGCTCGTGAGGAGCATTGTCGCCAACCAGTTTGCGTGCTACGGTGCATGACGTCGCCCCAGCGGCGTCATTTATCTTCCTTAGGTCTTGCATGGTTGCCTCTCGACCCCTTCCAGTTGCCGTTAGGCGGCATGCCCGTCCATACTGCCCGCCGTGGACGTCCCGCCCCTCTATCAGCCACGATACTCGGCAGTAGTCTCCCCCTTGTATCGCCACTCCTCAAGTCGTGGAGCGTCGGCACTTAAATCGGCATAGTGTGACAGAGCCCATAGCAACATTTGGCGCCCCCTCCTCTATTTCTCGCGAGGGCTTGTGTGTAGTACTGTGTACCCTGCAGCCTCAGGACCTACTCTTGTTGCAACTCTCGTAGCGATCACATTTACTGTCCAGTCTGTGGTGGGCTTGCTTGCTAGATCCCTTAATACCGCACATAATTTCTTTGTTTCATAGTGTATAGTAGCATAACAAGCTTGGAGTCATTTGGAGCATATTTATTTTGTCTTAACATTAATATTTAGCAATTCAGAGTTTATTTTGTTTATCTTAGGAAATGTACTACATTTTTTCCCCCGGGTAATCTTAAGTATAAGCTTCATACCTTTTTCCTTCCATTTTTCTTCCATTATTCTACTGCATTGTTATTTCTTATATTATGTATATCTTATGTATTATTAAGGTTGACATCTACAGTGGTTTATTCGGTGGCTCTTAGAAGCCCACTCCACAACCTACTGATATGTCAACCCCAGTGCATTGTTGAGCTTCTGCATTGGACTTTCCCCCTGTTTCTGCTTCATATTATTCCTAATTCCTAAGCGATTGGGCATACTATGAAGTGTCTGGGAGTCTAGCAGTGGTATGTTTTGGCATTTATGTGCAGTCGAGAATAACCTTAGAAGTACTCTTGAATACTAAATCGCATTATCAACCCGACTCGGGGACAATAGATATTTTTTTGTCTCCTTGTGTAACTGCTTTCATAGAGCAAAGAGGAAGATAACCCCTTTTCCTAGAGAATCTGCGTGTCTTGGTGTTTGAGTCAGATATTAAGAGCGTGTCTGTTGCAGGGTAGAGTAATACGGTGGGCAGTGTTGGGTGCTGGTCTACAGCATTGGTGTCTTTTTGCTACAGCGTATACTTTATGACAGTGCTGTGGGCTAGGCTATTAGAGCATCTGTTTTCCCCCGGCTCCCCCTCGTAAGAGTGGCGACCTCATGCCAGGATAGTGTGATAGTATAGAGTTCTTGTGGTGTGAAACAATTATATTTAGATTGGCCAGTATTTGTCTTGCAGTTGAAAGTCTACGGACATAGTACTCTTATTTCATTAACCCGTGTCCACAACTATTGCTAAGATGTCGCATGATGATTACATTCCTGTTCATATTGTGGGGAGGTAGGACGTTTGGCAGTTTATTAGAACCCAACATAGTCAAGAAGAGGTTACTGGCAGGAGTAGTGATGAATTAAGACGTGTGTTGGAGATGCATGGTTGGAGGTGCAGTGGTATGGCACCCTTCAACATGTGCCACAGCGTCCTATCAGTCAGGCTAGCTACCATTCTGCTGTTATACTGTAGGTCATCAGGGCAATCCACAGTCATTACCTATTAAACCTGTTCAAATTGGTTGACCTCAATTGGCAGATGCAAGCTTATGGATATCCGTGATGATTATCCCTGCCTCTTTCCAAGCCGTGTATCACGTGATTCGGACATCTCTGCGTCCATCATCAGGTCTAAAAAAGCCGAAGTGAACACAATATTTACACACATGTAAGGAATAAAATAATGAGAGCAAAGAAATTTAAAATAGCAGGAACTCTCGGATAGAATAATCAACTAAAATGCAGGACAGAAAGAGCTAATACTGAGTCAGTTGAAATGGCAAAGGGCATAATTTACTATTGTGATTTGAATACAGACAAATCAATTTAGGTCGTTACCGTTACTCAAAGTTACTTGAATGACCTAAATATACTTTATCTATATTTAAATCAGAATAATAAATTATGTCCTTTGCTATTTCAATTGTGTCAGTATTAGCTCTTTCTGGTCCTGCATTTTAGTTGAATATTCTATCTGAGAGTTCCTGCTATTTTGGCTTTCTTTACCCACATTATTTGATTCCTTACATGTGTGTAAATATTGTGTTCACTTCGGCTTTTTTAGACCTGATGATGGACGCTGAGATGTCCGAATCACGTGATACACGGCTTGGAAAGAGGCAGGGATAATCATCACGGATATCCATAAGCTTGCATCTGCCAATTGAGGTCAACCAATTTGAACAGGTTTAATTGGTAATGACTGTGGACCTATAACAAGGGTTTTGGAGTTTCACGATACTCCGTTCCTAGCTTTCAATTACAGGATTCTGTCAAATTGTTGAACAGTGCAATAGTCACTGCTGTTGGAAATATGTGTGTATGGAAGCAAGTGAACAGTTAATACTTATGAAACACATACATTATATAGCCACCTTCCAAAAAGTCATATAATATTATTATTTCAATATTAATTGATTCCATTTACATGAAAAATCAATATATATTATACAAACATTAAAGAATTACATAGGGTATTTTCATTTGAGCAGTGAATACCATAAAATGTAACACTGCAACTACTATTATGCACATCAATCCAACTGGATTGAATAATTGCTGAATTTTTATCTCAAACCCGAGGAGAGCGCCATTCATGATTTTTAACCCTTAATTAGCGGCGAGCAACATAAGTCGAGTTAAATAAAGCTGGACTATGTGGCGGCGCTCGACATAGGTCGTGTGGCAATTTCAGCACGTAATGTTGCTGAGAGAGAGAGACAAGTGGTGGCAGGAGAGTAGCGAGCGTATGACTGCTCCAGACCACCGCGGCGAACCTACTGACACGAATCCCACCTCCTCCCTCCCTCTCTCACTCGCTATATACGGAATTGTATGGGGAAAGTGCCTAATTACATGCTTTTTGCACTCGCGTTGCACGGTTATTGCAAGAAAACTAGCCATCATAAAAGGATCGTTATGGTGTCATTCGAAAGCTCTGTTTATGCCCTTTCAGGGATAGATACTTGTTTTACGTTCTGGGTCTTATTTAGGCATGAAAATGATCACGTAAACAGCCCTATTTTGGCTAAAAACACCCCGCTGGGCGGTACATATAAATAAACCGCATAGGCCGCTCGTAAGGTGTTAAAGTCCCTTGCATGCTAATTATTTAGTTTCAATCCTAACAGCATTCGTTATATTTACCATATAAAGCAGTACTACTGCTCCATGTGTTTATATTTGACTTGTATAATAAACATGTGAACATTGAAGACCAGAAAATAGGTGTAAACAGCAAAATAATAGCCAATGAAAAATGCATTTTTGTGATGGGGGAGAGGTGAGGTAGGTTAGAGAGTGTGTGACATATT
The DNA here is from genome assembly GCA_032716605.1 of Paralithodes platypus. Classification (NCBI taxonomy): domain Eukaryota; kingdom Metazoa; phylum Arthropoda; class Malacostraca; order Decapoda; family Lithodidae; genus Paralithodes; species Paralithodes platypus. The sequence continues at coordinate 7,962,784 of CM064563.1, forward strand.
AATATTATTACACCCTCCCTCTCTAAAGTTTCGCGAGAGACTAGTGTGAGGCGGCTGTTTCCCACGTATGAGGGTGTGAGGAAGTGGACGGAGGAACGGAGAGAGCTGGTTCAATCTACAAGCTGGAAAAAGGAAATATAGACAGAAAATGTTGAATAATTGAAGAAGGGTGAAATGGATGGAGAAAGGTGGTGGAGGAGAGGGAGGGGGGGGGGGGGGCACATGTTAAGGGAAGGCAGGAGGTGGTAGTAAGTAGTCATACCAGCTTATCACATATTATTTCCATTTCACCGGTACTGTTTTTTTTTTTTTTTATCTGTCTTTCAGAAGGCCTACCGCATTCGCCTAGCACACACTTCCAAAAGGCCTATCGCGCTTCTTGGGGTAATAGTAAGAGACAGTTGTGATGTATTCGATAATATTTATAGAAATATATTCACATAATTACTTACGTGGAGCTTGTGGTTTAAGTGATGCTGAGAGATTGTATCCTATAGGATGCCGAAAATCTTGCACAAACACTAACTGAATTAAGTTTACTACCACTTTTGCTTGAGAAGCCTTGTGCGTTTCATATCACTTGTTGCCAATACTACCTAATTAACTTAATATAACTAAACAAAATATCAAGATTTTCGGTGTGCTTTTTGTCTTGAATGCACTAACTGCCTGAACCGGGTTGGAAAAGAAAATATGACCTGTTACCTGTTCAACATAGCTGTTATCTACCGTTATCTGTTACTGGTGTTATCAAAGGCTCTTGAGTGGTGATGTGAAGCTTAACGACCAAGATAGAACATAGTTACTTCCCCTCCTACTCTATTCCTCCTTTCTCCGTTGTATTTCTTGGTGCTCTCTCTCTCTCTCTCTCTCTATATATATATATATATATATATATATATATATATACATGGTACTTAAGCTGCCAGCCAATCAGCGACCGGCATTTGACACTATCACAGCATGCACAGTTCACCAAATTCCAGACCTAAGTGAGCAGAGATATGGTGCCAACCAATCAGACAATTAGCGGCGAGCATTTTGGGACAAGGAACAGGTGATGCATCGACCTGATCAAACACCTTTCCCGCACGCTGATTGGTTGGCGGCACATCACTCACTTCCACCAACTCCTCACACCATACATCCCAGTAAAGAGAACATTATTCCTCTGGAGCAAGCCCAATATTCTCATAAGCCACCCAAAAATGGAGGAACTTGTTGCCCGGATATTATTATGGAGGATGGAAAGCAGAAGAGAAGAACTTTAATGAAAGGCTTCCTCCAGGCATCTATGCCCGGGCTGGGCGGCTCAACCAATCAGTGCAAAAGCTTGCGTGACTGAGGGGTATATAAGGAGAGGGGAGCAGGGCAGAATGGCAGAAGGCACTGACCAGGTGCCTCCTCTTTTCCACTCTGACGGTACCACCGTCACCTCTTCCACATAACAAAGCTGAACTCTTTGCTCAAACTTTCGCTAAAAACTCCACCTTGGATGATTCCGGTGCTATACTCCCTCTCCACTCCCCTCTCACTTACTTATGCCTATATCATAATCTCTTCTAAGGATATACTCTCGGCCTTCTCTGGGCTTAATATTAAGAAGGCGTACGGACCGGATGGTGTTCCTCCTGTTGTACTCAAAAACTGTTCTTCCGTGCTGACTCCCTGCCTAGGCAAACTCTTTTGTCTCTGTCTATCCTCTTACGTCTTTCCTTCTTGCTGGAAGTTTGCTCTTCTTCAACCTGTCCCAAAGAAGGGTGACCGCTCTCATCCCTGTATTGTCCAATTGCTCTCATTTCTTGCGTCCCCAAGGTTTTTTAATCTATTGTTAACTCAAAATGTCTTAAGCATTCACCTTCCCATAATCTAATTTCAGATTGCCAGTATGGCTTCCTTAAGGGCTGCTCTACTGGTGATCTCCTTGCGTTTTTTTTTTTTTTGTCTATGTGAATGAAGGAGACAAAAGGCATAACTGCCTCAGGCGAGTGCCTCCCCCAGATTTCAAAGAGTGACAGGGCCGAAATCAAGGGACGTTCGAGCTAAAATGCCTGGACACACGGAGTTTGAAGCAATTTAAGTCATAGGAAGAGGGAAAGACTGATTCTGAGAGAGAGTTCCAGAGCTCAGCAGTTGAATAGAAGAAAGTCTGAGAATAACTATCACTCTTGGGTTGGAGAATTGCACAGAGTAGGGGTGGGGTTGTGTTGCAAGGCGGGTACTATGTACCCTATGTAGAGGGGGTGGTATACACTGGGAAAGCTCCGAGGAACACTGATTATTGTAGTAGCGATAGAATAGCGAGAGAGATGCAACATTGTGGTGAAGAGGGAGAGATTGCAGAGAGTTGGTGAGTGGACGGGAGTTAATGATACAAAAGGCTTTCCTTTCTACTTTATCTAGGAGTGCGGTGTGAGAGGATCCTCCCCACACATGCGAACAATACTCAATACAAGGACGCACTGTGCCCCTGTACAGAGCAAGAAGCTGTGCAGGGGTAAAGAACCCCTTGAGGCAGTTGAGCACACCCAGTTTCTGGGCGGCTGCCTTAGCGAGACTTGTAATATGGTCTTTCCAAGTGAGAGCAGAAGAAAAAGAGACACCGAGAACATTGAGGGAAGATGAAGGGTTGATTTTTGTATTGTTGACGAATAAGGGATAGTCCTCTGGAGGTTCCTGACGGGTAGTAAGATGGAAAAATTGAGTTTTGAAAGCATTAAATGCAACAAGGTTTTCTCTACCCCAATTGGAAATAGTAGCTAGATCAGAAGATAAGCATTGTATGGCTTCATTACGTTTACTTTTGAGGGATTGCTGGCTGGGGCGTTCTGGAAAACTAATTGAGTGGTGTAAAGTAGAGTCGTCTGCAAATGAATGGATTGGACTGGAACTACAGTTGAGAAGATCATTTATGAAAATTAGAAAGAGAATAGGAGATAGGACAGAAACCTGAGGAACACTGGAGTTGATAGGATGAGGAAATGAGCGATGGCCGTCCACAACCGCAGCTATGGAATGGCCGGAAAGAAAATTAGAGACAAAGGCACAGATGGAGGGACAGAAACCGAAGGAGGGCAGTTTGGAAATTAAAGATTTGTGCCAGACTCTATCGAAGGCCTTCGATATGTCTAGTGCAACAGAAAAAGTCTCACCGAAGTCCCGAAAGTTGGATGACCAAGAGTTAGTAAGATATGAAAGAAGATCACCAGCAGAGCGACCCTTAAGGAAGCAATACTGGCGATCTGAGAGCAGATTATGAGAAGAGAAATGCTTAAGAAATTTGGAAGCAAGAATAGTTTCAAAAACTTTAGAGACACAAGAGATGAGAGCAATTGGACGATAGTTGGAGGGTTGAGAGCGGTCACCCTTCTTTGGGACAGGTTGAATGAGAGCAAACTTCCAGCAAGAAGGAAAGACGTTAGAGGAGAGACAGTGACGAAAGAGTTTGCCTAGGCAGGGGGTCAGCACGTAAGCACAGTTTTTAAGTACAACACGACTTACCTTACTAACTCTTGGTCATCCTCCTTTCGGGACTTCGGTGAGTCTTTTTCTATTGCTCAAGATATATCGAAAGCCTTCGATAGAGTCTGGCACAAATCTTTAAATCCAAACTACCCTCCTTCGGTTTCTATCCCTCTATCTGTGCCTTTGTCTCTAATTTGTTTTCAGATCGCTCCATAGCTGCAGTTGTGGAAGGCCCTTGTTCACTTCTTCAACCTATCAACTCCAGTGTTCCTCAGGGTTCTGCCCTCTATCCAATTATCTTTCAAATATTTAGCAATGATATCCTCAACTGTACATCTAGTCCTATCCATTCATATGCTGATAACTCTACTTTACACTATTCAACTAGTTTTTCACACCAACCCAGCATGCAAGCACTCCAAAACAAGCATGGCGAGGCCATAGAAAGCCTATCTTCTGATCTTTCAATTATTTCTGATTGGGGCAGATAATATCTTGTTACTTTCAACGCCTTCAAGACCCAAGACCCCATCACAACCTTCCACAAGACTATCAACTATTCTTCAACAATACACAACTCAACCCTTTATCTTCTCTCAACATTTTAGGTGTATCTTTTTCGTATAACCATTCTTGTAAAGATCATATTACAAACTCATGCTAAAATAGCTTCCCAAAAGTTGGGTGTGCTCAACCGTCTCCGTGGGCTCTGCACCCCCGCACAACTTTTTTCTCTGTATAGGGGCACAGTGTGCCCCTGTATTGTGTAGTGTTCGCATATGTGGGGAGGCTCCACCCACACCCTACTTCTCAAACGAGTAGAATCAAAAGCATTTCGCCTCATCAACTCGCTTCCTCTTAATAGTTCCCTACAATCTCTTCTACAGTCTGCAATGTTACATCTCTTTCACTCTTCTATCGCTATTACAAAAATCAGTATTCTTCAGAGCTCTCTCAATTTATATATACCGGCCTCTCCCTTGCGGCCAGTGCGAGGCACCCGCCTTTCAATACAGTCCCACTCCTATTCTGTTCAACTCTCCAACCCAAGAATTGGCATATTTTCTTAGTCTTTCTTCTACTCACCAAGTGAGCTCTGGAACTCTCTCCCTGAATCAGTCTTTCCTTCATCCTATGACTTAGACTACTTTAAACTTCGAGTGTCCAGGCATTTTGACTCCAACGTCCTTTGAATTTGGCTCTGTAACTTTTAACTTTGGGGGGAGAAACTCATTGCAGACAACCTGCCTTTTGGATCATCCATGCACATAGTAAAAGTACAATAAAATAAGAAAACGGTGGGACCCATTCCTTGGTGCTCCTGAAGCCTTCCTCCATATTCCCATATCTTATCCAGGAAATAGCAGCGGACAAGAGAGACGTATTGTGGGTGATCTACAGCAGCAGTACCAAACATCTCAAATCTATATAGAGCAGTCTCCATTTGCCCAGATACATCTAAAATACCCAAGAGCCTGTTCCCACATCGCCTGTTTGCACCAAATATCACAACAGCTGCATGGAAGAGAGGCAGTGATGGGAGTTGCGATTGACCTGAGCAAAGTTTATTGGCCCTATCCCAAGGATACAAGAAGATAGGAAGGCTGACAAGTAACATTTTTTGACACTTTTATTAGGTGAAATATAAGAGAACAAACAAAAAATGAGTATTGATGAATAAAAAGAAAACCTAAGTTAAAGGCATAATTTTTAACTTAAGAGCTGCGACATTCCTTCCGGAAGATTTTACCTGAGGAATGCGACACTCCTTTGGGTAAGCAACCCATGACAGATTAACACAAAAAACACCCTAGTGCTGGTGAAATTAAAGCAATATGTGATTAGGTACTAGTATGTCTCTCCTTCACCACCTCTTGCCTTCCCCCCACATGTGTCCCTCTGCCCCCTCCCTCTCCTCCCCCCCTGTCCCCCCTATTAATTTATTGGTTATTTTCCCTCCCCCACTCCCTATAAATTATCTCTCCCGCCTATAATACGTCTTTTCACCTTCCCCTACCCTCTCCCGACATCTCTCATCTCAGAGAGCTGAGAGCTTAGTCTGCCTCAAGCAAGCAACAAAGTCACACTTATGCTGTGCTTCCTCGTACGCCTCTAGGCTCACCTACCGTCACAATAATACAGTTTGTCACTGTATTTTCCTCAGTGCACCTACAGTATTTTCTGATTGTTCAAGGGGGTCACAGTTTCATTATACAACTAAAATATGTGCATATGGAGCAGTGATATTGCTTTCCATGGCAACTATAAGAAATTTTGTCCGACTTGACATATAAGGATGTCGTACAGGCGGAACTTTAACAAACATAGCTAAAGCACTTCCCGGGTTAATTATTAGGAAAGTCTAAAGCAAATAGATATTTAAGAGTTATGCCTTTATAGTGTATGTCACAAATACTTCAAATTTTAGTTTGATATCCTAAGATGTTTTCCGGGTAAATGTGAGCGAATCATGAGGGACAGTTGCCAGGCTCATCTCTAGATTTTACCAAGCGTAGCTCTTTTCGTAGATGTCGAAAGCTTAAAGGAAACTCCTGGGGTCCGAAATCTAGTGATAGAGTTTGTGATAGTTGAGTTTAGATCATCTCGTAAATAGTCAGGAAGGCCCATTTGGAAACTTATACTTAAGTTATAAGGAAATTGATTATCACAGAATATTATATCACAGACGTGAGCATGCTACGTAACATGATTATATATATATTTATACGAGAGTAATACCCTTGTGGTTTATACGAGAGTAATACCCTTGTGGTTACTTTAAATTAATTTCCTTTTAGGTTAAAGTATTAGTGTGACTTGAAATTCTAGGCCGAAATAAGTCAATTATAGAATAACGTCCAGAGTGATAAATTGCTATGGTAGTTTATAATTCCGAAGAACGAGTTTATACACTGTATGTCATAATATTTAAACCGCTTTTCGTGTTTGAACTTATCTTGATCAGGAAACGAGAAGAGCTAATGAGATATGTATACCTGATATAAGAGGTATATTATATAGAGTGAAGTCTATGATCAACTGTCCAATTATTTCATCCATATTTTCATAATATTGTTAGATGTTATATAACAATATATATATATATATATATATATATATATATATATATATATATATATATCTATAATTATACAGTATATATATATATATATATATATATATATATATATATATATATATATATATATATATATATATATATATATATATACGAACAAAGTGAACTTGTTGGATTTTCGCTACACTTGCTAAGTAGATCGTTTCGCTGAGTTTCGTTATCTTCAGAACAATTAAAGCACTACTCCTCCTAAGAGGCTGCCTTCCCTACATTGCACACTAAGATTAAAGTTGTTCACAGAGCCAGAACGAACAAAGATAATCGGCAGAATTTTTGCTTCCGACTGTGGTGGCTCTTGCACCGTGAAATTTGTTGTCTCCGGAACCTTTGGAAGCACTACTCCACCTAAACGGCTGCCTACACGACATTGAACGCTTATACCAAAGTTATTTACAAAGCCAAAATGAACAAACTGGACCTGCCAGGTTTCCATTACCGAATTTGGTGGCTCTTGCACTACAAGATATATTTATATTTTGTTGTCGTTTTAGGGACATTTGACGCACTACTCCTCCTAAGCAGCTGCCTCAATGACATGGAACACAATGGCCAAAGTTCTTCACAGAGCATAATGAACAAAATTATCATGCCAGATTTCCACTACCAACTGTGGTGGCTCTTGCACAATGAGATTGCCTATAATGGGATGTAGCGGAATCAGGATGTAGCTGATTCATCCGCTCTTTCATATACTGTATATACTGTATATATATATATATATATATATATATATATATATATATATATATATATACCATATATATATATATATATATATATATATATATATATATATATATATATATATATATATATATATATATATATATATAGAGAGAGAGAGAGATACATATATATATATATATATATATCAGAGGTGGGCACTTCCGTATTCACTTCCGTAAACCACTAATTCAGAGCGGAAGTCCTATCTTAGTAAGCAGGTAATTTAAGGGATAAACTCGGCAAATATCCACGGGGTAGAAACGTTTCACTACTTCCGAAATCGCTAGAAGCCTTTCAGTGATACTCTCAGCTCCCCCATGCGGGTACTATTTATAGAGGACAGGTTCCAACAGGAACCCCGCGTGATGCTATGAGTGATGCAGCGTTGTGAAGACAGTGACAGTTGCCGTGAGTGAAAGGGTACTTGGTAGTGGTGAGCGTATCAATACCAAAGTATCGATATTTCACATACCAACTCTGTACTTGAAAGTATCAATTCTGAAGGCTTGGTATCGAGTGTTATGAGTGCTAGAGAAACCTATGCAAAATAATCGTGAAATTTATCAAATTAATCTGTTTTACCTCCATTTCCATATCTCCACTACTGCTTATCGTTCCTCCTAGATATTTAAAACACTACTTGTTCCAATATTTCCCATCCAGCCTCACATCTAGATTCCCCCTACGGTAACCCCTATTCCACACCATTACTTTACTGTGTTTGGAACAGTGTGCGAACAACGGAATCTGAAGGTAAATGAGGGGAAGAGCAAAGTTATGGTCTTCGAAAGGGGTGAAGCCACAGAGTGTGAGGTGAAGTTGAACGGTCAGGCTATGGAGATTGTCAGCTCATTTATGTAACTGGGCAGTGTGTTGAGTAAAGATGGGACTATGGATGAAGAAGTGCGGGAGAGGGTGCAACAGGGGAAGAGGGTTGTAGGAATGCTGAAAGCAGTAACAAGAAATAGGGTGGTCAGCATGGAAGTGAAGAAGTCCTTGCATGACAGTGTGGTAATCCCGACACTGACTTACGGAAGCGAAGCATGGACGTTGAAGAAGAGACTCAGACCAAGAGTGGGAGTGATGGAAATGAGTTACTTGAGAAGTGCATGCGGAGTTACATAAAGGGATAGACAGACGAATGAGGAAGTATGGAGGTGTGGTGTGAAGGTAGATGTGCTGGAAAGTGTGAAAAGGAATACCTTGAGATGGTTCGACGATTATGGAACGTATGGGAAGCGAGAGAATAACTAAGAGGGTGTACGAGAGCGAGGTGGAAGGACAGAGAGGGAGAGATAAACCGATGAGAGGTGGAAGGATGGAGTGAAGAAGTATATGGATGAAGGAAGTGCTGGTTGGGAGGAGGGGCATTAACTGACTGGGGACAGAGGTGCATGAGGGCGGTTCGTTCGTGGCCACCCCTTCGGGGATCACGGCGTCAGGCAATAGATAGGTAGATAGATAGACTTTTCTGTACTACTGAACTATTTTATATACATAATTTGATGTGTATTATAAAAAAAACGTGTTTTGGAGTATTCTTTTGATAACCTAATTATATTAAACATATTCCTACCACTACTACTTAGTATTTAGTTTTACATATATCTCACAATCTGCTTTGTCCACCGTCTTATGGATAGTATTTGTATTAGTGATCCTATCAATAGATTGATTACATAGTAACAATCTAAGACATCACCCAACCTCAACCATCATGGTGTCACTGGGGTAATTTCCTTCTGAATTTAGTATTTAGTTTTGTTCGTAATTATCTCCATACATTATTACTAGTCACTACCCTAGTACTCCTGAATTCCATAATAAATAAATAAGCAATATTATACAAAATATAAGGAATATGAAGTCAAACTCATCATGATCACTGGAATAAAGTATTGAAGATTAGCAATACAAAAAATATATACTGTATCATAGATAACAGGAGAACTGGATTTGACACGAAAATGTCAAGAATGAAAATGAAAAATAGTGGTAAGGGACCAAAAGCTGGAAAATGGACCTTTAAGTTCAATCCTCAAAATCTCGGCTCATAACCCACAGAAATTCATGAAACTCACGGTAAAGTAAGCTAATTCATTGTCTATTTCAATGTCTGAAAGCAGTATCTATATCCGCCCACACTTGTTTCTTTTCACCGCTGGAATATACAAGTCAAACATGAGAATTTATATAATAACGGCTGGCTATATAAGTACAACTTCAACCATACACAGTTATATTTCTAGTCGACAGATTTACAAACACAAGCAAATGTACCGGACACAAAAATACTAATTTTATATCACTCTTCAAGTAGATAGCTTTGACAGGCCACTTACTCAGCTCTTTTTCACACCTGTGAGCTTGCTCCTCTTGTCTTTTTGTGACCTTGTGTCAGCCCCTGTGGCGGCACCAGGCTTGCGCTTGGCGTGGACATAACTGTTGATGTCGCGCACCATGTTGGCGGCAAATAGATTGAAAAGGGCGCAGACATTTGTCGCATGAGCTTGTCGACCAAGCTGTGTCTCTCAGAACAGGAGGCCCTGGTCAGCTGGGTGTTTTTGCTTCTCAGGATGCTCACCACCTCAATGAACACCTTCCTGGGCAGATCACACTGTAGCAGCTTGTGCCGGTTGGTCTCCTCCATCACCAGGAACCTCCAAATGTGACAGATGTCAAGCGTGACATCAATGGCAGTGGAGGATGGAGCCAGGAGTTTGCCACGGTCCAACAGCTCCGTGAAGGATCTGTAGATGGCCTCCATCTGCTCGCCATTGTTCTCTTCAAACCTGGCTTCCAACGGTGCAGCCTCTCTGTCGACCAGCAGGTCAGCACAGGCACCACACTTGTTGCCCCTGGTTGCCAAACGTTCCCGGGAACATTTCTTTGGGGGTTTTATGGGAGCACCCAGTTCTGGCCGGAGTAGTATTAGCAGTAACACTCCCCGCATACTAAAAAAAACGCTTACATAATGCTGAAAAATAAAGTGATCCTACTTAAAGTATGATATAGGCTACAGTATTTATGGGTGCATTTCAAAGTTTTAGTTTTTAGCAATATCTACTATTTTTAAACAATATTTGAAGACGTCCATCGACGCTATCGCCGATGAGTAGTTTACCCTCGCACCTCACCGTTTTCTGTTGACCCATTTTCTTACGATGTACGATTTTGGGTTTGTTTTTCACTCTCCCGCAGTAATATTTAGTTATTTGACGTCTTCTATATCATCTTTTGGAGCAACGGGGGTCTGGGGGGGGGGGGGGGGGGCAGCTCCCAAGTTAGTTATGGTTGTCAGGTTAGGTTAGTAACAATATTGTCATCGTCGGAGGAGGCGGGTGCTTACCTAATCGTAATTAGTGGGGGAGTAAGAAGAAGCCTTCTTGTATAGACCCACACCTCTAATATTTAGTTATTTCAAGTTAAAGACTCCCAAAATTGGTGGTGGGTTTGTTTGGGTTCCACCGCGAGTGCAGCCTAGCAGTCACATTATCAATGGAAGCATTAACCTAACCTGACAACCTAAACTAACCTGAAAGTTGCCGCCACCATACCCCTGCTGCTGTCCGCACATCATTAGTAGGGCTTCTTAACCCTTCTTTAGCGGCCTATGCGGTTTATTTATGTGTACCACCCAGCGGGGTGTTTTTAGCCAAAATAGGGCTGTTTACGTGATCATTTTCATGCCTAAATAAGACCCAGAACGTAAAACAAGTATCTATCCCTGAAAGGGCATAAACAGAGCTTTCGAATGACACCATAACGATCCTTGTATGATGGATAGTTTTCTTGCAATAACCGTGCAACGCGAGTGCAAAAAGCAGGTAATTCGGTACTTTCGGTACATAATTGAGTATGTAGCGAGTGAGAGAGGGAGGAGGGAGCTGAGATTTGTGTCAGTAGGTTCGCCGCGGTGGTCTGGAGCAGTCATACGCTCGCTAGTCTCCTGCCACCACTTGTCTCTCTCTCTCAGCCACATTACGTGCTGAAATTGCCACTCGACCTATGTCGAGCGCCGCCACATAGTCCAGCTTTATTTAACTCGACTTAAGTGGTGAGCCGCTTTTTAAGGGTTAAGCCCTGTCCAACGGGGATGTTTGTAACTTCTACTACTTGGCAGGCGGGCATATTTACCCTAAACAAGCTTCATTCCATGCTCTTTTTCATGCATAAACTAGAGCCAGAGCGTAACACAATTATGTATCCGTGAAAGGGCGATAATAGAGCTTTCCAATGACACCTGAATCGTTCTTGTACGACCATGGGTTATCCTGTAGCGATCGCGCAACACGAGGGGAAAACCCTAAAATATGGTAATTTCCCGATTTTTTCCAGGGCTCGCGAGGCCTTGGGTGTGGAATGGTGCGGAGGTAGTGACAGTCGCTGCACTGGGTCCGTGCCGAGCGGTCAGAGCCCGCCTGTCATCCTCCCAACGCGTGGACTTTCTCTCAGAGCCGATAATGTGCTCAACATCCCTTGCGACATATGTCGGGCCCCGCAGGGGTGGCCATGATTCTCTTACTCAACATATGTCGGGCCCCGCGGCTTGAGTGTTAAAAAAGGTATGACTAAAACAAAACTAATTTCCAGTAATAATCATTATTAGGAAATAGAAAGATTATAAACCTAAAAAAATAACAAATCGAAAAAAAAACAAAAAATAGCTGTGGTCCGTTTCCTTAACACTTTGGCTGCAGGCATATTTCTGCCTATTCCCGCCATATTATGGCTCATTCAGGCACTCCTGATTGATTAGGCAAGTGTCTGAATGAAATGAAATGTATTCAGCCAAAAACTAGAAGAAAATAGTTTCAAAATTACATAAAAAGAGCTTCGTAGCACGTGGGCTTCACCTGCAGCACTACCATAGACATTCGCTAAAATAAGCAATTATCGCTAATGTCGCGCTACATTTGCCTTTGGCTGCACTGTATATCTCGCGAGAGCATGACAAATTCCTCAGTGCCGCGGCCGGTTGGCTGGAGGAAGGACGTGTGGTCTTTCGCACTCCCGCTCCCTCGCGCTCGATTCTACAGGCTTTAAGATGTTTTAATTGCTGTAAATTGCCATGGCGTTTGTGACGCCTACCAGCGTTGGCAGAATCGCCTCCCGTTAGCCACTAGCGCTCGCCAGGGCAATGAAATGGGCTACAGTCATCAGAGAACGTTGTTCTTTCTTGCATAGTACTTGCATTGTTACAGACAGTCCAGTAGTGGTCTTTATTTTCGTCTGTGACAACGGGAAGTGTTTTATATCGTTAGTAGAATATAAGATGCATTGTAGTGAAGTTGAGAGAGAGAACGAGCGGGCAGCGTGGGGGTAGTGAGTGTTGCTTCCCTCCTCCCTCCTCCCTTGCTCGGAGGAGTTTCCCGCCCGCGTGGGCTTTTTCTCGTCTTTGATTGGCTGGGGGTTCTTGGCGCGTCCTAGGGGCCTGCTGCCTTGTGACGTATCGGCCTGTGATTGGCTGACCACCATGCCTTTGTGGGATCCTGAGGGTTCCGAGGAGCTACCCTCCTCAGAGCAGGCTAGGGACGCACATGACTAACATCCTTTTTACAACTGTCCCCCATATCTCCACCATTCTGATACTGTCTCTCTCACTCAACTTCCTTCTTTCATTCCTCTAATCTTTTAACGTCACAGTACTCGCTTTGGGTTCTGTACACGATTTCATATCGGCCCATCGTATTGTGTGCGTCGCTCTCATATATATTTCCATGTATTAGAATAGGCATAAGGGTTCTAAGTCTATGGAGGTTTGATGACTCTGTGTGTGTCTCCCTCAGTGTCCTTAGTTTATGGAGGTATGATGACTCTTTGTGTGTGTCTCCCTCATTATCATTACTGCTCTGCTGGGTTATTTAATGCTAGACTGGGATAAGGCTTCTGTTGTCGTTGTCACCAATGTGTGTATGGTTTGCTTATACCTACACGACTTCGACGGTTTCCGTGGTAGCCTAGGTTGTCTTTTTGGTTGTGCCTTATGCGAGTGCAGCATCGTGTTGTAAGAGGGCATTAGCCTACTACCTTATAAGACAGTGCTGCCTCTTTGCTTGACTTTAGAGGGATCGCCAGGGTAGAACCAGATACTTGAGATCTGGATCTACCAAGAGAGCATCCCCCTCATTAACGTAACTTTAACCATACTGCCTTAAGGACAATGCTAGGCTATGAGCCTGTCTTGCTCAGCCACAGTTTCCTAACCTTGATATCCCAGCTAGACTTTATTAGCCTAGCAGACACTAGTTAGGACATAAGCTCATTTTGTTATGTATGCATTATTATTCACAGCATTTATGAGTCAAGGTTGTTGTTGAGTTGCACAACCATTGCAGACTGTTTCGTTGATGAGGATGTACTTCTTTTAGTGTCGAACATTACTGCCGTTGCGCATTTATAATATTCTCGTGTCAGTTAACATTATATGTCCTATCTTACAGTGTATTCAGTCTACACATGTGGTGTCCTGCCTCCTGCCTTTATATAATTTAAGATACGGGCATCTTATGAGCATCAGACTTTCTTCAGAAGTTTCCAGGTCTCTGCTGTAGGACTATACTTCACTTTCTTTCAGATAGGAGTGAAGAGTTTATTGTTGTTTAGAGTAACTGTATTGAAGCATCTTTTTATTGTATTAAATCTTTCAGTGATTTAATTGATCTTTACATACCTTCCCTTTTATGCATTTTAACGTAACTTGCATCTTGTTTGTTATCAGGCTATACCAGTGTGGGTTAGCTTGAAGTAGAGTACATTTATGCCCAGTTAAGGATACCCCGTTATCGCAGATTAACTCTGGAGGGTATAGGTGTTTTTATTCGCCGGCATATAAGTTCGAGGGTTTGGATCTAGCGTACCGTTGTTGCATAGTGCCCTATTACTAGTCCAATTATTAAGTGCCCTTGTTTTATTTGTAGCCCCAGTCGTAACAAATGGCGACCTTGCCTAGTATCTAATTTTAGTAGAAACCAGGATCCATTTGTTGTTATTGCAGTAATAACAATTAATGACCTTGCCTAGTATCTAAGAAAGAATTGCAGGATTGTTGGACATTTGTTTTTTGAGGATTATTTTGGACATGTGGAATTTTTTTGGCAACGTAGTATAGCACTTGAGTTGTCTTCGATCATTTTTTGAGTGAATAGTGCTACATGAGAGTTTAGGTACTCCTTTTTTTTATAAACGTTGAGAATTTTCGGTGGACACTATGTCGAACGACGGATCTATGTACGGTGAGGACACAGTACGGGAAGCAGACTCTGAGGTGCAGCAGCGGGGTTTGTTAGAAGGCATTAGAGTAATAACTAGTGAGGAGGATGCAAGGAAGTTTCTGGAGATGCCTATTACTGTTGACCGGGTGTCGGGGATTGATCGGTATGGTCTCCAGTGTTTGGCCATGGTCATGGGGCATGTGGGCAATAGCAGCATGACGAGAGGTGACCTGGTGGCCTGTGTGCTCGGCAGGGTGCGTGGGGCTTCGGGTGGAGCGGGAGCTGGGGCACCTTCGGCCCAGCACCCGCTCCACTCGACTCCTACCATGACGCCCCCTCGGGCTCCGGAGCCGGGTTCGTTCCCGCAGGCCGATAGTCACTGGCAGCGTGGTTTGTCACTGGGTGGGTCTCCAATTGTTGCATCTCCTCCTCCTCGAGGTTTAACTGCAGAGATGCTCTTCCAGCTTGAGATGGCTAAAATGCAGGCTGAGCAACGAAGGCATAAGGCTGAGCTTAAGCAACGAAAGCATGAATCTGAGATTGAGATGGCCAGGATTCAGGCTGAGGAGAGAAAGGCCATGTACTGTGCTGACAGAGATCTTGAGAAGTCGCGGGTGGAGTCGACAGGGCAGCGTCTCGGTTCTGGGAATCGAGGTCTTGATCAGTCTTTATCGCACCTTCTTAAGTTAGTCCCTGCATTTGACGAGTCGGGTGTCACCGAATTTTTCCTGCGTTTTGAGAAGAAGTGCCGGGAGCACCAATGGCCCGAGGTTAAGTGGGCAGCCCTTGTTTCCTCTAGGATGGTTGGCAAAGGACTCAAGGCATATGATGCGTTGCCCTTGGAGTCTTGCATCGATTATGAGGTACTGAAGGAAGCTGTTCTGCGGGCGTACGAGTTACAACCAGAGACATATAGGTTGAAGTTCCGGGGTGTTACGAAGGGTCGTGAGTGCACTTTTCTAGAACATGCCCGGGAACTGTCTGATGCATCGAGAAATTGCTGAGGTCAGAGAAGGTGACGACGTTCGAGGAGCTTGAGCAGTTAGTCCTTCTAGAGCAATTTTTCAAGTGCACAGGCGGCGACCTGACTTTGAACCTCAAAGAGAAACAGCCTAAAACTCTACAGAAGGCAGCTCAGATGGCTGACCTGAGAATGACATTGATTTGTGGGTGCGGGTCTGCACAACGGACCGATGCAGTTAACAAGGGGCATAACACTCCACCCCCCCGAGTCAGTGATGCACAAGTTAATAACGAGAGTAAGAGCAATGATACCAATTTTGATCACAAACCTAAAACCGTCCCGTTTAAGAGAGGTCAGGGCCCTTCCCCACCTCAAGGGAAGCCCAAGGGGGAGTTAGAGTGTTTTCATTGTCACAAGAAGGGGCATTTTGCACGATCCTGTCCTAGCAAGCTACCTACAGTAGTCGTGTCTTTGGCTCGCAACATTGGAGTGTCTTTGAAGTCGTCTGCGTTTACCCGGGGTAAATGGTCAGAGGCTGGAGCACAGCCAGTGAAGAAGTGTCCGGAAGGCTTGACACCTGTCCGCGATACTTTTTGTGACCATAGAGGGCGCGGCTGCGTTAAGTGGGCTGGTTGCAAGCATGGAGTAGAATTTTTGCGTGATACGGGTGCTTCCCAGACATTGATGAAAAACTTTACAGGCAAACCTATAAACGCGGGTAGTTGTGGTGCAGGGTATCAATGCTATCACGGTCATACCCGTTGGTCCGAGTGGAGCTGGAGGTAGAAGGTGTGATACGAGAGTTGGATGTCGGAATCGTGGAGAAACTGCCAGTAGAGGGCGTCAACCTTCTTCTCGGCAATGACTTTGCGGTGCCTGCTTCTGAGGTTCCACCCTTAGTCGGTGCTGAGAGGGCGGCTGACGTGAGTAGGGAGGGGCACGAGTTGGTCGAGAGGTGTCAACCACAACAGAGGGCGTGTGTTGTCACCCGATTTCGTGCATCTAAAGTGTCACAGCCTATTCCTCAGTCTCTAGACCAGCGGAGGAACGGTCGGAGGGAGAAAGCTAAAGTTGGGAGTTTTGTGAGTTTTGCTCCAGCGGCTCTCCTTAGCGACTTAGTACTTGACCCAGAGGTGAGCTCCGGAGTGGCCCCAGAACCTGTCACCCCTAGTGACATGGTTGGGCGTGATGGCACTCCGCGACTTAGTAGTTCCCAGGTTGAGTAGAGTTGTGGGAACGGGGCTATTGAACACGAGGACGGGGAAACATGTCATGTGAACCTGTTGGAGGAGTTTGTGAGGCAACCACCTGAGCAGCCTACTGTCCCTGCGTTGGTCTGCAGCGGCCAAGGTGGAGAAGGTGGGGGGGGCAGTGGGGCACAGGTGGAGGAGAGTTGGGATTGTCATGTCTCGGCGGAGCAGTGGGCGGGGGACACGAGTCTGGTGGCTGTGGAAGCGCTAGAGCACCTGCCTGAGAAGCAGTGTGCAGCGCTCCAGCACCAGCTCGGTTCATACCCCACTGGTCGTGCCGAGCACCCAAGCTTCACAACTCATGCGGTGCAAGATGTTCCGCGGGCAGGTCACTTGAATGTTTGTAAACCGTTAGCCTCGTTGTTTCGGTGGTTCAAGGTGGGCGACGAGGCTTTGGCATGGTTATCAGGTCAGGGTCAACCCATGGCTGCCAAGGGTGGTGGTCAGAAGGAGGACATTGAGCAGATTGGTGAGGTTGGCTGTGGAGTAGATGTGCCCGGTCGTCGCATAGCCTCCCAATGCTGCTCTAGTCGAATGCAACAGCCCTACCATAGACTGACTATATCTGGCCATGTCGCTGAAAGCGGTGATGCTGCGCAAGCAGATGTAGTCGCAAGGAATGCGGGGGTGCGCATGTACGGTATCGGCGGGAAAGCCTTAGCAATTATGAACTATGGGAGTGACTGCACAGGTGGTACTGATTGTCCCTCTCATGACCTGGCTGTCCTAGGGACGAAGGTGGAGAAGGAGGGAGACTATAGTTTAGAGGCTGCGGTCTCGGCTGGGTTGTGGGAGGGCACTAGGCATGTTGTTCTGCGAGATAAGTTGTTTACTAGGCTGTGGCAGTACATCCGCATGTTTGTTGCTTCTCCAGGCCTGATGTACGGGGTAGAATTCGACATGGAGGCTGGAGACAGTGCAAGGCTCAAGTTAGTTCCCTACCGTATAAATCCTGCTCAACAGCCTGTCGTGGAAACAGAGCTAGACGACATGTGGAAAAAGGGTCTGAGGGATAAAGGATATCGTGAGTGGTCTTTGCCAGTGAGTTTGCAACCGGAGTTGAGTGGCAAGATCCGTGTGTATGGTGATTGCAAGAGTGTGGAAGCATTATCCCTGACAGACGCCTATCCATTACCTAGAGTTGACGACACCATAGACCGCATCGGGGCTGCCTCGCTCACCACGAAGGTAGAACTAGTGAAAGGTTATTGGCAGGCCCCGTTGCCGGAGAGAGCGAAGAGAAGTGCCAGTCTTGTGATGAACTGGGCAGTTTATCAGTGTCAGGTGTTGTTTTGCTGCCAGAACACAAGTTGGATGTGTGGCATGCTAAGGGCACTGATAATATTTTGGCTGATTGTTTGTCACGGGAGGGTTTGTTTTCAGGAGAACCCTCGCCGTTCAGTCAGTGTGTGTCGAGAGTGGAGAAAAATCAGGCTTGCCCCCTGTAGAGCACCCGTCAAAAAACAACATTAAAATTAAATAAAAAAAATCACATAAAAACTCTTTCTTTTTGATAGTTAATTGTAAGTTGCCAATGTTATAGCTAAAGTCCTTAAGTTGAACCTGTCTTTCACTTAGCTGGCTGGGCTCTGTGAAGCTCGCTCTGGGAGCATAGCAGGCTAAAATTATACTATTTTGTTTTATTTATGATTGAGCTTTGCATTTCATTTCTGGTGGAGTGGCTGGTTGTGGCGGGTCTTGTCGGCATTCTGCCTTGTCAGATATGATGCTCGCCTAATGTTGAGCGTCCCATTTCTTGGACGGGGTGTGACGCCTACCAGCGTTGGCAGAATCGCTTCCCGTTAGCCACTAGCGCTCGCCAGGGCAGTGAAATGGGCTACAGTCATCAGAGAACGTTGTTCTTTCTTTCATAGTACTTGCATTGTTACAGACAGTCCAGTAGTGGTCTTTATTTTCGTCTGTGACAACGGGAAGTGTTTTATATCGTGAGTAGAATATAAGATGCATTGTAGTGAAGTTGAGAGAGAGAGCGAGCGGGCAGTGTGGGGGTAGTGAGTGTTGCTTCCCTCCTGCCTCCTCCCTCGCTCGGAGGAGTTTCCCGCCCGCGCGGGCTTTTTCTCGTCTTTGATTGGCTGGTGGTTCTTGGCGCGTCCTAGGGGCCTGCTGCCTTGTGACGTATCGGCCTTTGATTAGCCGACCACCATGCCTTTGTGGTATCCTGAGGGTCCCGAGGAGCTACCCTCCTCAGAGCAGGCTAGGGACGCACATGACTAACATCCTTTTTACAACTGTCCCCCATATCTCCACCATTCTGATACTGTCTCTCTCACTCAACTTCCTTCTTTCATTCCTCTAATCTTTTATCGTCACAGTACTCCCTTTGGGTTCTGTACACGATTTCATATCGGCCCATCGTATTGTGTGCGTCACTCTCATATATATTTCCATGTATTAGAATAGGCTATAAGGGTTCATAGTCTATGGAGGTTTGATGACTCTGTGTGTGTCTCCCTCAGTGTCCTTAGTTTATGGAGGTATGATGACTCTTTGTGTGTGTCTCCCTCATTATCATTAGTGTTCTGCTGGGTTATTTAATGCTAGACTGGGATAAGGCTTCTGTTGTCGTTGTCACCGTTGTGTGTATGGTTTGCTTATACCTACACGACTTCGACGGTTTCCGTGGTAGCCTAGGTTGTTCTTTTGGTTGTGTCTTTTGCGAGTGCAGTATCGTGTTGTAAGAGGGCATTTGCCTACTACCTTATAACACAGTGCTGCCTCTTTGCTTGACTTTAGAGGGATCGCCAGGGTAGAACCAGATACTTGAGATCTGGTTCTACCAAGAGAGCATCCCCGTCATTAACGTAACTTTAACCATACCGCCTTAAGGACAACGCTAGGCTATGAGCCTGTCTTGCTCAGCCACAGTTTTCTAACCTTGATATCCCAGCTAGACTTTATTCGCCTAGCAGACACTAGTTAGGACATAAGCTCATTTTGTTATGTATGCTTTATTATTCACAGCATTTATGAGTCTAGGTTGTTGTTGAGTTGCACAACCATAGCAGACTGTTTCGTTGATGAGGAAGTACGTCTTTTAGTGTCGAACATTACTGCCGTTGCGCATTTATAATATTCTCGTGTCAGTTAACATTATATAATTATATGTCCTATCTTTTAGTGTATTCAGTCTTCACGTGTGGTGTTCTGCCTCCTGCCTTTATATAATTTAAGATACGAGCATCTTATGAGCATCAGACTTTCTTCAGAAGTTTCCAGGTCTCTGCTGTAGGACTATACTTCACTTTCTTTCAGATAGGAGTGAAGAGTTTATTGTTGTTTAGAGTAACTGTATTGAAGCATCTTTTTATTGTATTAAATCTTGCAGTGATTTAATTGATCTTTCCATACCTTCCCTTTGATGCATTTTAACATAACTTGCATCTTGTTTGTTATCAGGCTATACCAGTGTGGGTTAGCCTGAAGTAGAGTACATTTATGCCCAGTTAAGGATACCCCGTTATCGCAGATTAACTCTGGAAGGTATAGGTGTTTTTGTTCGCCGGCATATAAGTTCGAGGGTTTGGATCTAGCGTACCGTTGTTGCATAGTGCCCTATTACTAGTCCAATCATTAAGTGCCCTTGTTTTATTCGTAGCCCCGGTCATAACACGTTCGGGAACGTCTCCCGCAGGCAATGGGTTAATACGCTATTGACCAAAAAGGATTCTCAAAGGAAATGAACTAAACCACGTAGGCTACTTAAACGAAGCTCGCGGAGTAGCGTCGTCAGACCTCTGGGATATATTTTTCAAATATTGCTTAAAAATAGCCTAGTAAATATTGTTATAAACGATTATCACCTTGAAATGCACCTACAAATAAACCATACTTTTAGTAGGATGGGTTACTCTTTCTGTATTTTGCAAGTGCTTCGTTTAATAGGTGTGGAGTGTTACTGCTACTAT
This sequence comes from Paralithodes platypus, assembly GCA_032716605.1. NCBI lineage: Eukaryota > Metazoa > Arthropoda > Malacostraca > Decapoda > Lithodidae > Paralithodes > Paralithodes platypus. The sequence goes on from CM064563.1 coordinate 7,983,468, forward strand.
TACCGTTATGGGTAGCCTAGCCTATCAAGGAATTGTCTTCTGTGTTAAATTTTAACATAGCCTAGGCCTAGCCTAGCCCTAGATATTTAAAAATAAAATACTGGTACCATAGATTTTTATGGAAAGCTTATTATATAGATAAAACAAATATTTGTAGGTAGGCTAAGTCATTTTACAAGATCCAGTGTTATTTGTTGTGTCAAATTAAACTGTCTCTGGTGTCACTACTGTTTCGGCTAACTGCTTCCACATCACTAATCTTCCATAAATCACTGGAAATAATACGCAGTTCAGCAGAGACGGCGACACTCTGGAAGTGTAAACATTTAAACAATGAGGTGTGCAGGGTGTGGGAAGCGAGATGTTTGTGGTGGCTCAATTATTTCGTATTTTTTTACGTTTTTCGTTATTCCAGTGACTTATCCTTATTGTCTAATAATACTCTAATATCTTAGACATTGTTTACCTTACTGTATGTACTTCAACAGCTATATTATAGCTTTGGTGGTTTAGGGAATCGAGAAACCTGCCCTACAGAGCTCACCACAACAGCTTGGTATGGATATTAGTCTCAGCTAGCAATAAAAACGCCTACAAAATGGACACTGTCAAACCATTTTGCATTTTTCATAATAACAAAATTATAATACTTCACAAAATCAAAACAGAGAGCACCACTTCAACTAATCAGGTTTGGGTCCGTTACTGCAGCTGCAGGTCGGCTTCGCTGGCCCGCGTCAAATCCAGTTCTCCTGTTATCTATGACTGTATATATTTTTTTTTTTTTAAGAGACAATGAACGGAGGAAGGAAAAACACAGATAAAACAAAAAGGTCCATGTGCCAAAAGGCATCCTCCATTCATAAAATGTTTGTAACAACTGGATTTAAACATTTGTAGATTGCAAGTTTGTGGAAAGCAATTCGAGGGAAGTGAATTCCAAAGAGTAGTAGTTCTAGGGATAAATTAATTTTGATAAGCAGAAGTTCTGCATTGTGGAGGAGAAAGTGTAAATTCATGGGCACTCTCAGCTGCCCTAGTTCTACGGGGAAAGATGTGGAGAGCCGGCACAATTGAAGCAAGTTCCTCGGAACAATTGCTGTGAAAATATCTGTAGAATAGTGCAAGGGATGCAACGTTTCTTCGTATGGATAATGTAGGAAGGTCCTGTGTGATTGCAGGGTTATTGATTAATCTAATAGCTTTATTTTGAATTTTGTCCAACTGCCTCAATGCATCCACTCCACTTCCACTCCACAGAGGTGAACAGTAATCCATCTGAGAACGCACATGACTTTTATATATTACGGCCAACTGCTCGTCAGTGAAGAATTCTCGAACTCTGTACAGGAGTCCCAGTTTTTTAGAAGCATTCTTAGCAATGCTTCTAACATAATGTGTCCAGCTCAAGTTAGTAGTTAATGTTACACCGAGAATGTCAATACTAGGGGAAGTGGGAATATTTACATCATTAAAAAATATATGGGAGTCAGTGAGATTCTGTCGGTTAGAAAATTGAATGTACTTGGTGTTCTGTGCATTAAAGGAAACTAGATTCTTTTGTCCCCATTCTTCAATTCTAGAAAGGTCCTGGTTCAGAGAAATTGCAGTGCTTATTTTTGAATTTATAAGATCGGGTTGGGTGAAAGAATTGGTAAATGTGAAGGAACTGTGGAGTGTGGAGTCATCTGAGTAGGAATGTATTGGATTATGAGTGGTAGATATGAGATCATTGATATGAATGAGGAACAGAGTTGGGGCTGAAACTGATCCCTGGGGAACACCAGCATTTATTGAGTGAAATTGAGAATAAAGGCCATCTACCATTACACGTATTTTTCTGTTATGAAGATAAGAAGAAATTAGTGGAACTAATGATGCAAGGCCGTAGTGTGACATCTTCGACAATAAGGATTGATGCCAGACTCTATCAAATGCCTTTGATATATCCAGTGCTATTGTATGTGTTTCACCATGTTGGTCTGTAGCTTGGTTGATTTGATGCGTAAGAAGGCAAAGAATGTCTGCAGTTGATCGACATCGTCTAAAACCATATTGCCTATCACTGATTAATTTATTATTCTCAAGATGCTTAATTATGTGATTATTTAATATAATTTCAAAGACTTTACCAAGAGTGGAAGTTATAGCTATTGGTCTGTAGTTTGATGGATCTGAAGAGGCACCTTTTTTAGGAACTGGATGGATATTTGCTTCTTTCCAGGGTACTGGGAAGCATGAGGTATGAGTACATAGACGGAAAAATTTTGCCAATACAGGAGCGAGCACCAAGGAGCAATTCTTAAGTACTATTGGAGGAATTTCATCTGGACCAGGAGCCTTATCTACTGAGAGATTCTGCAAAATAGTTTTGACATGTCTGGTGTGGATCTTAAGTGAGGGAATTTCAGGCGAATTAAAATTAAGTACAGGGACATCTTGATTTATTTCATCTAAGGTTGAGTTGGTGGAGAAAATATCCGCAAGAAGGTTAGCTTTACCTCGTGGGTCACTTACAAGATTGCCAGTCGGAGATTGTAATGGTGGAATGGATGAAGCAGTTGTGAAGTTGGATTTGAATGAGTTAAGAGTAGACCAAAATATGTTGTTATCATTTGGATTATTTAGAAGTTTATTTGCCTGCTTGTGGAGAAAGTTTGATTTAGTTAGGTTTAATACAGTTTTGGCATGATTTCTGATGTTTCTAAAGTAATTAACCCTTATTTAGCGGCGAGCAACATAAGTCGAGTTAAAAAAAGCTGGACTATGTGGCGGCGCTCGACATAACTCGAGTGGCAATTTCAGCACGTAATGTGGCTGAGAGAGAGAGACAAGTGGTGGCAGGAGACTAGCGAGCGTATGACTGCTCCAGACCACCGCGGCGAACCTACTGACACAAATCTCAGCTCCCTCCTCCCTCTCTCACTCGCTACATACTCAATTATGTACTGAAAGTACCGAATTACCTGCTTTTTGCACTCGCGTTGCACGGTTATTGCAAGAAAACTATCCATCATACAAGGATCGTTATGGTGTCATTCGAAAGCTCTGTTTATGCCCTTTCAGGGATAGGTACTTGTTTTACGTTCTGGGTCTTATTTAGGCATGAAAATGATCACGTAAACAGCCCTATTTTGGCTAAAAACACCCCGCTGTGCGGTACACATAAATAAACCGCATAGGCCGCTCGTAAGGTGTTAAAGGCTTCATGTGTTTTTTATCTTGTGTATGCATTGTAGGCTATTGCTTTTTGTTCAGTTACTCTAGCACAATTATGATCAAACCATTTAGGTGAATTAGATCTTTTATTGTACTTTTGATGAGGAATAAAAGTTTCCATTCCAATTTACAAAATCTTGTATGTGGCTCAAGGTGGAGTGTGCATCATTAGAAAAGAAAGAGGTCCAGGGAATATCAATAAAGAAACCTTGAAGACCCTCCCAGTCTGCTCTATCGTAATGCCATTTAGTCACCAAAACAGGTTCAGAGTGGGAAGGTGTGGTAGCTGATAGACAGGTGGCCTGTATCAGACAGTGATCAGAAGATCCAAGCGGGGACCTCACTGTAACATCATAATTTTCTGAATTGGTTGTTAAAAATAAGTCCAGTAGGTGGGAATTATGATTAGGATCATCTGGTACACGGGTGGGTTGGTTGACTAGTTGCGTGAGATTAAATGAGTCTGCAAATAGCTCACATTCAAGACCAGCATCATCAGTCCTGGCTGAATGAGTGAGCCATTCAACATTATGGACATTAAAATCACCCAACACAGTGATTTCAGAAGAAGCATTTAAGTTGAGGACACTGAGTTGTGAGGACATAGAATCAAAAAGACTTTGCTCTGGAGGAGTATTTGGGGAACGGTAGATGCAACATATGTATTTAAATTTACCAGCAGAAATTAATTTGTATATAGAATAATCAAAATAGGGACAATTGAAACTAGTAACCTCCTCCAGGGCAATTTCAGATTTTGCGAAGCAACATACACCTCCTTTAGGTCTGAAATTTTGGAGCAGTTGATAACCTGGAAAATTAAATCTAGACGTGTCAGATGTGGATGTTACTTGAGTCTCTGTCAAAAAAAAGGAGAGTAGGGGATTCTGCTTGAAGAAATTGGTGTACAGAATTGATGTTAGAGTGAAGTCCCCTTATATTGCTAAAGAAAAGCTGCACCGACGAGCAGCTTTGGGACGTTGCAATGCTCTTGACACAGTCGCATGATGACGACCGGGAGGGCCCTGTGTCAATGACCCAACCCTGCCGGGGGTGGATATCCGAGGGACCACCAGGTTTGCTCTTAACAATTGTACTGCCATATTTATTGGGTAAGGTGTATGGTGTTACATGTATGATATGTAGTGGGAAGAGTAGTGTTTTATGGATAGAGGATAGCGATGTAGGGCAATGTCGTGAAGTTGGATGTGTATGTTATATAAAGAGGGTTTTCCTGATACCCCTGATGTGTGAGGCAGAAAGATGTGTATCCAGCTACCAAGGCCTGGGAGAGAAAATGGAATTCAGGCTATTCCCTGAGTCTCCCGAAACCTTATATTATATATATACATTATATATTTATGTATTTATATAAATAAATAAATAAAGGGTTTCCCAAGCAAATTTGTTTAAAGATAAAATGTCACTTAGTTATTAGGTTATTACTAGGTATCAAATTTATCCCACTCGTAATAATTCAAGGGATAGGTAAAATATAAATTAAAGGCATGGCCTTAAGTCCATAATATATATAATTTGTACTAATTTATCCCGGTACAAATAATAATAAAAACAAAACAAAACAAAAATTGTACTACACTACCAAATGATTTGCCTTCGTTTTTTGCACTGTTTTAATTAAAAATCCCAATCCGGATTGCGTTTACGTTTAACGATAAGCGGAACCGTATTAATTAATTAACCCGTCCAGCCCCAGCGACGCGTCTGACGCGTCGGCGATGTATGTAACGCACAGCCCCAGAGACGCGCCTGACGCGTCACCCTAATTGCGCCGACCGTAACCTCAGGTATAGCCACTCAAGAGGGCTCAGATTTGTATGGGAACTGTGTACGTATCCCACGCAACCGTGCCGATGGTTGAAAACTCTCAAAGTCCACGTGCGTGCGCGCGAGCGCGCAATAACCTGTTTTTTTGGGATAATTGCCTTCAATTTTTTACTCTTGTAAAATCCGTTTTCGGGGGCTCTGTAAGACCATTTTTTAAGCTTTTTGAGCGGTTTTTCGTGGTTTTTCCTTCATTCCTAACCCATTCGCCGGGTTCTGGTGCGCAAACATTACAAAACTAGCCGGGGCTCCACGGGTTAATTAACGGTCTAGGGAATGCGGAAAGCTACGGTTACGATATGCGATATTGTGATCACGAAAGTGGATAATTGTTAGAGATGCCCACCACCGATATATCTATATATATATATAAATATATATATATTATATTATATATATATATATATATATATATATATATATATATATATATATATGTAATTATGTATATATATATATATATATATATATATATATATAGGCAAATCTGCCTGTGAAAAGTGTCTTCTCCAGAGTTGAGAGAGTGACAGAGAGCCAAATTCAAGGTACGTTAGAGTCAAAATGTCTGGACACACTGAACTTTGAGCTTGAAGTGGCTTAAGTCATAGGATGAGGGAAAGGCAGATGGAGGGAGAGAGTTCCAGTGCTTACTTTTTGAGTAGAAAAATAAATTACAAAATCGGTTCACTCTTTGGTTAGAGAGTTGGACAAAATAAGGGTGGGAGTGTGTTGATAGGCAAATGCTCCCAATTTCTAGAGGACAGAGGAGGTATACACTGAAAAAGCTCTGAAGAATATTGATTAATTTAAAAGCGGTAGAAGAATAAGAGAGATGCGACATTATGACGTGTAGAGAGAGATTGTTGGGAATCAATAAGAGGGAGTGAGTTGATGAAACAAAATGGTTTTAACTCTAACTTTTGAGAAGTGCGGTATGAGTGGAAACTCCCCACACATGCCAATAATACTTGATACATGGGTGCTCTGTGCCCGTATACAGAGAAAGAAGCTGTGCGAGAGTGAAGAACCCACGGAAATAATTGAGCACACCTATCTTCTATGGAGCTGTTTTTTTAGCATGGGTGGTTATATGATATTTCCAAGAAAGGTTAGGAGAAAAAGAAACACTGAGATAAGATGAAGGGTTCATTTGTGTAATGTTGAAGAATATGGGACAGTCGTGAGGAAGATGGTGACGGGTAGGCAGAAAGAGAAATTGGGTTTTTGGAAGCATTGAAAGTAACAAGATTTTCGCTACCCCAAAAGGAGACTATTGATAAATCAGAAAATAACCATGCGATGGCTTCATCATCACGTGAGTTTTGGAGTGATAACATGCTGGAGAGAACTGGAGAGAGGACAGAATCATCAGGAATACCAGAGGTGATAGGTTGAGGAAGTAAACAATGGCCATCCACATTCACAGCTATGGTACGGCCAGAAAGGAAAATAAGAGATAAAGGCACAGATGGAGGGATACTAACTGAATGAGGGCAGTTAGAAATCAGAGATTTGTGCCAGATTCTATCAAAGGCTTTCGATATGTCTAGCGCAATAGAAGTTTCACTGAAGTCCCAAAAGGACAATGACCAACAGTTAGTTAAAAAAGAAAGAAGACCACCAGTAGAGCGGCCCCTTGAGGCGGTTGAGCACACCCAGCTTCTCGGAGGCTGCCTTAGCAAGACTCGAAATATGGCCCTTCCAAGTGAGAGCAGAAGAAAAAGAGACACCCAGAATATATATATATATACTGTATATATATACTCCCAGCAAGACTCGGACCTCCAACATTCAGAACGAGTGTCCAAGCTTTAATCCACTACACCATGACGTGATAAAGGAAACCTATCTTTTTCCTATTTATATTAAGGAGAAGGGAAAGCCTATTTGGAGAATGCATTTCTATTCATGCACGAGTCACAGATGCCTTGTTCCAAAATACCATACAGGGATATTTACAAGTTTCCCCCTGCAACTCGGGTTGTGTGCATGAATTGAAACACATTAACGAAGTAATGTGTTTGCGGATGATACAGTTCAGATGAGTGATAATAAATGGGAGTTGCAGGGTCTGGTAAATGAGTTTGGAACAGTGTGCGAAAAACGGAATTTGAAGGTAAATGCGGGGAAGAGCAAGGTTATGGTCTTCGAAAGGGGTGAAGTCACAGAGTGTGAGGTGAAGCTGAACGGTCAGGCTATGGAGATCGTCAACTCTTTTAAATATCTGGGCAGTGTGTTGAGTAATGATGGGACTATGGATGAAGAAGTGCGGGAGAGGGTACAACAAGGGAAGAGGGTTGTAGGAATGCTAAAAGCAGTAACAAGAAATAGGGTGGTCAGTATGGAAGTGAAGAAGTCCTTGCATGACAGTGTGGTAATCCCGACACTGACTTACGGAAGCGAAGCATGGACGTTGGTTGAGAGACTCAGACCAAGAGTGAGAGCAGTGGAAATGAATTACTTAAGGAGTGCGTGGGGAGTTACATGGAGGGATAGACAGACTAATGAGGAAGTATGAAGGAGGTGTGGTGTGGAGGTAGATGTGCTGGAAAGTATGAAAAGGAACAACTTGAGAGGGTTCGGCCATATGGAACGTATGGAAAGTGAGAGAATGACTAAGAGGGTGTACGAGAGCGAGGTGGAGGGACAGAGAGGGAGAGGTAGACCGAATGAGAGGTGGAAGGATGGAGTGAGGAAGTACATGGACGAAGGCAGTGCTGGTTGGGGGGAGGGGCATCGACTGACTGGGGACAGAGGTGCGTGGGGGCGGTTCGTTCGTGGCCACCCCTTCGGGGATCACGGCGTCAGGCAATAGATAGATAGATAGAACGAAGTAGGATTTCCCTTCTCCTTAATATAAATAGGAAAAGGATAGATTTCCTTTATAACGTCATGGTGTAGTGGATTAAAGCTTGGACACTCGTTCTGAATGTTGGAGGTTCGAGTCCAGCTGGGAGTATATATATTTAATATATATATATATATATATATATATATATATATATATACTGTATATAAATATATATATATGTATATTCTGGGTGTCACTTTTTCTTCTGCTCTCACTTGAAAGGACCATATTACGAGTCTTGCTAAGACAGCCTCCCAGAAGCTGGGTGTGCTCAACCGCCTCAAGGGGCTCTTTACCCCTGCACAGCTACTTGCTCTCTACAGGGGCATAATGCATCTTTGTATTGAGTATTGTTCACATATGTGGGGAGGATCCTCTCACACCGCACTCCTAGACAAAGTAGAAAGGAAAGCCGATCGTATCATTAACTCCCGCTCACTCACCAACTCTCTGCAATCTCTCTCTTTTCGCCGCAATGTTGCATATCTCTCGCTATTCTATCGCTACTAAGATAATCAATGCTCCTCAGAGCTTTTCCAGTGTATACCACCTCCTCTACGAAGGTTATGTAGTACCCATCTTGCAACACAATCCCACCCATACTCTGTACAGCTCTCCAGCCCAAGAGTGAAACGTTATTCTCAGTGTTTCTTCTATCCAACTGCTGAGCTCTGGAACTCTCTCTCCCAGAATCAGTCTTTCCCTCTTCCTATGACTTAAATTGCTTCAAACTCCGTGGGTTCAGGCATTTTGGCTCGACCCTTGATTTTGGACCTGTCACTCTTTCAACTCTGGGCGACGCAATCGATACAGGCAGTTCTGCCTTTTGTATCTCTTACTCATATAGAAAAAAAATATATATATTTTTTCTTTGATGCATACGAGGTTAAAAGAAACAGCGCGACGTGAGATGCGCGGATTCGAGGGGCGGTGCTGAGGGGCGTCTCTCCAAGGGCAGTACGTCTGGGTTGTGCCTCTTCGCAGAGGGGAGTATCTGGAGGTCTAGAGTTTGATTATTAATACTGGGATTCAGGGCTTGTATGTATAGGGCTTCTAGTATAGGGAGTCGTCTGGAGTCACTTTCTTTTTCTATTATGGTGGTGAGCTTATTTAAATCGTTACATGTGAGGGGGGGTGGTTGGGGGTCAGGTAGTGATCTTTTATGGCTCCTGCCTGAAATTGAAGGGTTAGCCGTCGGGATAGACGAGTCCGCGTCATACCAATGTATGATTGAGGTCCACAGTCCCCAAAATTACAGGTAAATTGGTATATTACGTGATCATCAGTCATCGGGCTTGTTGGTTTGGTAGGAGCAGGTCTGTTGCGGAGAACAAGGTTGGAGGTCTTAGGGGTTTTGTAATATATGATTAATTTGATTTTGTTTTCCGGGTTGGTGGGGAGGACATGTATAGCTACTATTTCTTTTATGACGGCCTCATCAGTTTTGTGGTCGGAAGACATGTAATTACGGTAGAATATTTGTATTTCATTAGGGGGGTCTCTAATGCCGAAATTGCTGTTTCTTTTAACCTCGTATGCATCAAAGAAAATGTATTACCTGGCTTTACTAACATATATATATATATATATATTTTTTTTTTTTTTTTTTTTTTTTTCCCTTATGTGGATGAGGAAGACCGTAGGCAAAACCAAAGTATATACACTCTAGAGTGTATATACTTTGAGAAAAACTGCCTGTGACGGGTGCCTTCCCCAGAGTTGAAAGAGTAACAGGGCCAAAATCAAGGAAACTTCGAGCCAAAATGTCTGGGCACAAGGTGCTTGAGGCAATTTAAGATGAGGGAAAGATGGAATCAGGGAGAAAGTTTCAGAGCTCAGTTGTTGAATAGAAGAAAGATTGGGAGTATCGTTTCACTCTTGGGTTGGAGACTTGCACAGAGAAAGGGTGGGATTGTGTTGCAAGACAGGTACTACCTATCCTACGTAGAGG